>JARVLU010000528.1:2745076-2756746 GCA_031762415.1 Simpsonichthys santanae | reverse complement strand
ATTGTGCTTACAAGGTAGTAACTTAGTCTGAAATGTTTAATATAACAACTCTAGATGAAATATATAGGTGAACAGATATGGCTCACTATTTGGCAATAAACTGGTCAGTTTTGTCTCTTTCTTTTCCTTGATTAATGCATAATAAACAATTATTAATGCAACAAAAAGTGTCTATAGAGGAATTTTATAAAGTATCTATAAACTATTTATTAAGGGGAACCTAATTATGAAGTACCCTGATGCATGCTCAATAATCCAGGTAGAAAAACCTAAAAAAGTTAAGTCTGGTCCTCTGGACATTCAAATCATGAAGTGGTACCAAAATAAGTTCAAGTCCAACAGGACTGATGAGCTGATGGTTAGTCTGAACAGAGATGAGTCTAAAGTGGAGTGCTGCTGTCTTCCCAGTTCTATAAACTTTTACAGCAGTTTGTGCAAATGTACTTTTACAAAACTTTACACCAATGTCAGGTTTGCTTTACAAGGATGTTTACAGGAATGCTGTGGTTAATTACAAGGAGCCATGTGCTAAAGACCTCTGGTGCAGCTGCAGGGCACTTCCTGTAGGAATTTAAATTTTCTGCTGGAATATTTGTGTAACATAAAACTGTTGGTAATGTCAAGGGTTATAAAATAGTGTTTGCATATGAAATTTAAAAGATTAGAGCTGTTTAACAATTCATGGAGAAGACTGAACGTGAGTCAGACTCCAAACTGAGGCAGCTCAAAAAGGTTTTGTCAACAGGTAAGACAGCCATTATCTTTATACGCGTCTTGCTTTCTGGGTCACGGGGGTCACTGGTGCCCATAGCCACCAGTCACTGTGTGAGAGGCAGGGGACACCTGGACAGGTCTCCAGTCCATCACAAGGACACATAGAGACAAATGAGACAAACAAACATTCACTCGCTCACTCACACCTAGAGACAATTTAGAGTTACCAATCAGTCTAACATGCATGTTTTTGGTCTGTGGGGGAAACTGGAGAAAACCCACACAGCATGGAGAGAACATGCAAACTCCACCCAGAAAGGCCCCTGGCCGGGATTTGATCTGGCAAACTTCTTGCAGCTCTACAAACTGAACAACTGTGCCAGGTGAATCAGTCTAATTTGAAATGTAGAAAGTGTTTTGTCTGCAGCAGAGTTAAAAAAAAAAACTTGGGCAGAGCAGTTGTACTTTAATGTGAGAGCTTTAAAACGTCAGCATGACTGACACTCATTTAGACTTCTCACCAAGTGACATCACCGAGTTCTGACATACCACGCAGAACATCACCTAACTGCATATGTGTTTACTTTCTCATTTGTGCAGGTCTGAAAAAATATTTTAACAGTTGTAAGTTCTTTATCATTATTTAATGTGAAGATAAATAATTTCTAATTATTTAGCTTATTTTCCCTAAAGACAAGTGAAATCTTTCTCCTGTGATCCAGAAGATTTATGTGTACTGTATATATATATTTATATATATAAAACTTCCTAATGGAGCTCATTCAGGATTCACCTCAGGTTTCCTTCTGTTTGTGCGGTTTTCTCAGAGTCTGCTGTTTGTTATATTTAGCTGCAGACGGTTCGACCTCAGTCAGGTCACACAGTGTCGACTAAAACTAAAATCACTCTCTGAGAACCAGATAAAACCCTCCGACTGGTTCAGATTAAAGGGGCTGAATTAATGAGTAAAGAGTGTGCTGCATGCTTACTGAGAAGGCTGTTTAAACCATGAGCCAGGCCCCAACCCCCCCCCCCCCCCCCCCTACACTTTTCTGTATTCCTGTCATGCTGTGGTCCAATCCATTACAACTCCTTACCAAGAAAATGGGACGGAGGAGGGGGACACTGGCATACGCTGCCCCCCACCACAAGCTGTGCAGGTGGCAGCATAAGGAGTGCTTTAAGGGATAATTGTGTTACAAATGATGGGGAGTGTAAGCTAAGCTCTGAACAGGCAGTATGCCGGTGCGCCCTGTCTGAGGGGTTCAGATCCTGAACATTTGTAGTTTCCAACATGAATTTTTCAAGATTTTCTGGTCTGGAATTGAATAGAGACTGTGAGTAAACAATGTTTTTAGTGCAAGATATTCACATGGGTAGGGATTACCAAAGAACAGAGGTACCGGTAGATTTTTTTAATTTGCTTGAGCGTAGAGTGATAGATCATGGTGAGGGGAGGGAGCAGTTGTTTCCACTACGAGGCACAATGGCTGAGCCAGGGGGGGGAGGCCACCAGCGATCAATCTCGCCCCCGCAATCATTTGAGTAAACTATACTTTTTAGCAATATAAGAACTAGAATCTCTCAAATGAAAGCGGTGGTCTGTTTACATGATGGTCAACTTCTATTTAGACTTGGTGATTTCATATTTCCAACACCTACAGTAGCTACAGCGACAAAACAAACTGGAAGTTGGCATGTTGCTTACTTTTCCAGTTATTCAGCTCACAAGGCTAGCATGTATACATTTATGATAGCAGCCATCTTGAATTTTGACGTGTCAGCCCAATTTTCTAAAGGAATCTTTATTACACATAAATGCAGCCACACACCAAAATGGAAGTCAGTACCAGTGGCGGCTGGCCAATAGAGGGCGCAAGGGCACTGCTCCACCACTCACCACCACCACATTACCTTGAATAAGACATAAAACATGTAAAGAAAAATCAAATAATAAAATAAAAAATATTTCAAAATATATGTAAATATTATGTTAGCTGTGCAAGATAAATATTTTATAGTTAATGATGAGTAAAGTTGTTTTGTTCATCAACGTTGTCTGATTGGTGACCTATTTCTGCCCTGGTGTGCAAAACTCTTTGCCCATAGACTCTCGTTAAAAGTTGTACATGTGCAGTTGCTCCTCTTCATTACAAGAGATAGGACCATTCTGGGCGCACCATTCCTGCGCCCAGAGCTGAATGCAGCTTGATTTGCATATCATCACCCTCCCGCAGTGGACTGAACATCACAATTAGTCAGCTGTCCAAAGACAGAGGCAGACAGTACACTGTCTTTTTCCAGGAGCTGGTTTAGCAACAAAGCTAGGCTAAATGCATGTAACAAGGCTAATGCTTTATTCTGCTTTCCCTGCCTCCTTTTTCAAACACCAGGATCTGACCCAGCATGGATAAGACATATGACTGATTTAAAGCTTTTTTTTTTTTTTTTAAGAAAAGGCAAAGAAGCATGAACAATCTGGGATCCACATGGAAAATGCACTGTGACTAGCCATGTTTGAGAAAATAAAGATTTCACCTCAGCTTGATGAAGGCTACAAGGTATCCGTAAGCATAATGGGGAGGTTGACAAAAACAGGCACATTCTATCAAAAATAATAGACTGTGTCAAGTTCTGTGGTGCATCTGAACTTGCCCTGTGTGGCCATGATGAAAGTGAAAGCTCAGAAAATCTGATTGGTGGATTTCACTGAATGCAGTTCTATATGAGCGCCTGCAGACTGCCAATGTGTTTAAGGGAAAATCTAAGACTGAAGAATGAACTCCTTGATTGTATGGTGTCAGTTTTGAGAGAGTGCATCATTGAATAAATCAGGAGTGCAGACTTTGTCTCCATCCAGGCTGATAAAACAATGGGCATTTCCACTCCACACCCTTATAGCCACCCCCCCCCCCCCCACACACACACACACACCACCATCACCACTACTGGTCACCACTGGTCAGTACCTTACTCGTTTTTCAAGTTATCATGCTCACAACATGCACAGACAGATAGAAGGATGAATGGTATTTCCTATTTCCTTTATTCACACTGGATGGGGGCCAAAAGCTCCCCAGTAACACATTGAAATCAATGACTGATGACTTTAAGATCATTTCACTGGGTTAAGGTCCATTAGTGCAGACATTTTAAAGTTTCAGCCTGATACACAGCTCTTTTAGTGGACATGCATTATGAATTTTATAACTGTGTGAAATCATTTATATCACAGTGACCCAGAAATCGTTTAAGAGCACAAATAGCAGATTTCAGCAGGATTTCAGTCAAGAGTTCATGTTAACTGAAGTGAAAACATGCACAAAAGATGCCAATAACAATGACTGACAGACTGATAGCACCTTCTTCTCAATCGCAGCCAGAAATTCAAGAAGTTATAAAGCTGGATCACTGACACAGAGGGGGCATCGAGAGCAGGAGCAATGCTTTAGGATTTACAGTAATGATAAGCACAACGATGTAGTCAACTCTGCTAATAAAGTTGGTTGAGCTGCAGAGCAACAATAACTATTGACTGACTGCTATGAGGTGGTAAACTAAAGCTGCTTTTGTAACCAAGAGTAATTGTCATCTTTTTCTGTAGGATGATGCTCCCATCACACTGCAGAAAAAATAGTCAACAAAGGTTTCAAAAAACAACTTTTTGTTTTGGCCTCCAGATTCTCACAGTCTCAGTCCAAACATGGATGTTCTGAACAGACAACCATCACAAAGACCCCACCTCATGGCTTCTAACAATGTTCTACTAATTATGATATCATAGGAGACCCACAAAACTGTTAGAGTCTACATTTAAGTGGTTTCAGGCTTGTTTTCGAAAGAATGTTCATAATGATATGGCTGATCAGTGTGGGTCGATGGAAAAAGAAAAGATGGCGGTGGAGCTTCAGAACCAGTTCATATTGTTTGGACAACCTAGGGATCGTTTGCAGAATTTAATAATTCTAAATGTCATGACTTTATTGGTGTTATAGACGATGTTTTGTCCTCCCTGCTGCTCTCTTTCCATCATGTCTTTCTTTTTATTACTTTCCTCACAGTGATCCTCCACAGCGTTCAGTCTAAAGGAAGCTGAACCGAAGTACCAGTAAACCAGTAGATTCAGATTCATGCCAAACATTGTATTTAATACAACAAATGAACAGCAAACATATAAATACATAATTTAGACCAGATGGAGACCACTGCTGGTTTAATGATGGTTATTTCTAACTGAATAAACAACCTGATGTACATAAATACAGGAAAAGATCCAGAAAAGCTGGAATGAAAACCACCAGTACTGGTGTTCTAGATGGATGTCCTCCCAACTCGTTTACAATCCACGATCAACAATGTTCAGTCAGCTCATCTGGAAGGTTTCTTTTTTTTTTTTTTGCTGAGACGTTTCGTCCTTCATCCAAGGGACTTCTTTAGTCTGAGGAGCCACAAACAAACTGAGTCCCACAAACAGCACACTCCCATAGTGGAACTAACCAGTTTGCTGGTGATGATGGCCTCCGGGGCCCGCCCTCTCCCCCGTCATCTCCTCTAAGGCAGACCATGCCAAAGTGGTTCAAAACAAAAAAGTTCATGCTCAATAATCCAGGTAATAATCCAACAATGTTCAGCCAGGTCTTCTGGACAGTTTTCTTTTTTTTGCTTCATTTTTTCCACTATGGGAGTGTGCTGTTTGTGGGACTCAGTTTGTTTGTGGCTCCTCAGACTAAAGAAGTCCTTTGGATGAAGGACGAAACGTCTCAGCAAAAAAAGGAACTGTCTAGATGACCTGACTGAACATTATTGGATTTTTACCTGGATTATTGAGAATTTTGGTTCACCTTTGACCAGCTTTAATCTGAAGCTATAAAAACACACTGCATAAAATGCAAAACCAATTCTGTCTCCTAAATTACTGCAAAAACCTAAAAATAAACCTGTCAACTTCAAGAACTTGGGGGTTCAGCCACAGATTGTTCTACAAAACCACAAAACAGGTTCCAAAGCTCACCAAAAACAGGATCATATTGGGATAAAATTAATAATAAATTAATAATAAAGGTTATTAATTAGGATTCTATTAAGTTCAGATCAAATCAGAGAAACATTCAGTTGTCCAGTTCAGCTCAATTATTAAAATTGTTTCACAAAATAGATGCACGTCTGCCGTAACCAAGCAAATTAACGGCCTGTCCACACTGGAATGGTGTTTTGTGAATATACAATTTTTTTTAATTTTTTTTTTTAATTATTGTTACAGCCTTGTTTTCACACTGGGCTTGTAGGATTTATTGAAAAATATTTTATGAAAACAGATTTCAGAGTGAGAAAATCATTTAACACCAATTAGCACACAATTCTTGTGTGGAACAGCCTAAAAACAGCATTTTAAAAACAATAATCTCTCCTGTCTGAGTTAGCACTGAATCATCACAGACTTCATGTACTTAGTACATATTTCTTGTACTCGTGCTGCAAAACGTAAGTTTCTCAACTACAACAAAACTTTTGTAAATTCTAACAATGAGCCAACAAGATGAGCAAAGCCACTGTTTTAAATAAAGTACAAAACAAAACATTATTATTTCAACAGATAATCTTAAAAATAGATTTTTATTTATTTTACTGACATGAATAAGTGGTAGTAGCTGAGTCATTTCCAGCCCATGCAGACTGATTGCATGACAAGGCAGCAGGCAACACTTTCATGTGTTCATTGTCTGATAGAGCTTTAATGACACATTTCCTTCAGAGCAGACCTGCAGTCTGGACAGGTTAAAGGTCTGGAACAAGGTCTGCAACCTTTGAATAAAAGGAGCCATTTTTGCCACTTTGCTTAATAATTACGACATGTCTGGAGCCGCAAAACCTGCTACAAGTGTGTCAACTGGTGGCCCATGGGCCACTACAAGTTTGTTGGAGATGGCTTTTCCAGCCAGTGGGGGTGATATATGAAAAATATCTAGCTATTATTAACATTTATTGATATTTTTACATTTTAATACAAAATGAATAACGAGATTCATGCAAAGAAAGAAAAAAATGTGTAATTTAAAAAAAATAATAATAATAAAACAGTAAAACACTGAACTCTGCAGGTTCATGTGAGTTCTCTTCATTGTTGAAGAATTAAGTGTCCGACTTGATGCAGAAAGTTAAAGACAGTATGAAATTATACCAGTTTGTTGGATATCCAGTTACATTTTAAAGAAAAATTAATACTTTTGTTTACTATGACTTTGTTTTTCTGTTTTATTCTTAGTGTCATCAATGTTAACACCATAATCCTTCTCAGCAACTTGTCTTAAGGATGTTCCAGAACATTCTGGTGGTTTTGAGAGAAAGGTCACGCTGTGAGACTGGAAGTCGACTTAAAGTGTCTAACAAGCTGCTAGCATGATGCAGTCCACATGTTTTACGTCTTGTATTTGTACTATTGTTCACATATTTGAAAATGACAGGAAGTCTGATAACACTATCCATTTTCATTGTTGGTAATAATTTAAATAAAATCCAATTTGATGTTAGTTTTGGTCAAAGCCTGTAAGAGACGCTGCAGAGGTACCAAAGAGCCCCATGTGGCCCTGAAGCCACAGGTTGTAGACCCCTGGTCTGGCCCCTTCAGCTGACTGCAGCTTCACACTAAAGTTCAGTAACTTTGTCATTTTTAAGTTCACATGAACTGATCGGCTGACATGTCATCAGTTCATGCCAGAAGTGATGAGATATATTATTTTTTTCTTTTATCAATAACTTTAAACTCTATAAGAGAAAAAAATACAAATATCTGTTTTATACACTGGAAGAGATGGTGCAACATGAACAAAATCCACAACCTTCAGGCGGTCTCCTCTAAAGCTCTGATTCCAGGGACCTGTTGCATTTTTAAAACTAAAAACTAAAATCTGGTCAATATTTCAAGAAAATGTTTCAGTGAAATACAGTAGGTCTTCTTTCTACTCAGCACCCCCCCCCCCCACCACCACACACACACACACAGAGCTGTGATCCTCCTGCTGTGAGTGGTGAGTTTGTCATGGGGGGGGGGGGGTCATCTATCACTCTAATTCTGATTATATTTTACATAATTATCCACAAACTCCAGTCTCCCACCATGTTCTAACAAGACATTTTGG
This sequence comes from Simpsonichthys santanae, assembly GCA_031762415.1. Lineage (NCBI taxonomy): Eukaryota > Metazoa > Chordata > Actinopteri > Cyprinodontiformes > Rivulidae > Simpsonichthys > Simpsonichthys santanae. Next base: position 2,748,896 of record JARVLU010000528.1, on the reverse strand, counting down.
TTTTGTCTACTTCCTGGACGTGTGTGTGGTCACCAAACTTTCCACGCTGAGGAGTGTTTTCTGTGTTACAGGAGAGAAATGAAAGCTTCAGTTTCCTCTCAGTTCTTTTCTTATTGAGGTATGTGAGACGAACACCGAAGGTTCAGGAAAACAAACCAGAGAAAATGAGAAGCAGCAGGTGGGAGGAAAAACTGCAGAGTCTGAAACGGATCAGCGGCACTGAGATGATTTATTACAACAAGCAGAAGTGTTGAGGAGAATGACAGAGAACCACGAGGTCCAACTAAACCAAGGAACAATCAGGATGAGAGAAGACGTGTATAACCAGCTCGGTCCTACCTGTCATTGTCAAAGCTCCTGAACCCAGGCAGGATGTGTCTGAAGCTGGAGTTCCGGTCAAGTTTGGGTTGACTCTTGGTGCGTTTAATGGATCCTTTCAGCTTTCGACTGAGGAAGCCCTGACGGAGAAGGACAGTCAGAGAAACGGCGTCAGAACTGGTTCATCTCAGAGATTTAAGCTGCAGGATGGGAACTATTCACGCCAAGATGAACACTGCATGTCACGAAGAGGTCAAGCGAGTCAGTGAAGGGTAAAAAAAAAGTTTGACACAATATTTTACAAGACGGCAAACTGTTTTTCTTGTTCCATCTTTCTAATAAATACAGAGATTATTCTAAACATAAATGGACATGTAGCAGTGACCTTTGACCTTGGTGGATGGACTCTGAGTAAAGAAGAAAATCATCAAACAGCACAAATTTATTGGACAATAAAATCAACACCCTGAATTATGTTGGTGTGCGAGACATTTCTGCATTAAATAAGGTCTTTAATTAGTTTTCTGATCCTTCTTGGTAAGACCTCACATGCTTTATTCCTTCCAACATCTGTAATCAGTCTTTCTGAAGCACCTCACTGTCTCCATGGTAACTGCCTCACACACAGACTGAGCAACCGAGAGGAGACGTGCAGAAACAGTGACAGAGACAAATGAATTTCTTTTAGGTTTTACTAAAAATAAAGAAGGAAAATGTGTGAGTGTGGAGCAATAACTTGAGACAGCAGCAGAAGGGACCGCACTGTTGGACTCCACCAGTGGTGGGTCTTGGAGACACAGAGTGGCAGCTTCCACTGTCAAAAATAGTTTGCCACCACATTTTTCAGGCTAGTCACTACAATAATTTTGTAAAAATTTGTGCAACCCTGAAAGTCCATAACTTTTGCACTGATCATTTTAAAATTCACACATTCTGTTTCAGTTTCAAAATGGTTTCTCCACCAACAGGACCAGGAAAATGTTACTGTGACAGAAACAGTTTCAAGACCTCCTGATTGTCAACTGGTGCTCTTTTACCCCTGAAGAAGGGAGAAGCCGAAAGAAAAAAAGAAAACAAGCATATATCTTAGATCTTTCAGTGTACCATTTGGTGTATATCATAATTTATATCAGATCCTTATTTACGTTTTCTTTTTACACTTTATATTTTTGCTATTGTTGGATGCAACTGGGACCCTGTAGATATGTCTGTTCCACCTCATGCACCACATGTGATGAAATGACGAGAAGCCTACTTGAACTTGAAGTTGAACTTATTTACATACAGTAATGCCCTCACAACAGTCATCTCAGGGCACTGTGCAAAAACTTTCAAATACTTGTACATAATAATAATTTAACATTATTTATGTGAGGAGCCGACTGCTTTGATTTTAACTCCATCACAGAATTCTCATCTTGAACAAGCATGAAGGAGACAGTGGAAAGGAAAAACTCCCTCATGAAGAAGAAACCTTTAGCAGAGCCAGACTCAGGACAAGCGGCCATCTGCTTCGACCGGCTGGTTTTGAGAAGAACAGATACACAATGGCAGGTCAAGAATCACATGTTAAGATAGAAATACTGTAGTATCAAATGAAAACTTTTAAATTTGAACAATTAATTTAGGGAAATTAGGTCAATTTGTCCTCCAGTAGTCTAAGCTTAAGGCAGCATGACAAGCCAACCCTAAATATAGGATTTATCAAAAAGGAAATACTTAAGCCGAGCAGCACGGTGGCACAACTGGTAGAGCTGCTGCCTCTCAGAGAGCAGGTCCCTGGTTCAAATCCCAGTCTGGGGGCCTTTCTGGGTGGAGTTTACATGTTCTATCTGTGCATGTGTGGGTTTCCTCTGGGTACTCCCAGTTTCCTCCCACAGACCAAAAACATGCATGTTAGACTGATTGGTAACTCTAAATTGTCCCTAGGTGTGAGTGAGAGAGTGAATGGTTGTTTGTCTCTTATGTTTCCCTGTAATGGACTGGAGACCTGTCCAGGGTGTCCTCTGCCTCTCACACAGTGACTGCTGGACATGAGCACCAGCAACCCCCACGACCCAAAAAGGAAGCATGCAAAAGATAATGGTTGGATGGATGTGCTAAAATAAATTAATATTTCAGTTCACATTTATAAATGATTGTTAGCAAGCTAATGTGCTAAACTTTAAGCTCTAAATATGGTGTCTGGTGATTACCATAATTTTCGCTGTATAAGTCACAGTTGTTTGCATAAATTAGCATGCCTGCGACTTATACAGGGAAGTGAGTTTTTTTCCCCCCATATTTATAGCCCAATTTTTGGCTGAAATCTGACACTTTCATTTGTTCTGACATGGAAAATGTTGAACACTACCATTTTCAGCCACTAGAGGGGCCGCGCCTGATATGGCAAGCCAAGTGTCAAATCAGCTGCATTTCTCCGCGCTGCCCAGGCCATTTGATCATTAAAGTGCATTTATTAAGGAAAATGTAAACCGAGACACACCTTTGCTATAATTTCAAACAAACAAAGTGTTGTTTTTAAGTGTTAATCTTGTTAAATTTTTGTTAAAAGTCTTCCAGTTCACAGTTCCACAGCCGCCATTTGGCAGCCAATCAATTTTTGGCACAACACCGTCCCACATTATTGGGTGGTCAGCGGTGACGTGTAACAAATGCCACACATCAGCAGTGATGCATAATAGATTCATTCAACCTTTATTTAGCAGGTTAATCTCATTGAGCCTCGAGGACTCATTTACAAGAGAGACCTGGATGCAACTTATACAGTGAAGCAACAAAGTTGTTTCGTGTTTTTATTCTTGCTGATTTGCCAACAACATATTAATAAAAAAATGTACTATTTTTTACTTACATACTGAAAAGACTAAAGTTAATTAGTTTAGAATAGGCCTATATTCCTTCTATTCAAAGCCATTTGTAATTTTTCATATTTGAGCCAAAACCCTCCGGACTCAGCTGTGCTGCTGCCTCCTGATACAGAATGTTTCTTCTTTCCTCACTGGGGTTTCTGTCTCCCTCCTCCTGTCTCCTGGTTGTTGTAATGTATGCTGATTGCAGAGCAAATCAGCAGCTTCTGATAAGCGCTGCATTGTAACCCATGCCAAGCAAAAAGAAAAGATGTGTGTGATAACTTCTAAATGCCATTTGTGAATCTGTTTTACACGAGCTGAGAAATAGCAGGTGGGGATGTTTTCAGAATGATGTGGAGTGAGGGAAGGGGGCGATGGTTCAGGCGAGCTTAACGTAAATTAATGTAATTACTTATAACTACTTGGGCTAGTTCAACACCACGCTGTGTTAAACTGCACCGTCTTTACAGGAATTAAACTGATTAAACTGAACGCATGAATAACAAACAGTTGTTCATGTCAGATGTGCAACACATTTTTACTGGGGGACCTAAGCTACAGTGAGGGTTTTTATATACTGTATATATATATATATACATATATATATATATTACATACATACATACATGCATGCATACATACATACATAC
>JARVLU010000528.1:2681889-2692817 GCA_031762415.1 Simpsonichthys santanae | reverse complement strand
GATGTATTCAGCTGAGTACAGCTCCTCAGACTGAAGAAGTCTTTCAGATGAAAGACAAAACGTTTCTACATTTTTTTTTGTTTGTTTGTTTGTTTTTGAATGGCCAGATGACCAGACTTAACTTTTTTAGATTACACTCTTACATTTTCATTGAGCCTAAATCAGTGTCATAACAGTGTTTCTGACACACAAACATTCAAACTGGGAACCTCTGAGCAAACAGAGCTTTGTGCCACTTCAACACAAAGTGAAGCTTTTTGAAGAAAATCAAGGTGTCCAGATGTTTTCTGAGCCATACAGAGACATTTTCTATTTTTTTTAAGTTTGTTTTTGGTTTTAAACAGAACTTTTTTCACATGGAACACTATTTTTCCAAAAATAAAAATGAAAAAATCTTGTTGATAATTTCTGAAAAATATTCTCATAAAAATTGAATATAATAGATATTCTTGTCACGTTTTAGGAGCAGAGAGCACCATCCTGACAGTACCCCACCAAGGATGTCCCCTGATGTCTCCAAAACCCACACCCAAAACTCAGGTGGGAGGGAGAACCACTAGGATAGAGGGCACAAGGGGAACATACTAGGGAAAAAAAAGGTCAGAGGTCAGTCCCACACAAAATCACATCTCCAAAGAACGGCCGAGAACCCGTTCATCATGTGACAGCTGTTCTGGTGGGTGGCCAGGAGGCCATCCAGCATGTGGCAGCAGGTCCTGTGGGTGGCCGATGGTGATAGTTACCCTGAGAGACCATGAGTTCTCAACACGGAGAAAGAGGAGTGGGAAACCATGGGTTCTGCAACTGGCGTGGAGACCTGAGAGACTGCAGATAATAAGACCAGTGGTGACACAGAGAGCTCAGGGGTTGCAGCTGTTGTCGAACACTCAGGGTGAATTGTGGAACCCCTGAGTGGCATGGAACCCACATGAAGTGACGTGGAACCCTCAGGAAGCAGTGTAGAACACTCACAAAATGGCGTGGAACACTCAGGGAACCATGGCGGTTGGCTGTCACCAAGTCTCCGCCTCTTCATCAGCAGAGATAGGTCATCATCAGCTTCAAACTCAAAGAGTCTCTGCTCATTTGATGGTTGAGGCAGGCCCTGAGAAGGTTCAGCCTCACTGGACTGAACAGGCAACATCAGAGGCAAAGAAGGAGGCACTGGCATGAGATATGGGAGGCGAGAGGCATCCTCCTGGACACTCTCACAGGAATGATGAGAGGCGTCCACCTGGATACCCTCGCAGGAAAGGTGGGAGGCATCCACCTGGACCCCCTCAAAGACACAAGGAGGCAGCGAGTTGTCATGGCAGCCTCTGATTAAGATGCAGGAAGGTAGTGAAGAGTCTAGTCCAACTCCCACTGAGACATTCAGAGGTGGAGCATTGGGACCAGCCCCCACAGAAACACTAGGAGGTGAGGCATCTGGTACAACCCCCACTGACACACTCAGACATGGGGCATCGAGACCAGCCCACACTGAGGATGGCTCTTACTGACTGAGAAGCTGACGGGGAGTGTCCTTTGAAGCTCAGAGTTGCCAGGCTGAGTGGGGCACATAGAAGGTGCAGGGGGAGCTGGCAGAAGTTCGGTGGACCAGTTCTGGGTCTGTCTTTGGCCCCTCCTGCACCAGTGGTGTGAGCTGGGAACAGGGGCACACCAGAGCTTATCCCCCAGCTCTGTATCCTCATCAGAAGATCACTGGAAAAGCAGGTGTGGTGAGGAGGAGAAAGAAGCAGGCTTAAAAGCCAAACAGCTCCCCCAGCACTGAGACCTCCTTCTTTCCTCTTCCTTCACTAGAAGGAGTGGGATGAATTTCTACCTCTGGGTTGTGGTGTTCTTGTCTCTGGATGGGTTCAGTCCAGAACCCGCCCCACCAGATGACAGACTCCACCGGATGACAGACTCCACCGCATGACAGACTCCACCGTCTGCACTCGCCCTCACCGGACTGTCCGAGCTGCTTCTTGGGCCAGGTGCTCAGCCCAAGTCATCTACCTGCTGGGTTCTTTATTTGATCTGGGCATCTGTCACGTTTTAGAAGCAGGATGAACCCAATGATGTAGACAGGATTCGAAGGCCAGGTGGTAAAAGGAGAAACGCTTGAATGATACAAAATAAACACATTGATGTGGCAGCAAAACTCACTCAGGTCCAGAGGCACATAGAAAACACAGGGAAACACCAGGAACAAAGGACGCTTTACCAGACTATGCCAGACAACAAATAACACAGAGACTCAGGCATAAATACAGAGACTAAATGAGACACAACCACACAAAGACCTGGACAGGACATGCAGGTGACACAGATAAGGATAATTATTAGGATGGGACACCAGGGCGTGCAGGGGCAGAACCAGCCACTAGAGGGAACCATCCTGACATCCCCCATCTCAAGTAATGCTTTCATCCACATGGAAACCCCTGTGATGGACTTGTGACCTGTCTGGGGTGTACCCCGCCCCTCACACAGTGAGTTCTAGACATGGGCACTGGTGAACCCCATGACCCAAAAAATGGAAGAAGCAGGTAAAGATAATGGATGGATGGATCCCCATGGAAACACAGGATACAATTCAAAACACTGCAGTAACTATTTTAGACCTGCATGTGGAACAGTAGCGCTGCCACAAAAATACACCAAAAACATCATAGAGCACGTTCCATAATGTGACATGCCGCTTACACGCCTGGTAAGTATTGTAGTGATCTAACCTCCTCCGTCCATCTTGTCCCAGAAAACCTTCTGAAAGGACAGAACTTGTTTTCCTGATAATTTGAATCCAGGACACAATTTATCTCATCAAGAGACCCTTTAATTTTGTTCTAAGTCAAATAATCAGAAGAACAATCTTCTTTTATTTTATTATCATTATTATTTTCAATCATGATAATCAAAGGCTCTAATCAATGTCATTATGAGGACACTTCATGACACTGAATAATTAAGAAAAAAGAAACAACAATTTAATTTGTATATCTTTTCTCATTTGAATTGTGTTTTATTTCATATCATTTTAATGTTGAAGTAATTATTTAAATCAATTGTGAAACAGTATTAATGATTTTAAACCTCATCATACAAGTTAAATCTTTTTTTCTGAAAGTAACTTCATTTCTCAATTCTGTCAAAGTGCAAGAATTAAGCATTGAGACTTGGTGTGAAAGATCAAGGTTATGTTTCTGTGAGTTATAGAATCTGTTTAGAAGAATTGCATACAGTTAATCAGTTGAAGACATAACTCTGACTAGACCGTCTCCTTCTCTCCTAAAACAACTTTTTAATTCTTTCCCACCAGTTTGAACTACAGTTATCTCCTTCACACTACACTAACTCCCTCCCACTTCTAGTTGGTGAACCAATCAGGAAACACCAAACATCAGGAGGTGGGCTTTCTTTAAAAGTTTCAATTTCCTGGAATCTCCAGAGTCTGGAAGTCCTCCATGATGTCACGAAATGGAGTTGAAACTCTTCCTGTGCTGTGAACGATGAGCCAAAACGCAAAGGGCGTCGTTCTTCAGCCAGGGCTTACAGAACACCTCTGTGATCCACTCGAGCTATAAGCTCTAAGCCTTTTTAATAAGACATCCCTCCGAAAAGAAAAAGCAGGTAAAACATAATGGGTGGATGGACATACCTGCTCAGGGACTGAAGTTGTTGGTATGGGACCAGGACGCTCCTCTGCTGGTCCGTTCCCTCCAACAAAGTGTTTTTTTAACAGAAGTAAGTACACCTGTTTACATTTGTCTGATCTATGCCAACTCGGCCACAAAGTCCAATCCAATGTTCATATTTCTCTCACTGAGTTATCAGCTTTAGAAAGAGCAAGAACCAAATACTGTACCTTGCATATTAGTCTTCTCAGCGTATTGGCCATCACTATTGCAAGTCTCGAAGCAACAATGTTTCTTAGATACAATTTTTCTTTTCTTTTCTTTTCTTTATTTATTTTTGGAACAAACCCAATTACTGTATTATATTGTACTCAAAATACTGTTTGCCAGACATCCAGGTACTTGCTGAGGTCACATATTGTGTAGGGAGCTATTTTGGTAACTCTGACCAGAACTAATTGAAGTTCATTGTCATTATTTGCCAGTGGTGGCACCTGAGCAAAACTATTAGTGGGGTGAACAACAATTTCATGTTGTTTTTTGTGTGTCTGCAAACTTATTGCCTTTATTCCCCCTCACATTACTCAATACTTTGTTGGTACTCAAGTCTGTGTCTCATGAAAAACAGTTCAGTCTAATAAATAAGAGAAATGGATGCCTCCCACACCCAGCCGACAGGTGCACAGCTTTCTAAATTAAATGTCATTTGATTTGAAGTAATAATTCTAAAATAATACTCCAGATTAGCACAGTTATATGGGAGGGGGAAAAAGGTTCAGTGAAGTAACTACAAAATAATATAAAAGTGAAAAATGATAAGGCAATGTGTCATCACCAAATCAGTAGAAGATTCAAGTGGGGATTGAACCCACAGTCACTCAGTTATTAGCTCACTGGTTCAAACATTGACCCATCATAGCCACATACACAAGATGTGTTTACATATGGTCATATCTTGTTGGCAGAACTTTCCTGTATTTTGATTTCCTCCGTTTCTATTTTGGTTGTCCCCTCTGTCTGCTCCAAATGGATTTAAAAACAGAATATCTCCACTGTTGGTCTCAGCAGGTTTCACTGCAGCTCTGAGTTCACATCAGGTCTAGGTAGAGTTCGAATCAATGAGCTAAAACCAGCTAAACGTGTGCACGGGGTAGAAAGTCAGACACCCCAAATGAAACTGTATTGGACCTGCCTGTTCAGATCAATAGCCACGTGTTTGGGTCCACTTCACGAACATGGATCATTTATTGGTACTTCCCCATAACGGTAAGTAGCTAAAAAAACGGAGGATAAATCACTAAATATTATTTTACGGTATATTCCACTTATAATTGTCAACTGAATAAAACACAGCAAGCTCAATACATAAGTAATTCATATTATTTATGAGGAGGAACTAATTTGTGGGGCAAATTGTTGTTTTTATGTGCATCTGCCCCCATGGATCTTTTCATCCACTATCCACTATTTTTATTGTTTCACAATTTTCTTTGAAACTGCTGTTTGGATTAAATCACATCTACCTTTATACTCCTTGTGCATATGAATATGTGTAGCAATAATGGCTCCTCATTATATAGAAAAGATCTCTGCTGCCCTCTGTTGATAGCTTACATCCTGGGTACCAACACTTATTTGCAGCAGACTAAAGTTAAAGCAGAAGTCGTCAGAGCCTATGATCCTGTATGTTTTACATGTGTTCTTCCTTTAACACACTTTCTGCAAAATTATCTCATTATAAAGAACATTCTAAACAAACACATGAACTATCTGAATCATTTGTTGGCAGATGTTAGACCTTTGTGATGGAAAAACAAAAAAATGCACACTTGTTTTTAGTGAGTGCCAGTCTAGCTAACCAAGCAATTAAAATCACTTTACAATACAATACATTACATCTATATAAAGCTAATCTAAATAGATCATTCTATAAAGTTTAACTATTGCTTTGGGTCACTTTTGTACACCCATGGAGGACATCAGAAACAATGAGGTGTTCAGTGTCTTGCCAAGGAACACTTTGACATGTGACTGTTTACTGCCAGAATTAAACTACTGACCCTTATTGGAAGACGACTGCACTAACCACTGATCCACAACCACCCCAGCTGTATGAAAGTATATGAAAGGGGAAGCGTTGAATGTAATAAAATGTGGCATGGTGTTGCAGTGATGACGTTTACAACTTCTTCCAGTGCAGATGTGACTTTGCTACGGGTACTCCTGTTTTCTCTTACAGATCAAAACATGCATGTTAGGGTAATTTGGCAGCACTATGGTTGGAAATGGTTGTTGTCTTTATGTGGCCCTGTGATGGACTTGAGTCCTGTCCATGGGCGGCTCACACAAAGACTGCTGGAATTAATCAGCAACTACCAGTAAATGAGAAGCAAGTGATGAAAATAGATCAATGTGGAAAGTTATCACCTCCACGTTCAGCACTCTTCTATTATTAGGAAGTATGTTGATATTGATTATTAATACCACAAATAGGCAATAACAAGAAGAGTGGGGCTGTATTTGTGTGTGTGTATGTGCCCATGTGTCTGCCATGTGAGAAAAGCACCTCATGACTACTGACGACTAAATCATTATTTTCTGAGGTTTCTTGACTTTGCTGTTTGTTCGGTGTTTATTTATTTACTGTATTTACATAATTCAAGCTAACATTTGCTGTGGTAGTCACTGGAGGTGATCCTTAGCATGTACAAAAGTGCAACAAAATTGTAGGGGATTTATTATTATTTAACTTTGTCATTCAACATTGGCGTCAAAACAGTCTATTAGTAACATGTTTCAGAACCCGCTGAAGATATTTCAGTAAAACTTTCAAAAAGTAATCATTGGATGTTTATTTCTACCTGAATTATTTAAGGTGTCAACCCATTTTAATGTGACTTCAACATATTTTGGCTTCATAAACACACACAAATATATATACAGGTATAATTTGATCAGTTTTACAGATGGTAACTGGACTGTACTTGTATAGCACCTTTCTATCTTATCAATATACTCAAAGCTCTTTACACTACTATCTGTGTCCTCATTTACCCATTCATACAGCACTCTACTAGATCTCTGCAAAGAATAACCATTGCTTTATCACATTCGTATACCAGTGGGTCAAACATCGGAGGTAATGAAGGGTTCAGTGTCTTGCCCAAGGACACTTCGGCATGTGAGTGCTGGGGGTAATTGAACTCCCAACTCTTGCATTGGAGGACGACTGCTCTAACCGCTTAGCCGCAGTCGCTCATGGTGAGCCAACACTGTGTGTGATCCCTCACACACATTCCAAGAGCTACCTCTTGTACAGCAGCTCAGATTAAAATGTTGATAATAATTTAAAGTAAGCACAGTCTGTCTGTTAGCAAAATTTATTATGAACCAAAGGACATTTTTTTATTGAGAGAATAAAAAAATAAAAAGTAAAATGCATATTTACAACAGATGACATAATGGGATAACTTCTTCTTCATATTTATCTGGTTTGATGAAAGCAAGAGGTGAATTCATTTTAAAAAATGCTGCTGAGCTTTAGTATACAGTATATATTTTAAAATATACAGTATTCTGAGGCTATAGTTTTCTAAAATTGTAAAGAGTTAACATTTTTTATAGTTGTCCAGGAGATGGAGCCACACACCAATCAAATAACAGTTAGCTTAGGTTCATTGTGAAACATCATGACTGGATATTATAAGTGACGCTGCTGCTGTTTGAAGGAGCAGAAAACATTTTATGTACGTTGATAAAGTATATTTCACAATTTCCAAAGAACGACATTAAACATTATCTGCTCCCAAACAAACAAGGACACCTGCTTTTTGTGAAATCAAGCAGACCATTTCAGAAGCAAAGACAAAAGTGAGTTCTCACTTTCACCCCGACAACGATGGCATTCACACGTTCTGAACAGCAATCACGTTCTCCCCCTTAGAAAGTCTTCCAGATGGGTTGGAAATATGCAACAATTTGTTTGGTCATTAAGATGCCTATTCACAACTGCCTTTGCTCGTAATTATAACAAACTAGGCAGTGTGCCATGTTACTGATGCATTCCCTCGTGCTCAGAAGTAATTTTCTTTTCCTGAGGGACAGAAGCTGCCTTGTGTTCTTTAATGTTCAGCCCACGTCTGGAACTTCACGCCAGCAGAGCAGCGAAATGGTTTTAAACATGTGGAAATGGCTTTTAAGATTGCCGGCACTACAAAGCAGCTCGGAGCTGCGTTTTTGTAGTCGTACAATCCTGTGAACAATCATCCTGACCAGTCATTGGTTCAGGTGCAGTGAGCCTCATTATTCACAGGACTCCTCAAAAGGACGTACCTGCACTCTGTGATTTATCTGGCACACAGGCGTGAGACGGAAGGACCTCAGGTGTTCGACCAAGCATACTAAAGAAAACTCCAAGGGCTTAATCTGATTCAAGTGCATGCAAACCTGAATATTCAGCTATGTGTTCTCTAAAAAACAGCAACTTTGATAGTAAAGGTAAATGGTGAGCTATTTTCTTTTCATATACTGTATATGTGTGTTTATATGTCTTTTAGCAAAACGTTTCATGAAACAGTCAATGGTTTTCAATAAAACGTTCAGGAACTGATGAAGCCAACTCAATGCAATATGCCATGCACAGAAACTCACAATGGAAAACACAAATCTATTTATAATTCAGTCAATTTCACTATTATTGTGCTAATGTTTGGTGTAATTATAGCAAAGAATCATAATCTGAGCTAATCATTGTGCAAAATCTTTGCTTGAAACTTTGCCTAGTCACTGTAGGTAAAACCTCTATTCTTAAGGCAGGCGGCTGAATGGTTAGAGCAGTCGTCCTCCAATGCAAAAGCTGAGGGTTCAATTCCACCAGCAGTCACATGCTGAAGTGCTGCTGAACCCCTCATTGCCTCCAATGTGTGTCCCATTGGTGTATGAATGTGATAAAGCTCTGATTATTCTTTCTACAGAAATGGCAGAGCATGGGTAAATGAGGGCATGGATTGTGTTGTAAAGCACTTTTGAGTGTCTTGATAACATAGAAGCACAGTCCGTTTACCTTTAAGGGCCCAACATGCTCCATCCGAAGCTGAACAGTCGACACGCGATTGAAGGATGTTCATTTTTGCACACACCTTTCATAGTCCACGAGCCACAGGTGTAGAGCTCCTGGGAAACCCATCCTGCTGCAATGTCACCACATAGGTTTCTTCCCGACAGAGCTTCCACTCCATCCCTGCATGTCATTTGGCTTCAAATCTATCACGAAGAAAGCACCACACTTTTCAGCAGACAGACTCCTCCATCCACGCTTGCAACGTGTCTCCATCTAGGAGTTTTGGGCCATTCGACTAAGTTAGTGTGCTTGTTTAGACGTACAGCCGAATGTCCGAGCACATTACTGCACTGACAAACACGCCCACAAACTTCTGACCAATCACACACATTAGTTGGTGCATACGCATGTGAGAAAAAGGTTGGCCAAGGCCTTGCGTCAAGAAGAGGTGGGCAAAGTTGATTAGACTTGAGAATAGCAATTGTTACTGAAATGCAGACAAGCAAGACATGTTCAGGTCCTTCCTCATTAAAAGAGTGATAACATTATTATTATTTTATTTTTTTTATTGTGGTATATGTCTTGTACACATTAACACTGTCTGTAATTAACTGCATTTATGTTGAAAGCAGCTCATGGATGTAGCTATAGGGTAGTCAAAACGTGATTTTCATCACACAACTGTGACAATGAGAGCTGATTTCGACACCCTGGATGGAGTAGGCTGGAGCCTTTAGCCACTCTGCCTTATTCAGTACTTTTACCCAGTTCAGCTCCTGCTCCTTGGACCTGCCACGCCCACCTACACCTGCACTGTCACCTTTCGCTCGGCTGTTCCAGCTGTAATCAGGAATGCATGGCTATGTGGTTTTCCTTGTGACTTCCCTTCGGTGCAAGTTGTTGCTGACTCATCAACCTTTTCTTTTTGTTTCAAATAAAATAAGTTTATGTCTTGAGCTCCTTGAATAAAGTCTGAATTATGGGTCTGCGTTTTTCTATTTACTCTGTGACCAAAATAGCTACAACTTTATTGTTTCTCAGCATCAGATAATTTTAGTCTAACGCTCTGGCATGAACATTGTCAGGTAATGTGCAATCCTTCGAGGAATTACAAACATTAAATCACCATATGTGCATTTTTTTTTTTTATATAAAAAGCTATTTATTGCAACATATGACTGAAGCTCATCTGTACTGACATGTGAGTACTTCAAAGGCTAAAGGTCAGGTAATGAGCAAATCTATCCCCTAAGGTGGGATACCTAAATTTACGGCAATGTAATCAGACCATGTTAAAAATAATGACTTTTTGGTTACAATCTAGCCACATTAAGGTGGTATGCAGGGGATATGAGAAATTGGCTGCCTTGGGTATCAGCTTGTTTGTGCAATAAATTACTTTTATAAAAATGCAGGCATAGGAGTGGGGGGTGGACCCTCAGGCAGTCCTCTGCTGCTGTCACAACTTGTCTGCATACCAATATTTCACCTGCATTATTGATTGCTGTACTTTGCGTCTTTTAGTCTTTTCTTCTTCTTCTTTCCAGCCACAATAGGCCCATAAAAAAACATCATGCATTATGAAACATGACACGAAGCCTGTTTTGTACGAACATTGCAGGGAGCTAAACACATCGAGAAAATTCAAGCCGTGGAGTTACAGCATCAGTGCATGTTTCTGCATTCTGACTGTGTTTATCCAAACATGTTTTTAAATGGAGTAAGCTGGATTTGAAATGGGGAGGATGCTAAAAAATTTACTGCAAGAAACGCATATTTATGTTGTTGAGATATTGCTATTGTTATCATCCCAAGCAAAGCTGTTTTTAGCTTAACACAAAGTATTGCTTGCTGAGGCAGAGCAACTTGCATTGTTTTATAAAATGCTTTGTCTTTAATTTTAGTTTATTGAAAAATAAATATTGTAAGCTAACCAGATCCTGATCGTAGTAAATACAATGGCAGCTTATATTTGTTAACTAGTCCTACTTGAACACTGTCTGGAAAACAGGCACTACATGAAACCAGTTACTGAGGATTGATTTTGATAGTGTGTGGCTTTTTTTTTTTCTTCAAACTACAGTACGGTACTCCTTTTCTGGACATCCCAGGTGCAACTGTGTAACAAAGCATCTGGCACATCGAGTCAGTGGGTGAGGATAGTGCTCCCAGTGGTCTGTCAGTGCATGAGAAAGCACCCCAGATCTGGATGTAGTCATGTACTCTCTCTCTCTTGATATATATATATA
>JARVLU010000528.1:2108012-2118684 GCA_031762415.1 Simpsonichthys santanae | reverse complement strand
TACATACATACATACATACATACATACATACATACATACATACAAACATACATACATACATACATACATACATACATGCATACACCCCCCATCCATTTTACCCTGTTTTTTTTTTTTTTTTTTGTGTTGTGAGTGAATGTGCCTATCTTTACAGCTCATTGTGCAGGAAGTAGGGGACACCCTGGACAGGTCTCCTGTCCATCACAGGGCCACATGGACACAGTCGATACATCCAACCATCCACTCTCACATGCACACCTAGAGACAATTTAGTAACCATTTCACCTAATATGCATGTTTTTGTTAGATAAAAAATACCTGGAGAAAACCCATGTGTACATGGGACGAACATACAAATTCCACACAGAAAGTCCAGGAAGCCAACCTGTGTCCTTCTTGGCTGCAGTCAGGCTACAGCACAAACCACTGCACCACCCCAAATTCCAGCATAACTTTGTATTAATTTAAGGCAAAAAGTGCTACCTTTTGAAGAAAGAACTGTGCAAGTGTTGAAAATCACCAAAAACATGTTAAAGCTGCTGACAGATAGTCATTATACGTAGTCACTATGGTAACCACACACCTGTCTATTATTCCCTGACTGCTTCAAAACACCGCTGCATAAAACTACAGTATATCAAATATGAATGGTATTGAACCATGAGCAGCAGTAGACTAAAGTTTTTGCTTGTGAATTTTTATGACAATGTTTATGTAGGAGACCCAACAAGTGCAAAACACATTACAGTAACTTCCTGTTTCAAATAGAAAAGTTTAGACTAAACTTTAACAGAATGAAGAAACTTAGTTAACTCTGAGTTCTTACCACAAGTCCCATAGAAGTGAGAGATACAGGGAGAAAGAAGACAAAAATACTTAGTTTCTGATTTAAAATTTGTACATGTAGGAGCACTAGCAGATTTTTATTTATTTTTTCATGTTAGACCATTTTAAAGAATGTGTAATGGTTGGACATTCTGTGCAAAAATCTGTAAATATCATAAAATGCCAAAAGGTCATTGACCTACAATACTTTTTTCTTTTTCTTTTTTTTTTTTTGTCCTCCTTTGGTCAGTTTGTCTATGTTTTATAAAGTACCACTAGCAGAAGTCATAAAACACGATTCCAAACTGAATTGCACATAGTTGTCTATAAATTGCACGTTTGTTTTTTCCTCACTAAGCTGCACATTCCACAACAAGGGTTCTCCAGTGCTTTTGCATTGGCACCCTTAATTAAGAGTTACCAACTTTTAACAGTTATCATTGCTGACATTTGAGCCATTACTTACTCAGAAAATAGCTTTTAATACACTTAATAAAACGGTTATACTGCAACATAAATAAAGTGGGTCCATCTGGGTTTAATGACACAACAGTTGCACATTTCGTGTAGCTTTTAACTTTTAGATCATCTATGAAATGGTGTGAAAACATTATTATCCATTTCTGTCTTGAGGGTTGGTCTAATAAAGATCCAAAATGTCCTGTGAAGATGAAAAGCTTTATTGGCCAGGCTCCAGTCTTGGTGACAAACCATTACTCTTTCAGGCGAGCTAATGGCCCATTCTTTAAACAAAGCTAAGGAAATATTGCTCTGGCACTGCCGAGTGGTAGACGCTGCTTATGTCTGTTTCAGTGGTGATGAGAAAGATGAGAAATGGATAAGGATAAACCTGTATGTGGGACAAAAACCTGTCTCTGAAGGTCCACCTGTCCAACACCTGTAGGGCTGACACGGATAAGAAGAGATCTGTTGAACATACCCGAGATCCTTTCTCTCCATTAGCGCCTGGGAAGCCTTGGAAACCCTGAGATCCCTGTGTGTCAGAAGAAGAGTAATTAGTCATCCTCCTAGCCTGTTACTCTGAGAGAATCAGTGTTTTATTGTTATCTCATCAGCATTTGAGAGCTGACACATTACCCCGCAACACACACACACAAACACACACACACACACTCACACGCGCCCTTTGATCAGAACGTTTCAAGCATCTCGAGCTGTCAGACTGCAGCTCTGGCTGCTAAAAGATGAGGCATCAAATGTTCAGCACAGCATCATTTTTTCTTTCTCTTTCAAACACATTTAGCACAGATGAACTCCATCTATTATTCTGAATTCAGTAAACGATGCTGTTCAAAGAAAATTAAAAACCTGCCTTTGGTCCTTGTCTCCCTGGGTATCCTGGCAATCCAGGAACACCAAGTTTACCCTGGAAAGAAAAAAAAAACAAAACGTTTGATAAAATACAAGTCAAAAACTTTCTATGGGACACTAATGCATCAGACTTCTTACAGTAATTTAACACTAATACAAAAACACCCAACAACTTTTTTCAACAACTTACAGTAAAAAAAACTTAAAACTTTTAAATCCTGAACATTTTTAATAAAGTAGATGTGATTTCTGCATTTTGGTGTGTTTTAATGGGTTGTTAAACAGCTACATTTTCCTAAATTTGTAGTCGTTAAGTCGGGCTCGGGACAGAGCCCGACTCTGTCCTGAGCCCGACTCTGTCCCTGCTCATTGTTGTCCGACTCCACATGTGAAACCTCCAGGTGCCTGCCCTGCTGCTGCCCATGACAACTTCCTGCTCAGCACGTCACTCTTTTAGGGGAGGAGATTTCTTTAAGGGTAGACGTGGAAATGTTTCACCTGAAGAGGTGGATCGTGTGCTATTGTGTTTAAAATTAGTGTTTATGTAATTATTTTCAGTTTGCATATCCAGTATACGTTTTATTCGTTCAAAGCAGTCATATTTGTTCATAACTTCATTAAGCCTGAGAGTTACTGAATCCAAGCCTAAATCACATCCAAACCCTATACCTCAAAGTACCCTGTACCACTGATCCTTTAGTCCAACAGTTGTGTTCTTGTCTCATGGTTAGATATGCTGAAGGTGTTGATCTGTTTGACCTGGCCTTAAGTGAAATCTGTATGTTTTTCAAATTGGGCTTGTTTAACTGTATTTCATGTTTAACATGTGCTTTGAGTCATTGAGCTTTTGTTCATGTAGGAAGACTGTATGTAGCCAGTATGTATGTAAGAAAGCCATTATGTTTCACTTGTGAAACATTATGATAGCCATTATTTCACACTAGTGTATAGCTCATAAATTGAGAAAAAAAGGTTTTACTTTGAAAATAAGAAAAAAAAAAAAAAAAACTCGTATTCTAGAATTTCAACCAAAACATGTCCTGAAACTAGTAAAAAAAAAAAATGCTCAAGATGAGCTGAAATATATTACTAAGAAAAAGTTAGACATGTTTTCTTAAAATTAACGTAATTTTCTTATTCAACACTTGCTTGTTAAGAACTGTTTTTTAGACCAAAAATAAGAAAAAAATAAATAAATAAAAAAAATAAAATATAATAAAAAACTATAAACAAGTTTTCTTTTTACTTTCTTGAAATTAGTTATTTGAAGTGTGAACAGATTTTCATAACATTTTTAGAAAGTTGTTGAATATACATCTTCATCTGAATAACTTCTGGAGTCCACATAATTGAATGTGGCCACCAGGCTGATGTGGTAGTAGCTGAGAATCATCCTCAACATGCAATTTGAACGCATGTGTACCTTTTTTATAAAACTGCTTAAAGACCATTTGTCATCATGACATCTTAGTTTAAGATTCTGCCATAAAAAAGTGATGAAATAAATGCATTATTTTAAGAAATATGAGGTTTTAAATAATTTATGTAAATGTGAAATTGGTGATGTGATTTGTTTATATGCAGTAATTTAAAATTAAAAGAACATTTTATTGTGAATGAAACTGCTTGTCGCCGATTGGCATTTTAGTCAGCTGCACCTGAACATGATGCTCCTACTGTCATACTCAGCTGATGCTAATTTCTTTGTTTTTACAGTTCCTGCTTCAGTGTAAGAAGGCTAAAACTGTTTCACATTTTTCATAATTTGGTTTTAACAAAAGTACTCATACTCCTGCTCTAATGCAAACCCCCTGTGTTTATCTGCTGAGTAGATTCTAGTTGAACATGGACACAACTGACTGAGAGCTAAAGAGCTTTACATTCGCTGAAGAAGCTGAAACTGAGATGCTAAAGCGGAAAACAAGAACGCTAGGTAAAATCTTAGAGGCAAAAATCATAGAGAAAAGTAGCAAATCTCTAACTAAAGGTAAAATTAGCACAAGGCTAGTTTAAAGTAGCAACTCCATAAAAAAGAAGCAAAAGATGAGTGAAAAGCCAAAGTCCCAAAAAAAATTTCAAAAACAAAGTAGCAAAAGACTGTGCAAAAGTTAAAAGCAGAAGTTTAAGACTAGAAAAGTAGAACAAATATGCTGGATCAAATTTCAAAAAGAACAAAGTTTATGGAGGAATTGAAAAGACCTGATTTGTTTTATGAGAATTTTTTTTATAAATTTAAACGTTTTGAAACGTATTAAAGTTACATAAGTCAACAGTCAATAGTACACACCTCCTTAATGAGCTGAATGTTTAGAAATATGAATAATACACAAAGTATGCATGAACATATAACAAAATAAAAATCAGCTGAGTTATTTTAAGGAAAACAATTTGATTTGATGTAAGAACTGTTGTTGGCTGATGTTATTCACAGCTGTTACATTCAGTAAGGTCTGTGATCTCATCCTCAATTAGTAACTGAATCCAGAGTCCCAGACACTTGTTGTTTGGATCAGAACTATGAGAAGTCATATTTCTTTTGCTGGAGATAAATACAAACATTGTTAACTTAATATATGAAGAAAAAAAAAACTCACCTTTTCACCATTGGGGCCAAGTGGACCTGCATCCCCTGGGAGCCCAGAGCGACCTTTTGGCCCCTCCGGACCATCTTCTCCTCTGGGTCCAGCTGGTCCAAGTTCTCCCTGAACAGAAGAACCACAACATGAGACATTGTTTAACAGACACAAGAGGAACACTGGGAATCTTCAGACACCCTGACATGTTCAAGGAGATTACTCAACATCAGCCCATGAACTAAATAATAACATAATAAACTTTTGTCTGTTTTCAGTACAGTAACCTGTTCTCTATAGCACTCGAACCTGCTTCATGTGTTTTATGTCTGAGCACAGCCACGTCTCTGAGCGTTACTGCCACCTGCTGACCATTAGAGTAATTACATGACTAGCTGCTGAGTCCGTTCTACAGATGCTTCAATTTTCTTTCTCTTCACTCTGTAGATATACAGTATATTTGCCTGAAAAATAAAATATCACAAAGTCAACGTGACTGAATGACTGAACAAGCAGTTCTGTTCTGAGTAGGTTCAGGTTGATTTTTATTTTCCATATAAAGTTGTTTAAAATATTCAGTTAAGCAAAAGTACAGTTTTAGCAGCAGACTGGAGTGTGTGTGTGTTTCTTTATCTGTAATGTCAGCAAAATATTTCATGAACAACTAGACTAATTTAAATGAAACTCAGAAAATAATCAGTGGGTTGTCAGCTATATACAATTAACTTTTTATTGTAGTATATTGTATTAGTTGGAAAAATTAGAAAGTTATTCATTTTGTTCTGTTACCATAAGATTATTACTGTTTGAACAAATTGTTTGGAAAACAAGGGGCAGATATAATAAGATTTTTTCTTCTTTCTGCTACCTTTCATTTTTTTATACTCTGTACGTTATTGTTCATGGGATTGTTTTGTATTGTATTTTTTTTTAAAAAAGAACAAATAAATTAAACTAAACTAAACTTTTGGAGGCAAGCTGATTCAAGATGGCTGCCACAGCCAACTGAGAGTATAAAAGCACAAAAATGTTTTTTTCCCTTGTAAACTTTAAGCGCAGTGCACTGTGTGACATCTTTGTTTAAAACCTTGGCATTATCTGTTGTAGTCAAAACTGTTAGTCTGTTAGCAAAATATCGCTGATATTTTTACAGATTTCAAAAGAGTCTCGCAAAATAAATTTTGGATGCACATCAACAATTGATTATGTTTTGGAATCATTTCAGCTTTGATTAAAATGTATATGCAAAGCTGTCATTTCTCAATACAAGAGCATTTTTGGACTAAAATTCTGGCACTAATGTGCTTTCCTTCAACAAATGCTACGCCTGTAACTCTGCTTCGTGCCTCTCTCAGCCTTCAAAGGAAGCACACTGAACGACAGAACATACTGGACACATCCAGTGAGGCCTACTGGTCTAACGGGATCCACTTCAACACAAACACACATCCAAGCTAACTGCACTTGACTAACTGCTGCTCCAAAAAACATATTTTTTGTTGACCGCCTTCAAAACAACTCATCAACAGTAGAGTTGTGTGTGCGTCTATAAAGCAAAGGGATTCTTCAAAGTTTTGTTTTTGTGCAGATCTCCAGAAGAAAACATGGCTGAAGCGCCAAGACCGTGGAGAGCCACTGATTGATGCCTCCATTTGTTCAGAGACAGATGTGATGCTCACCGCAGCTGTCAACCAGAACAACACCTGGGCTGTTTTTCATTGTCCACCTGTTCACTATGTCGTACCCTATAGTGTGAATGTGCCATGTGGTAGAGCTTTTCAAAATGTTATCTGTAATTTTACATTTACTATGTAGCAGTGCTGTAGTCTACATGTTTGTACTGGGTATACTGTACTGTGCTTAGAAACCAAAGTACATGGTTATACGATGTAATCGTCAATTCATTAGAGTTTTAAGCATATTGAACATTTCCAAATTTCTCTGATGCTTATATTTGAATAATTGAACAACAAACTTTGCACAACAGTTGGCTTTGTATTAAAAACATGTTATAAAATTTATAAAACAGCATCAAAGCAAAACATGTTCAAGTATTAAGTAGTAAGTACTTTGTAATAAACAAGCGTTGCATATCAATAGATTGTTAGAGAAGTGTTTAACTTCTGTTTAATGTATCAGTGACACGTGTGTAATATGGCATGCATCATTGGGCACTTCTAAGTGGGTATACTGAAATTCGTAAGCTTTTCTAGTGGGTATACTCCGAATACCCGTGTATTACGTAGACTACACCACTGATATGTAGTATTTGAGAAACTATAAGCAAAACAGATGATGTACAAAACAGCAGAGGACACAGCCCACAGTGAATTGACACAGCAGGCTAATGCTAACGTGCACAGCTCAATATTGTGATTTTCAGACTTGCTGAAAATGCCTTCCATTTTCTAGACATCTCTAAAGTACATAAAGTGGCTCGTCTCCTACTCAGAGCTGAGAAATCACTAAAACTATTAGAATTTTTAGGTTTAAAATCATTTACAGTATATATATGTTTTTCTTTTTTATAAAACAACTAAGTGAATATTCAGTGCATAATAATAAAGTATGATGCTTTCAAGTACTGATCGAAATGCAAAATAAGTCCTCACTACATTATTCCCTGTTCAACATTTAGTCTACTAAATGTTAGTGAACAAGTGAACATTGTGAACACAGGCCATATGTTTGGTCATTACCCATAATTCCACTCTCTGGTTAATAGAGGTGGCCTGTGAGCGAAAGGGTCCCCTCCAACAAACAGTTCAGAAGTTAAACGTGTTTCAGTCAGAGTGATGCATGACGAGAGTGACATGAAAACAAAGCTTACCCTGTCACCTTTGATCCCCATGTCTCCCTTGAAGCCAGGGAAGCCGTCTTCACCCTGACATCACAAACAACAAACTTTTAAAAAGCTTTCTTTATGTATTCATATGAAAACACACAGAGGAAAAAATAACAGACACAAGAGCAGAGCTCCATATATCCATCCCTCAGTGCCATAGAAACCCCTGAAATGCTGTTTCCTAAGTGTTTTTCAGGATTTAACTGAGGTTGTTATGATTAGGAACAGGACACTCAGCCATAATCATCCCTGGAATCACAAGTGCCAGCATCCCTACTGAAAGCTTTTCTTTTTTTATCATAAAGGTGATGCAATCTCCATCCCCTCCTCCAGAGATCTCACCTTTTCACCTTTGGTTCCTTTGAGGCCTCGCACACCGTCAGCACCCTGTGACGCAGAACACATGAAGTTAGAGGGCAGTCAGACGCAGATCCAACCACAGGACACAGGAAGATCAAAAATATTCACCTACAACAGAGTTAGTTGTATCACCAAAACGTGATCATGTTGGACCAAGTTCACGAATATTTCACTTGATGTAGCTTAATTTTAAAAGTATAAGCACTATGTGTTGTCATCATTGTGTGTTCCCATATAATGATGAAATTGATTTTCTGCATTTAACCCAACACATGTGAGATGCACCCAGGGAGCAGTTGGGGATTGAGTGCCTTGCTCAGAGACACCACGACATGTGGGATTGGCTGGGAGTTGAACCATGACTTCCTGGTCCCAAGTCGACTGCCCTACCTCTACCCATCTCAGCCTCTCGACTTAATGAAACTTGAAGAAAGTAAGAGACGTACACCAACAACTTCTGAGCTGTCAGGGTAACCATGACTGAATTACACAAACATGGCTTCACCTCAGTCACTTCTTTAGGTTTGAACTAAAATGTCATGTGGTAGTAGCTGAGAGTAGTTCACAACACACACTCTTGAGCATGAGATCACATTATTTATAAGGTTTAATCAAACAGTTACAATAAAAATCGTAATCTAAACTTCAGACATGAAAGGCGGCATGAAATATGCATTCCCCCAAGGAACGTCTTTCATTGAACAAACGCTCTCACGACAAAACAAATTCACCTCATCCAGTCACTTATTTTCATACGAGGTGCCACAGAAGACACAGGGGTTAAATTTGACAAATCCTTCAGAGAGCAGCTTTCACTCATGTTGCTGGAATTGCTGGCAAGAAGCCAAACCTGTTGTGTTATCCTGTAATAATGGGATCAGTCACACGTTCTTACGCAGAGCGATCTGATGGGATTTCTTTAGTTCCACATCTGTTGACGGCAAACAGGAGAAGAGCCTTGCACCTCAAACGTGCCTCAGCTCTGAGTTAGTGTTTGATGTACAAAGAGGCGTCTAATGAGATGTTTCCGTCACTGCCTTTGCCACAAACTCAACCAATCTGGAGGCTTCCTCGTGGGAACAGATTCTTAGCAAATCATTCCCGTTTAAAGATCAATAATTCAGCCTCTTCGAGTCAATCAAAGCACTGATACATTTATTCTTTGTCTGAAATAAACAACGCACCTTTACACCTCGGGGCCCCGGATAACCAAGGGGTCCTTGAGGGCCAGCTGGACCCTGGAAAAACACATTTTGTTAGAACTTTCAGTGAAAACAAAAATACATGAACACACACACACAGACTGGGTTAAACTCATCTGCATTAATGCAACACATTTCATGTAAATCCTTCTGAACTGAACCGACAGCAAAAAATAAAGCTCACCATGTGTCCTTTCTCCCCAGTAGGACCCTCTTTTCCTGGGTGACCCTGTAAGATATCAAGAGCAACATTATTGCAAAGCATTTCAGGGTAATTACCACCATAAACACTACACCGTTCCAGTAAATGAGGAACTAGGCTGTAAAACTGCTGGTGGGTGAAGTCAACTGGAAAACTGGAACGAGAAGCTTTCAAGTTCAATCTCATTTGGGATTTTTATTTGCAGAGTTACGGATGCACAGGCATCTGCTGGATTGGAACTTCTCATACCAAGAGCATGTATATGAAGAAGCACACAACTAATACACACATTGATGGATGCTCGGTGACGAGTGGGAAGAAATGCATTGATTCACTGGATTCTCTGAAAAGGGACTCAAACATGAAGGAGAAGTTATGTAAAATGAACTAGAACATTTCTGGAGGAATTGAGAAGGGTACCATCGCAACTTTTGTTCTAAATTCCGACATAACTTTATTATAATAAAAGCTAAAAAAAAAAAAAAAAAACTGTAGACTACTGGTATGTTGGGCCACAGGAGGGTTAAAGGCTCAGAGTTGTCTCTGTCTGCCTCCTTCCACAGATATCTCACTTTTTGTCTTATTATTTTTGCCCTGCAGCTTTTCTGGCCTCCTGAAGTCTCTCAAGTCCTGCCTGGTGCTTTCCAGGAAACATCTGTCTTTTGTTCGGTTGTCTTTACTTGCTGTGATGTGAAGGGGAGTGTTTGCAGATGGAGTACAGTGTGCACGGGTGTGTTGTTTCACTGTTACACAACTGAGTTAAGGCGCTGCGTCACACAGAATGTGTTTGGCTATGTATATATTACATAGATTATAAAAGGTCAATACACTGAAGTGATATGCAAACTGTAATTTGATTTAGAGATAAAAACATGCAGGAACAGACAGGAAGGGAACTCACCGGTGGACCATCAGCTCCTGGCATTCCTGGCAAACCAGGCTTTCCAGTTGGACCCTTAAATAACAAAATGTTACTCAAAATAGGATTTGAAAAAGAAGACAGAGCTCAGAGCTCAGCCAACATGACTCAGATGTTTGAATCAATATTAGCTCAGAAGATCACCATGACAAAAGGAAACAATAATGATTAATACAAATATAGTTTTACTTAGAAAAAGTGTTAACAAGCAAGATTTAATTCATTAACACAAAACAAATAAAACATTTGAGGCTAAAATAAAGTCATTTTTTTTAAATGATCATGCAACAAAACAAATGTGACAATGCTCAAAGTTAAAGGTTTTTTTTTTCTTTCATTTATTCATTTATTTCAACTTTAAAACAGAAAGACAATTAAAGAAATTATATATACTGTATACATATATACTGTATA
>JARVLU010000528.1:2084739-2100818 GCA_031762415.1 Simpsonichthys santanae | reverse complement strand
GACAGAGAGAGAGAGAGAGAGAGAGAGAGAGAGAGAGAGAGAGAGAGAGAGAGAGAATCAGAGAAAGTGTATTTTTAATTCAGGTGAAGAGAAGAAGAGTAACAAGCAAACAGCTCTGAACATTTTTATGTTGTTACCCTCTCTCCATCTTCTCCAGGAGCACCAGGAGGTCCAGAGGGACCAGGTTCTCCCTATAAAAAAATAAACTTTAATGCTCTTCACAGTGATTCATTTTAAAGCCATTTTCATAAAACCCATAAAACTGCTCACTCTGTGGCCTTTTTCACCAGGAAGTCCAGCCAGACCATCAAAGCCTCTGTCTCCCTAAAAAATTAAAATCAATAAAACAAGTTTAAACAAATCAGCTTTTTAAATTGTTTTTATGAAACCTCAAGCTCTGAAGCCAAATAATGTTTGAATCCAGAAACACAAATACCTTGGGTCCGGTCTGGCCAGGCATTCCTCTGGCACCATCAGAACCAGACCGACCCTGTGGAAACCACAGAAAACCAGTTTCATTAAGATTCATTTTATCAGATAGTATTTTATTGTGCTGGAAGTTATTAAACAAATAAACAACCTGAAACAGAAATGGATTTATAATTTTGATGTTGCTGAAGGCTTCTTGAACAACTCACCCTCCTGCCAGGCTTTCCAGGAGGTCCAGAAGATCCCATAGGTCCACGTGGTCCCTATAAGACCAAATGTTTTTATCAATTAACAATCTTTTTCTTTTCCCCCCAACACATTTTTTTAATATGCAAATATTTTTGGTAATTTGTTAGAAGACATAACTAAGAAACAGCTGTTTTAGTGTTACCCTAAAACACATTCAGGATATTACAGGACATTTGAACTTGAGCAGTTGGTACCTGAGGTCCAGCTTCTCCAGACTCTCCTTTCAGTCCTGAGACACCAGGGGGACCCTGGGGGGGGAAGAAAAGTATAGATAAAAACAGATTAATGTTAAGTAAACACATTTTTCCAACATGTGTAAAACTGTAGAATAGTGCTTTTGCTTGTGAACACTGTGGAATACACACCAGAGGACCAGGTCTTCCAGTCAAACCCATTGGACCGGTGGGGCCACGCATGGCGAGCTGAACACGCACAGAAACAGAAATATGTCCAAAAATTGAGACTTAAAGACAATAAATAATTAAAAATATTTGGGCAATAATCAAATAGCATTAATGTAAAAACAAACACAAAAAAAAAAAACATAATTTTTGGAGAAAAAGTAATTTAGACTTTAGATTTAAACATTTAGAGAGGAATTGTTACCCGGGCCTGCTGCATGATGGCTTGCATTTGGGCCTCTTGCGCTGAAACAGCCGGTCCCTTCTGTCCAGAATCTCCTCCAGAACTGAGTCTGAACTATGGAGGGAACAACAGGTTTTTAAAAAGAGTAAAGCAGAGAATCTGAAGAGACTGCACGGAAATACACCATTTCATCTGTTTCAACAAATAACATTCATATTTAATTAATAAAATTATTGCAATTTAAAACAACTCCAAAGATACTGCGTTAAGCATCAACTTCAAACCAGAACCGTCAGTGGCTTATGGAGAGACATGAGGTTCAAGTTCTACTGCCATCTGGTGGTCATCACTGTGCCTTGCACCAAGCTGAAAATAAAGTGTTGGGATGCTTTCTCTGGCCAACAACTGATAGTTGGGTTGTGGGACAGCGCTTTCAGGAGGCTGACTGTCTGCAGAGTCACAGATGCACAGCGACGAAACAAAAAGTAAAACATGCTCCAGGATTTCTAAGAAACACTTGCAGCTGATTCAGAACATCTGCTGAAGTTTTAATGAAAGTTCTTGCAGCACCGCAACATTTCACTACACACTGTTCCTCTTCATTGTAATTGATACATTGTCCATTAGTGATGTTAGACTGGTCATCAACTGTACGTCACTCAATTCTTCAACATCAGCAAAAGGAGACAATAGGTTCTCAGCTGAAACAGGATGAAATGCCCATGTCTGTTTCTCATTTCTGAAACTCAGGGATCAGATTTCAGGCCATGCTGTCTGTCGGGGGATACACCAAAACAACTGCAGTTCCTGTGCAGACAGAGCTTGCCACATGGTTCTGCCAAACAGATCTGTGTGAACCACCAAAACCACAACTTTACAACTGTACAGCTAATCAGGCTCACGAGCATCTTCCAAGTGCAAGAAAATCAGAGGCCGGAAGGAAAAAAGAAAAGATTTGGTATCTCAAGCTGGGTGCAAATGAAGCTAAAGCAAACTTAAAAGTTGCTTAGTACTACTTCAAGAAACAGATGCCTTCCTGAAAAGACACCTGAACGTTTTATTTGGACTTCACAGACGGAGCAGGACGTTATTAAATTAAGAGCTGTCGGAGCTCAGAGGCGCCGTGTCACCACAAGGGGTTGCTAATGCATAAAGATAAATCCGAACATGTTTACGAGAGGTTCATTACAGTTGTTTTCATCGGAAATCCCCTTCCTCCCAGCAGCCTGTGTAGAGCATGTGTCCAACTCATTGACAAAACAGACAGAGATGCATTGCACTTTGACTGAGCATCAAGATTAAGTCAAAGCAAAGGTTTTAGCCGTTAAAACACTAAAATACAACTTTTCTAGCTTCACTGAGTTTCCTTCTCAATTTAACAACTCTAATTTACTTACAGGCAACATCAGGACAGTTCCAGGGGGTCCTGGCAGACCATCAGCACCAGGAAGGCCAGGACGACCCGGTAGTCCCTTAAATGGAAAATGACACGCATATAAGCACACACCCATAAACAAACAGAACTTGTGTATTTCTTGAGCACTTGAAATTTGTGAGATATAAACATTTGTCTTACCCTCTCTCCAGAATCTCCAGGACCGCCTGGTGGGCCAGAAGGACCTGGGGGTCCAGGAAGACCCTATTTTAAACAGAAGACTTATTTGATTTTTATTCGTACATGAAGGTGGCCACACACAAGAAGAAAGGAGTTCATGTAGTAAAAGGGTAGACGTATTAGAGCTGCGTCTGTATTTGCTGATATCTCATCGTGTCAGAAGGATGACACCATCTGCAGGGTGTCAGTACCATCAGTCTAAAAGCTTCCTAACATTCCTTACATTTTGCCAAATTTCCACCTTCTTCTGTGTCAGACTTTACATCTGAGCGTTTAATTTTCAAAGACAAACAAAATGATTACACAAAGCTGTCACAGAAAGAGAAACTGTGGACAGAAAGAGGTTGAGGATGTGGAAAGACTTACAGAATCTGACAGACTGACTTACCGTTGGCCCCTCAGGCCCTGGCGGACCTTCCAACAGCATTCCCTAAAAACACACATAAACGAACATCATGAAGTGCCGCAGGAGTCTGATTGTGCCCAACAACACATGCACTTTGATCAGCTTTGGCTAAAAGAGTTAAATACACATAAAAACATTCCCCAAACCCCCGATCACGGTTCCTCCCTGCTAACAACACACATTCCTGCCGGTCTCTCAGGTATGTTTCCAATTTAGTCAGTGGTAAGAGAGGGTGCTTGGATGCTGGCAAGGTTAACACATGCTGATATTGCACTACAAATGGTAAATGCACTGTATTTATTTAACACATTTCTATCTAATCAAGCTATTCAAAGCTCTTTACACTACGATCTGTGCCCTCATTTACCCATTCATACAGCACTCTACTCTCTACAAAAATGATCTGAATCTGTAGAGACCAGTCAGTACTTTATCAGTAGTTCCCAACCCTGGTCCTTGAGGAGCACCATCCTGCATGTTTGAGTTGTTTCCCTGCTCCAACACACATGATTCAGTGATTTTATTACTTCCTGAATTTCTGCCAATGTCTGTGAAGCACCCATCCATTCAAATCAGGTGTGCAAAAGAAGGGAAACAAGTAAAACATGCAGGATGGTGTTCCTCAAGGACCACGGTTGGGAACCACTGCTTTTGATCACATTCATACACTGATGGGACACACATCAGAGGTAATGTGTCTTGCCCAGGGACACTTCAACATGTGACTGCTGTTGGAATTCAACCCCCAACTCTCGCATTGGAGGACGACTGCTCTAACCACTCAGCCACAGCCGCCCCAGCTGACTGCAAGCTAACAGAGGTGTTTAGTTTGCACTGACTAATACATTTGTGTGCTGGAATCAGACTCAGCTTTGAAATAAAAATAATGATATCATTGTTTATTTTTTTCCTCATCCTAAATGGAGAATCATTTCATCTTGTGCACTTCCTGCCTGGCTGTTGACTTCAACGTGTGAGAGAGCAAAGAAACATAAGTCCAAAATCCCACAGAGTCATCAAGGAAACAGACTCAACCTTTCTGATTCCACATTTAAACACAGACATGAGTTCATTAATAAACTCCGCGGAGCTCTGAGTCAGCTGTTTGAAGTAAAGCAGCTGTGGGTCTATTAGAGATAATAATATATTATTCATCTTTATGGATACTAACATATGTGTGATTTCAGTCCAGGACTGACTGCCTTCCACCTGACGATACAGTTTTTCTAATGGAAAAACAGAAAAAGTTATTTTCTGCATTTAGTTCCTTCTTTCTTGTGTTTAAACACCACCCAGCCTTTGTTTGGACGATACTGTCAGTCCCTGCATGGCCTGTCTCCAAGTGTTTATGTTCTGGCCCTGATGAACAGCCACGAGTCGGGCCTTGTATGAGGATTTTATAAAGAAGGTTGAGTGGGTCCAAATAAAAATGGTTTGGTGTGAAGATTCTCATTGAGGAATGAGGGATGGATTGTGTTTATATGTGGATCACACATATGCGCCTGCATATTCAAACTGTGCACACATGCAGCTTACATCTGCTGCTCAACTATGTTGTTCAAACAGAACTACTCACAGGCTCAATAACAGCAGGTTCTCCCTTCTGTCCTTTCTCACCACGAGCTCCATCCACCTATGCATCAAACATGCGCACACTGCATAAGTAAAAAACGTTACATCTTATTTCAATTCAGCATTGTTGTTTGGATATGTCTGCTCTTTTGTCACCTGTCCGTAGTACTCATCAGTTTCAGCAGGCAGTACTTTGCCGTCGTATTCATCGTACATGTCAATATTTCCCAAATCACCATAGTCAGTGATGTCCTCTTCCTTGAACTTATCCAGATCTGGGTAGTAATCATCTCCTGTCTTAGTGGAGGTGGACCCACCGGTTCCAGTGCCAGTGCTGGATGATCCGCCACCTGTGGTAGAAGATCCTCCCACAGATGTAGAAGCTCCGCCTACAGACACGGAACCCCCACCGACAGATACAGAACCACCTCCTACAGAAGCAGAACCACTGCTGACAGATACGGAACTGCCACCTCCAGTTGAGCCACCCCCGATGGTGATGGTAGAACTGCTGCCGTCCCCTCCTTCAGTTGGGTAGTACCCATCCACTCCATAATCGTATGCATCATCGTAGTCACTGTAGGAACTTTCAACCTTGAAAAACAAAGACATTTCTGTTGAGTTAAAATGATATAAAACATATGTGGAAGATGTTACTAGATACATGAACTGTTCATACAACAACAAACCAGAGAACAAACCTACAGGACTGAAAAACTACAAATGTTATCTTTACCACGACATTCATCAGTCTATTTTACAACTCGTCAAGGTTTCTGGGACAGATACCTCCAATGGTCAAAGACAGTCTTAAACAGGTTGTTTCCAAAACTACATTTCAGAATAGTGGATAGAAAGATTAATTTTTCACACATTCAGGGTGAAAATGTCTGGTGCTATGGTTCTTGAAGGTGCAATCTTCATTCTGGGTCAGGGATCACTCTCTTCCTCAATCAATCAATCAATCAATCAATCAATCAATCAATCAATCAATCAATCAATCAATCAAACTTAATTTATAGAGCCCGTTCCAGCAGCCAAAAGGTGCACAAAGTGCTGAACAATACAGAGGTAAAAACAAACAATTAAGAATTAAAAAAACAGCCAGTTAAAAATTAAAAAAACAATTAAAACATAAGATTATCAAAGAACTACTAGGTATTAAAAACCTGCCTTAAAGGTTTTAAGATTAGATTTAAAAAGCTCCATATCAGTGATGGTAGCTGGTTCCAGAGTCTGGGTGCAACAACAGAAAAGGCCTGGTCACCCCATCGTTTGTAGTTGGACTTAGGGACAGAGAGTAGAAATGTATTAGATGATCTCAGTGTTCTCATGGACAGCTACAAGATCAGTCAGATATAGTGGGGCAAGACCACTGAGAGCTTTAAACGTGAATAATGAAATTTTAAATTTAATTCTAAAATTGACTGGAAGCCAGTGGAGAGAAAATAAAACAGGGGAGTGGAGGAGTTCCAAGATCTGGGATTATTGTTAATATGTGATGGTATGGTGGTGAGGGACATGGATTGATGGCTCCAGTCTGTCATGGTGAAGATGGAGCAGAGCCAAAAGACAGCTCAGTTTGTTTTTCTATAATCTAACCATTATTACTGTGATCACAAGAACTGGATCATGACTGAAAGAATGGGATCCTGGTGGCTGAAATAAACATGTGTGTAGGGTGGGCATGCTCAGCCTCAGAGATAAGGTGAGGAGCTCCATCATGCAGGGGAGCTACCCTTACTCATTGCCTTCTGTCTAGGATGCCCTTCTGGGCGAGTCTCACTGGAAGGAGACCTGGAGGCAGACTCAGAACTCTTTGGAAGTATCATAAATCCTCTCTGGTCAGGACACACCTTGGGTTCCCCCAGGAGGAGCTGGAGAGTGTTGGATGTCTGGAGTTCACTCTTGAACTCAAACTCAATAAGTGGCAGAAAACAGACAGAAGTAATGTTTTTGTTTAGATTTCTACAGACAAAGACTGAATTTTGTTCAACATCCCCCAAAAAATCTGTAGAACATACCAGAAGGCAAAAATAATAAAACTTCATGCGCAACAAAGTCTGCATTGAAAGGTCAACTTACTTTAGTTTTGTTGCTGATGACTGTTATTGTGTTTGCTCCACCAGTGGTGATGACCTTCTCGTTAATTTCTGAGCCAGCTTCCAGGTCCACCTTGCCTCCTGCTCCCAGCTCCAGCTCACCCCCAGTGCCAGTACTGGTGATTGTGATTCGACGAGAGGTGTCACCACCAGGTGCAGGGGTAGATTCATCATAGTAATAGTTGTTGTAGGCGTCGTAGCTGTCGTAGGGGGTGTTCTCATCTCGGTAAGTTTCTTCTCCTTGATTAACTGAAGATGAGCTGGATGATGAACTGGATGAAGAGCTGGTGGAGATGGAAGTGGAGCCAGTACCACCAGAACCGCCTCTCACAACTTCTTTCACAGCGCTCACCACATCATCGGCACCTGCAACCTGTTACGTCCAAAGTGGACCATTACTAAATAATCGTAGCCCTTTTGAACAACACAAATTATGTTGAGGAATGAAGTCCAACAGTTTTGAGCAGAAGGCTGGCGGTTGAATACCTCAGGTTTTGTTGTGACCGTCTCTGTTTCGGAGGTTGGTTCATAAGGCTTCCCTTCAATGTCATCGTAATAAGGATACTCATAATAGTAGTTCCCTTCTGTAGGCTGAAAACACACATACATTACACTGACACTGAGTGAAAGAGAAGCAGTCAGTGATTAGAATCATGGTTTGAAAAACAATTGAAGATCTACAGTTCTGTTGCCTCTGGATGTCTGGCCATCGATCAGAACCACATAGCTCACACTAGATCACTGTTGGAACCTGCAGCGACTGAAAGACTAATTACTTTTTTCACACTTTTCCTAATGAGCCTATCATTGTTCACAGAGAGGGGGGGAAAAGCTGCTTTTGTGTACTTTACAGGCCCCAGGCGGAGCAATAGGTCAGAGCTTCCAGTTGATCCTGCAACACGTCGGAGACTGTTCTTTAATCAGCGTGCACTCTGTGTAAATCCATTCAGCACACGGTGCAAAAAGCAGGTTTCATTTCTGAGCTTTATTGATTAACGGAACTGTTTTTAAAATGTGTTCTTAAAACAATATAAAAATAAAGACTTGAAAAGGAGGGATTTAACTCACATATTCATCTGTTTTTGCATCTGCATTGGGGTCCTGGTTCTGTGGCTGGTCAGGTACTGACACTTCACAGTCGGGGCTGTAGTGCTCACAGTAGTCATACGCAGCACGGTGGTCTGCTACAATCATTAGCTGCTGGATGTCTCCCTGGAAACCACAAAACACAGAAAAGTCATGAAATGTTGATTGGAAACAGCTCAAGGCTGTGCATGTGCGTCAACAAACAGATGAGATACAGTAATAGGAGGGGTGGGGGGTGGGGATCAAATCTTCTGTATTTGAACATTGTTCTGCACCAGGATCTGAAAATGGGTCAAGCTGAGGGTGACTAAAAGATGAGGAAGATTGTTTAAGGGTCCACCATTGTTGCTTTGCAGTAGAGTTGACCAAAAAGCACAAACAGGCCGTGCAGCGTTCACTGGCTGCAGAGGAGACAGCACTCAAACGGGGTGGGGGGGTGGGGGGGGGGGGTATTTTTTAACACAGACGCTCTGCCCAGATCTACATGACACATGAAGGATTCTGCCTTTAAGCTGAACAATCAAACCTAGAAATCCAGCCAGCTGATCTGCCCTGACTTCAACGGATCAGCTGAAAAAAAAGTGAATGAAATTTTATGACAGAGCATGCAAAACAAAAAAAAAAAAAAAAAAATCACACACACACGCAAGAGAACAAGAGAAAGAGAAGGCTCAAAAGGATCCCCAGGCTACATGGGGAGCTGGGTGTGTTCACCACATGCTCCTCTAAAGAATGCACATGGCACCAAAACGCTGTTCTGCATCTATCCAAACATGTCCTGCTCACACTTCCAAACCCAGTGATGTCACTCCACATCCATCAAACACTGAGTCAACGGAGCTGAGACAGCTCCATCTTCAAAGTTCAGAGAAAGCATGAAGCAACACACACATGACCCATGGTTTTAATTACTTTCATGTGCTAAAGGTCTGAAGGTTTTCTATTCTGCCATAAAGAAATGGGTTGAATTTGTGGTCTGACCAAAGACTATTCACTGAAGAGCTCAACTCCTACAGTTTTACTGAAACATACCACAGTAAAGTCCCTGTCTTAGATCTTTAATGAATCTTACAAAGCCCTCACAAGTTGCTGCTTCCTGCCTTGACTATCAGGGAAAAAAAATCTAACCCTTCCTCCAAAACAAAGAGACAACAGCAACCATTGCACACAATGCTCATACAAAGGGAAGATTTGGCATCATCTTGCAAAACCTGTTCCTCATAAAATGAACACTGTTTCTTGTAGACCTGCAGGGGTTAGTTTCAAGTCAGGTGATGAGCTCAAAGGGGGACATGTGAAGTGAAATTGTCCTGCATCTGTCATATACAACATCACATCATCTGCAAAAACATTAACACAGAAAGTATCCAGACAACATGAAACTTACATTTACTGAATGTTTATAACTTTTTAAATTGGATAAATCAGAAATCTCTTTCAGGGCAGTTTTTTTTTTTCTTCTTCTTCTCAGTAAGTTTAGCAAAGATTGGTCAAAATCCAACAACTTTGTCTGAACACGTTAAACATACTGCCTGTAACTAATTTCTCACATTTAATTTAAACACAAACTCTTGAATGAAGGAATGCAAAAGTCATTCTCATCAAATAATTTTTAATCTGTTATCAGCTTAAGATTTTAAGACCGTTGATCTTAAAAGCTTGGCAAGTGAATGCACATGCCTAGATAAGTCAAAAAGAGATGTCATGCTGTTGGGCTCAAATGTTTACTCAGCTCCCAGCAAGCTGGTACATTCAGCATCCTCTCAGCTCAACAACATACTCAGAGCAAACACGTTGTAGCAACAGAGTTTGGTAGAGAACTCAGAGACAAATGAAACAAATGTACAAAAGTGTAGTTTTAATGTTAGCTAATGTAGCATTCTTTCATTTGGGTATGATATTTTTGAGTCAAACTTTTTTATGATCCTAAATCAAATAAAAAATAAAAAAAAACAGGCTCATGTTCAACTAACTATTTGCCCAGTCTGAACAAAGACTTCTTCCCTTTCCTCCACCTCTCTGCTCTAATATTAATACCACGGCTGACAAAGTGACAACTATTAAAACCTATATGACAGAACATTATGTCAAGAATGACCAGACTTTCCTTTCAAGTTGTTTCATTTCTGTGTGAGAAGTTGATGGTCAGACCTAAATGGGTCTAGGGTCCCATCTAGTGCTCAGACTTCAGCTGGTGTGTAATACAGTATAGTGCCTGAGAAGTGTGCACAGTGATCAGCATACCTGAGGAATATTTGTCAGCGTGTTGCAGGGTGGTGGCTGTAATACTTTTTTTTTATCTAAAGATGCACAATATCACAAAGGGAAGATAATGTTTAAATATTTCACCATTTTGTGTAAATGAATTTAGAATGCCAGAAGATGCAGTCAACAGAATTATTTACTCTGATTTAAATCTTTAATCTGTAGCCAGAAGGAGTCATGCAGCGTCTTCTGCGCCCCAACTGTTTGGAATAATATCAGTTTACTTTCTCACTTTTTTATTTTTATTGCTTATTTGCTTGTTCTGTCACAATACATCCCCTCTAAGCCCAGATCTAAATATTATTAAAGGCTGAAAACACAGAAATGGTGCCATTTTCTGAAATAGTAGCTGACATTTGTACAGCACGCTGTAGAGACCAAACAAATATTTTTTTTTAATTTATTTTTGTCCTTGTCTGTTGAACATTTTAATGATTCACTTACATTTTCTGTGCACTTTGGGGAAAGTATATGAATGTCATAACACTGGTGTTTTTACTCACATTTGAAAATCTAATTTCTTTGCAAAGTCTATTAAAATCAATTGAGATATGAATTGCTGCATTATATTTTTGCTTATGAGCATCAGCACTAAAATAAAATGAGAAGCTGTTTAGGCTATATTTTTATTTTTTTTTTACCTGAAGCAAAAACAAGAAAAACAAATCCTAAATAGGTCAATAGAGTTACTCACATTTTCTTTTATTAATCAGAGTTATGACTGCTGGAATCACACTGAGTCTGGATTTTTGGTAAATTGCAGGCTCGTGATAATCTACAAGTCTGATGTTTGTGAGACTAATATCCAGCTGCTGTTGAATGATGTGCAAGTTCATTTATTTTTAGCAAAGAAGCTCATGAACTGCTTGATAGTTTTTAATGAAAGTTGATCAAAACTTTAACAGAACTTTGATGGGCCATCAAAGACAACTAGAAAGTAACTATCGGATGTGCATCTACATTTAGATTCATTATGGCCATTTCAGCTAATCAAACTTAGCTAACACAAAAATGGCAATAACGTAATAGATTTTACAGATTTTAATCTAGAATTTGATGTGATATTAGCCGAGAGTCATTTACAACACACATGCAAAAAGCACTAACACATTGCACAAGGTTTTTGCATTAAATGACTGACAATTGGAGTCAGTCATGTCTGTATGTTAGCAAAACATCTCATGACCTGCTGGATGGATTTTATTAAAACTCTTAAATGGGTTAGTATCTATTGGTTTATCATTGGTGCCTAATTGATTTAAAATGGCCGTCATAGCTTTATCAACCTTAGGTAATACAACAATTAATATAATTCTGTTATTTTAAAGTTATTAAGATATAACCTGGTTTTGTAGTAGCTGAGACTTTTTCCTAATACATATTCTGAGGGCTGACAGATTGCACAAGATATTTTGATATCACCTTTGATTAAATCATACATAACAGTATTTTCACATTTTTATCAAAATTACTATACCTCCATCACTTCTCAACATTAAGTGAAATTAGTTCAAAACTCTGGCGTGAAAGCCTTTATTATTTTTTTCTTTGGTCATAACTTTTTCCCGTGGTATCATCCTAATGTTCTGTCTCTTTATTCCAGCAGAAGCTCAGTGTCCCACAGCTGTGTAGAGGTGGATGATGGATGTTCAGTGTTTAAAATGAGGTCACACTCAAACAGAAATAAGCCTCCTGGTGCTCTGCAAATCTTTTCTGTTCACATTCCATTCTTGTTGCTTTCTTTTTCCTCCATCTCCCGGAGCAGTGTGAGGAATGTCAGGGCTGATTATCCCAACCTAAATTCAGCTGGATGAGATGATTCATCATAAACCTCCAGTCTAATAAGAACGCTCTCCGAGCATCATGGGAAATGTGGCTAATGATGTGTGACACGTACACAAAGAGGAGAGCAGTTGGAGGAGTTTCACTGAATCTGTTTGACTCTCAAAGCGCGTGTGTGTGAGCAGTTGTACTGGGCAGAAACTGACTGATACCCCACTGAGTGTCCTGCCCAACAATTTATAATCCAATAGAAGTCCTGTCATTCTGCACATTGTCACATGCACTTAACTGTGAAACATCCAGTAAACCTCTTGAAAGTACTAGGGATACTTAGATTGTTGTTGCCAGATTGGGCCATCAAACACAACTAGAACTAGTTTAATTTGGAGTTTAAAGTTTTAAATTACTTATAACGTATTATCGCCCACCACTGTAAAAGATGGACAATAATGTAATTGCCTATATCTGTGTCCTCATTTCTGCCACTTCCAGTTCTTTCCCTTGTCTTTTTGTCCATGTCTCTGTCTCCAGACCATACAACATAGCTGGTCTCACCACTGTCTTCTCAACTTTCTCTTTGACCTTTTCTGACACCTTTTTGTCACAAATCACTCCTGAATCTTTTCTCCATCCTGTCTGGACTCTCGCTTTCACCTCAGGCTCTGTTTTTCACCTCCACCACCACCAATGACTTTAGCTCAGAGAATACACATATATTCAGCCAGATGTTGTTGTGGTAGTACCTAAATATTTACCTCATCATGTACTCTGAGTATTAACATATTGCAGTGAATATTTGCTTAAAACATTGACATTAAGTGTTGGAGTCAGTCCTGTTGGTCTGTTCACAAAGTTTCTTGTGAACCACTGGACACATTTTAATGGCATTTAAAAAAAATATCAACTGGATATTCATCTACGACTGATTTGCTTTTGGAATCTACCTGATTCAAGGTTAGCACGGCTAAGCGTGCTCAGCAAAGACAAAACATGTTTAATGCAGTTTTTCAGATATTCAGCTAAAGTTTGGTGTGTTAGTAGCTGAGAGAAATTCCCATCTTTCACGCTGAATGCTAAGAGATTATGCAAAGTATATGTTTGATACACTTGGCAAGCAGGCAACAATATGCATCCTTTTAAAGAATGATAGTTTATTATTATTATTAATATGACAGTTTTCCCTTCTAGTAAATTAACCAAGTTTCAAAACAGTTGTAAAGCACAATCTGTGAAAACCTCTAACAAAGTCACTGTAAATGAAGGAGTGTTGGGCCGATTCACACACTACAAGTGTTGTTAAAGTTCTGATCAACTGGAGCCGCGAGTCAGAGCATTCATAGCATATCAGTCAAGCAACACTGGAGCCAGATGTTATATGGGTTGCTGCTTTACAGATGCAAGGAAGCAGTAAATATTCCCATACTTTACTCCAGCTCAAAGCTGCTGCCAAATGCCTCATTTCACATTCTGGTGCTGAGTGGTCTGCTCAGCTCACAAACCCAACTGAGTCTGAGACTTATTAACTGCATTTCTATAGATGTTATAGAGTTTAAATTCCTGCTGCACCCTACATATGTGCAGAGTCAGCTATTTGGCATTAACTGGACACTAAAGCTAACAAATAAAAACAGACAACTTCTTAAAGTGTTATCAAGCAGAGCTGATAGTCAGAAGCAGAACCAGGGCACCTAAAACTCTGTAAGGACTACAAAATATATGCAATCAGCATTTTTCATAGAAAAGGGACAGTATTTACTCTGCAGACTCATGTGACACATCATTTACCCATAACAGTGTCTCTTCCACAGTTCTGATGAAATATAAATCGGGTTATGTCCTTTGTCCAGTGAGTTTACAAAAAACTCATTTTGACATAAAACATGCACATGAATCTGTGGCTCCATCTTCTATATCACAAAAAACAAGATAACATCTTAGTATCTCATTTCTGCATTTTAATAGACAACAGGCTCTCACAGTCTGAGGCTGCCATGTTTAAGCCCTGCTGGACTTTCAGGTTGTGTCCAGATGGGGGCAGGAGTGAGCTCCACTGAGCACTGAGCCAAATCTGTCTCCATCTGAGTCTGACTCACACACAGAGTGGACAGAGTTCACTGTGCTCCTGCTTCAAGAAGGAAAGAATGTGACGTATACAACTGAAGAAATGGTGGTTTTAAAACCAGCATAACTCAATGAGAGGAATCAGACAAGAAGAAATTCAACACTTCACACATTAATTTTACTTTTATTTTTTTCTCTCTGAAAACAAGGAGCTTTTTAAAAATTTAAATAAAACCTTCAGTAAAACTTTATCACTGTGCTCTATCACAGAGCTATTGAAGTAAATTAATCAGGGGGCCACAGTTACTGAAACCTGAGAGCTCAGGAGACAGATATCCAGCAGTTACTGTCATTAAGTAAGTATGTTTTATGGTTTAAAATCAAGTTTTATTTAAAAACTAAACCTATTGAGGGGGTCAGACTGAGTTCATTCGTGGGCCTGATTTGGCCCCTGGGCCAGCAGTTGAATAGCCCTGCTCTTAGTTTTAGTTTCTGCTGCTATTTGTATCTATATTTTTATTTTATGTTTTCTTGTCCGCTGTGCTTGTTTGTTTCTATTGTACAGCACTTTGGTTGGCCTTGTTGCTGTTTTAAATGCTCTATGAATAAATTGGTATGGTATCACAATCAGAGAACATCTATTATACCAAGAATAAGAAAAAGCAGCTAAAAAAGTTCAAGTCTTTTTAAGTGAGCCAATCCTTATTATTATCCTCTTCAAAATGTTTGTCCTGTATCTCACTGTGAAGCTTTAAAATATAACATACAAAGTATACACCAAAACACACAAATCAATCAGGAATTGTACACTCTGACTTTTGGTAACGATCCATCACACAACACTGACAAGACTGAGAGAAAGAAATAATGCAGATTAAAAGAATTTTGATTGAATCATTCAAAGTGGAAATGAGTCACAGAAAGTTGGACTTTACATGTTTGAGCTGCCATTTTGCTCTTTTACAGTTTTCACACAATCACTGCTGAAGTTTTATGGTTTTTACAGACTTTAACAGAGAATGTTCAACAAGAGTTGAAATCACACCAACTTTTGAGCTGTCTAAAGTTTTTAAATATTTTTCTAACAACCCTGCCTACTGCCAATTTATTTATTTATTTTTTAAATAGTCATACTGTCATGTTTCTGCATCTTCATGCCATGATCTGCTGCTCCATCTCTCGTCATGCCCTCTCTGCACTTTCTGCTCATCAACCTGATTCCTTGTATTCTGATCCATCTTTAAATGCTCCTCTCACCACACCAATCTGCCACAAAATCAAACCCCTCAAGGTAGTAGATGTCCAATGTTCTTGTTGCAGCCTTGTCTGATCTTCACATCTTGACCTCACACCTGCCTCTTGGAAACCCCGATCTGTCTGTTCCCTGCCTGCTCTTGTTTTGACTTTCTGACCTTGTTACAGACAGACACTTCTGGCTCAACCACTACGACTCACAGATGATCATGTGGATCTGGACGTCTGCCCTCCTGTGTATGACCCCTGCCTCTTCACCTGGACCTTGCTTTTGGGTTACCCCTCTGACTATGCTCTCTTCTCCTCTGCAGCTGCGTTTCACCCAGTTTTGGTGACATCATCTTGCCCAACACCTTCAGGTGGCCCCCACGCCTCCTGTTTAAGAAGACTGGTCCTGACAGTGGATTGTGACCTCCACCAGCAGCTGCATTTCAATAAACTTTTTAACCATTCTTGTTGCCTGGTATCATGTACAAATCCTAAAACCCTGTTCTTGTCACAAACTTCAAAATACAGCTAGTCCCCGAGTTACGAACGGGTTCCGTTCCTACGGCACGTTCGTAACTCCATTTGCCGTAAGTCGGAGCGCCGGCCATGTGGCGTTCGTAACTCCGGATTTTCGGCCGTAACTCGAAACCGAAAGCACATGGCAGCCGTAACGTCTTTTTAAACA
>JARVLU010000528.1:2068049-2082016 GCA_031762415.1 Simpsonichthys santanae | reverse complement strand
AATACATAATGAGCCAGGAACAACAAATCAGCAGATACCAGGGAACCTCACGATGATGTTATCGGGTGTGGGGGGTGGGGGGGGGTCTCAAATTAGGAGGAAGAGACTACCTCACTGTTTCCACAGTGTGACCCAACAGTTTTGACTACTCTGATTAAATCTGTTCCAGTTTCCTCTCTCTTCTCCTAACTCGGCCCTCATTGTACAAAATTATACATTTACTGAATGCTGTGGGAGTGGTGGTGAAGAGGTTAAGAAGGTGAGCTTGTGATCGGAAGATCGCTGGGTCAAGCCCCGGTACCGACAACATCAAAATTGTGGGTGTTGAAGCTGTTAGATTTAAAAATCCCTAATCTATATTATCACTGAAAAAAAAAAAAAAAAAATCACTGAAATGCCACTTTGATTGTTCATATCAAAAGTCAAAGTCAACTTTATTGTCAAAACTGCAACATGTACAGGACATACACAGGATTGAAATGTCATTACTCTCATATGTAATATGATATGATATGTGCTGCTGACTATCCATGCTGATGATCTCATGCTGCTGATTTATGTCATGCTGCTGTGTTCATTCATACTCATCTACTCACACAGACTCATGTTTGTGCTGCTGTTGTTCGGCCTATTGTTTCTGTACTATCAGTGTTTAGCATAGTTTAGCATATTTCTTACTCCATATCTTAGCTTTAACTACTGTTTTTCTTTACAATTTATACTTTTGTTGGATGTAACTGGGACCACAATTTTGTTCCATCTCATGTACCACATGAGATGAGAATGACAATAAAGAACCTTGACTTAACTTGACTTAAATAAGTCCAAGTCAAACCCCCATAAAAGTTAAACTGCAGTGAAATAAATGCAACATTACGTTTTTATAAAAAGACAGGATTAGACACTGAACGTTTCAAGATACTGTATTCTAAAGTATTAAAAAGTCACAGTATCAAAACCATAACATTTTTCCATGCCACTGTTCTCAGGGTTTAAATATCTAAAAACAAGATAACAAGACAAACCATGTTTTCTTTCTATTACCAGCTGGTTACCATCATTCACTTGTGTATGGCAGCAGACGAGGGGATTGTCAAACATTTATTCTCTCTAAAAACAAGGAGCTGGTGAACTTACAGTTTTTTCAGCTGATGACATTGTTCAAAGATCTGAGTCAGACAAAGTGGTTCCACTTGAGTTTCCTCCGATCAACTACTGATTTTTCAATGAATGTCGTTGAAGCTCAAAGGACAAAGAGTGCATTACTGTATCTCGGTTTTCCTTTGACATGCACAGGAATAACAGTAAAGGAATTGGAATGGATACTTTACAGACGCTGAAAAGGTTTTATTCTAAGAACAATGAAAATATTTAACACCCAACATGTATTCATGAAGAATAGAAACACCTGAAGTTGACAAGCTGGGGCTTGCTGAAGGCAGCAGCCTCTATTGACAGATTTAACGCAGCCAGATGAGCGTTGGTTTTCAGGTTAAACAGCAGTGTTCTTGTTTAAGCACCTTAACAAGATTTTAATCATCTTCTATTGGCACTATCACAAGCACAGCACTCTTATATAAGCAACTAGACAAAACTAACTCGATGTACTTTTAGTTGATGCGTTACCACAAAATCCCTGTTTGAGCGTAAACCACAAGCCACCGCAAAATAAGGGACTCCAGCTGCTGGTTAGAAGAAAAGCCGCACTAAAAAGCTTTGACAG
Source organism: Simpsonichthys santanae (assembly GCA_031762415.1). NCBI lineage: Eukaryota > Metazoa > Chordata > Actinopteri > Cyprinodontiformes > Rivulidae > Simpsonichthys > Simpsonichthys santanae. The sequence continues at coordinate 2,080,293 of JARVLU010000528.1, read as the reverse complement.
TCAAACAAACGTCAGCGTTTACAGTTAGAAGAAGATGGGAAAGAAAATAAGTAATGAATCTGTTAGAAGTGCTGTTTTTTAATATTTGTGAACATGAATTGCCTCTGAACTAAGAGAACTTTTAGAATATTATACTAAAGAGAAGTGGAAGAATCAGGCTGTTCAGTCAGCTGAAATTAAACTAGCTGGAGTAATGGTACTGACCACCTCATGGTGGTTGATGACTCTGGCAGAAGCCGACACGGGATCAGACAGAGCTACTGAGAGGAAGAGGGAGTGAGGGGAGAAGAGGCTGAACATCATTTGGAAACTATGTGGCATATTTTCCATTTTCTGAAAACTAGAGCTTGTCGGCAGACGCACAGCAGGAGGGATTTAAACATCGCACAGTCCCCACACTCACAACTAGACAAGGTTTCTGCTGGTTCTGAATCACTTCTGTCTGGTGTTAATGGATGGGAACGGATCAAACCAGAGCAAAATGGAACTAGCTTTCTTTAAAGGAATGTGTGATGCTCACTGCCTTGCATGCCAAGGATTTAAACATCAATCTTGTGCAATCAATTAGCGCTTCAAGTATGTATTGAAGATCTCTTTCTTAACCACCACGCCAAACTTCTTTTTCTTCTTCTTTCGGCTGGTCCCTGCCTTAGGGGTCGCCACAGTGAACTAAGTTGCATGAAGACTTGGCAGTTATTTTTTACACTGGATGCCCTTCCTGACACAATCACATACCACCCAGCTACCACAGCCTTCTGTGTGGAGCGGAGAGCTAATATCTAGGACACCCAAAGGAGCAGATGGTGTGGGTTAAAGGCCTTGTGCAAGGGCCCAATGTGGGGATCATGAACTACAGGAGAGATTATAATGGAACACTCAGATATGTGATTCTGTTTTAAAGTCAACCCATTACAATGTGACCACCACAGCTAAATTACATTAACTCCAACCCCAAAATATCTTGTTTTACAGTTATGAACTAAACCTTGGTGTAGTTGTAGATGAGACTCATCTACAAAATACACTGACTAAAATCATAGCTCTAAATTTGACCCATAGCTATTAGAGTAAACTGTCTGCCTGTTATCAAAATTGCCTGAAACTAATTAACTTTTAGAGTCAACCTAATTCAAGATGGCTGCCACAGGTAATCAACCTTGGCAAACACAAAAATGACTATCGATAACATTTACAGAAGGTGAGCTAAAATCTGGTGTAGCAGTAGCTGAGACAAAATCACAACCAGCCATTTGAGGAGGTTTGGGTATCTGATAAGGAGGCTTCCTTGGCACCTCTCAAGGGAGGTTTTCAGGCATGTCCAACTGGGGGGAGACACCAGGGAAGACCCAGGACACTATGGAGAGACTTTGTCTTTCAGCTGGCTTGGGAAAGCATTGAAGTCCTCCCAGAGAAGCTGGAAAAGTTGGTTGTGTAGAAAGAGATGTCTGGACCTCCTTGCTTAAGCTGCTACCCCTACAACCTGACTCCAGAACAAGCAGAAGATAATGGATGGATGGATGGATGGATGGATGGATGGATGGATGGATGGATGGATGGATGGATGGATGGATGGATGGATGGAGTCAATCCAGCCCATTTTGGCTGACATAGTGATTCTACATTAATTACACAAAATTGGCTGTAACAGTCATTTTTACAGATATTGAACTTAATTTTGATCTGGTACTAACTGAGAGTCATCCTCAACACTCACTCTGAGCACCAACACATTTGACAATATTACACAATATCTTGTGAGATTGGGTATGGTATTATTTGACCAAAATGGCATTCCCTTAACTCTAAACGGGTGATATCTATTCCTTCAAGAAAGCCCAAGACTTTAATCACAGAAAATATCTAAATAAACAGTATTTGAGTCACATCAGGCTACAATAAACTGAATGTTTCCTGAGTGGAGAAAGTGCTCATTGTAATCATTAAAAACATGCTCATACACATTTCTTTGTTGATGGCAGAAATGCTACAGCCTGTTCAGACAAGGACTCTAGCCATAAAACCTCCAACAGTCTGAGTGCAAACATCACTGCCTGCACAGCAGAATTATGGGATGTGAAGTTTCTTTGTGGGCAGTGTGGAACAAGTGGCACCTAGGATTATGTTTGATTTGTGAGTATGAGGATGAGTGGGTGACAGAGGTCTGTGGGTTGCATGCTCGGGGCTCCACAAACCGAGGTGGATGTGGTCTCCACCACAGTCCCTTTTTTAATGCAGCATTTAAGGACAACTGGGCACTGGGGTTGACCAACACTCACAACTCACTTACATGTATCTGTACTGACAGCAAAACACACTGTGTACTTTATTTAGAACTTATGAGCTAAAATACTTGAGACTAAAAAAGTCCAGTTCAACATGTATTGACATATATTTGGATCACTGGATCACGGCCGCAGCACAGTGACACAGTTGGTATGGCTGCTGCCTTGTGTAAGTGACAGAGTGAATTGTTGTTTGTCTCATTTGTCTCTGTGTGTCCCTGTGATGGACTTGAGACCTGTCCAGGGTGTTCCTGCCTTTTGCACAGCGCATGGGCACTAGTGACCCCAGTGACCCAAAAAGGAGGAAGCGGGTAAAGATAATGGATGGATGGATCAGGGCCATGTCTGAGAAGTATTAAAGGCTCAGCATTTCCTTAAAGATGTGTATCACCCACTGTTCATGACAGATTTTAAAACAAAAATCATTTTACGATGAGAAAAGAGATCTGTAGCTGTTTTGGTCAAATGTTAACAATATTACATGTGCTCTCATACAAGATGTCTCAAGATTTGTTGGCACTTAAGGTGAGTGTTGTTGCTAAGTCTCAGCAACTACCATACCACATTTTAGATCAATATCTTATAGTCATAACTCTTATACGTGCAGTATAGCCATTATTTTGCTAGTTAATGTTGATCAGCTGTAGCAACCATCTTGAATAACGTTAACTTCAAGCACTCATCATCTGCAAATAAATATTCAGTGTTAATTTCTATGATATTCATTAAAATCTGGTAAATGGTTTATAAAATACAGTAAGTCTATGAGACACATACATATGTAAATGCAATTCAATCAGATATTTTATTGACACGACAGCAGCAGGTAATAATTAAACAAATTATTATCAAACTCACACGTCAGAAACATACATGAATGGGTGGAAAGTCTGAAATGAGCCTTAAAGTTTTTACAAAGCTCAAAAGAGTTCCAGTTCAAGCCCTACCTCAAAGACTTCTTCATCAAGTATCCTGGTTCCAAACACTATAATTCCTTTGGTATCAACGATGGGGTGGGGGTCCCGAAGCAGCTTCTGAGTGGTCTTCTTTTTACAGTCCAAAATGAGGGTGATGGTCTGCTTATGCACACTGATGGCCACTCGATGCCACCTGGAACAGGAGAAGAGCTTTATCCACAGGGTTACTGGCTTTCAGGCATCACAACTACATTATCGGCTCAGGGTTTTATCTGATTCAGATTTATCCCACTCTGGTTCCCGAACACACTAAACTCTGAGCTGCTGTAAAATATAAAGATAAAAGAAACTACATTTGACATGAATCAATCAATAGTTTAGATTATCCTGATGCATGCTTAATAATCCAGGTAGAAAAATCTAAAAAAGTTAAGTCTGATCCTCTGGACAGTCAAAAAACAAAACAAAACAAAAAAATGTAAAAATGTTTAGTCTTTTTCAGTCTGGAGGAAGAATCACTCAGCCTAAGGGCTGGCTGAGATGCTGATTGGTGTCCCAAATTCTTATTCATGACTCAGAATAATATGAGTCATATGAGTTGAAATGTGACAAAAATTAAATTTAAAAAAGACTTTCGAATCAAAGAGAAGGACAACATTTGGGTGTTGGAATTACAAACACGTGCACATGTTTTTGACTCTTGCTGCAATCATTTACATTAATGAGCTGTTGTATACAGTATATTTGTTGGGTCGCTGTGCGCAATGAGTTTTGTCATAGTTCTAAAAATGATTGCACAAATTTTCTATCAATTTATTTTTGAATAATCAGAGACTCGTGGAACTTGTTCAATATTTAAGAAAAAAATTCAAATGAAAACACTAAATAGTCATCCAGTGATAACAAAAACTCATTTATTTGACACAGTAAAAATGTCTGACGGTTTATTATCTTTCAAAGAGGTGCATGACATGAAAAGTTTGAGAACCACTGGATTAGAAGGACAGAGTTCTGAACCAGACTCAGGACAGACTGATGCACCTACTTTCCATCAGCTAGGTGCACTCCTCTGAAGAGGGGGTAGTCCTCTGGGCTGGGTTTGCCAGTGTGGTCCTCATACAGGAAGACAGGGGAGCGTCCCACTTCCAGTCCCAGCTGCTGGATGCCCTGCTCATTGTAAACAGACAACAGGAAGGACTGGCTGCCCTTCTTGGGTTTTACCGTGGCCATTATGGAGAAATCCTCAGGGAAGACATCTCCTGGCAAAGCAGATGGGGGGGGGTGTTGGACATAAAGAAAGATGACAGTTAAGAGCAGCAGAAAGCATTCATCATTAAAACAGGAATAAAATACTCGAGCTGTTATTTCAGAAGGTCGTCTGAGAATTCCAACACCTAAGTGGAAATAAAATGTTTTTGCAGCAATAAGCAGCAGAAAGGAAACAACAGCGACCTGCAGTCGTAACGAGATATGATTCATCTGAAAGACGTGGCTGCCAGACTGGAGTCTGGTCAAAAGAAAGAAGGGAAAAACTTGGTGGAACATTTCCAGAGCAGCACAGGATGAGAAGAACTAATGGCAAAAACATGTGATCCTTGGAGACTTTGTGAAGCCATCCCTCAAACTCCCCCATCTCCTAACGCTGATGCATCTAACAGACGCAGAATCTCGTCACTGATCTGACAGAGAGGAGCAAAAATCTTTCTCAAGACAAATAATTTCAGACACGTTTGTGTGGAAATACAGACACCGGAATATATATTGGTATGTGAGCACATGAAAGATCTGAAAAGAAGATCTGTTGGCCTCCATCTGAACAGTTCCACTTTGAAGCTTCAAACATTCCCTCAGGTTGAACAAAATGTATTGCTGGAGTGTACCCAGGACCCAGATATTCCTCAAGGAGAGGCTAGTTTTTGATTTATTTAAGGAGAAATGTGTTAGCTGGGGGAGGGTTGATATATTAAAATGTGATTTTTGTTTAAAACTCTGATATAAAAGGCACAGGGGTATACACACTCCTCTAAGAAATGGTAGGCCTTTGATTGTTCTAACCACAGTTTGTGGTAACTGCTGATTGGTTAGTGAGCTACAGGACAAACAGCTTACTGCAGTGTGGAAACCTCAGTTTAGGCTGGAAACAACAGAATTTACTACAGTAACCTTTGTTGTTTCCTACTTTGCATCACCTCTCTTCCTGTCAACATCTGTATGTCTGATTGTCTTCCTGCCATGTTTTGTCCTATGTACGTCCCATTATGCAGAGAGCACATGCCTCTCATCTCATCTGAGAAAGACTGCTGAGATGGACAGATGTTGAACCAGGAAGAGAGAGAAATGTGCATTCAGGAGCAGGAAGATAAGATGGCTTAACAAGTTCATGTGGAAAATGTTGTTTATGCTGAATAAAATAAATATGTGGGTGCTTTGGTGCAAAAAGAAGACAGTGACGGACACTTAAGGCCAACAACTGATCTGTGGTAGAGACTATGACAAAAGTGACTGACAGCAGGATGTCTTTGTGAGTCAAAGGTCAGCAGAAGGGTGGATTGAAAACTGAAAAGCTTAGCATTCGTTGAAGAGATGCATATGCCAGTTTAGACTATCATCAGCTTGTGTTCAAAATGTATGGTTTTATAGAAGTTTTGATTAAATCTTGTCAATAACCAATGAGCTTGGAGGCTATGTTGAAGGTCATCCTCAGCTTCTACCACATCAGATTTTTTATTTTAGTTCAAAATCTGATAGAGTTATAGCCATTTTTGTGTTTGCTAAGGTTTATTAGCAGTGGCAGCCATCTTGAATCAGGTTATATTCAGAGGGTAGTAAATTATAGATATCCATCCAGTGTTTATTTCTGAGTTTTGTTAAATTTTGTCCAGTGATTCAGGACATATTTTGCTAACAGACAAACAATGTTGACTCCATTAGTTAATTGCAAAGTTTTAAACAGAAATCTTACATGATTTTTTTTAACTATTGAGTTATGTGTTGGGGAGGAGTCTCAAATATCACTACACCAAATCTTAGCTTAATAATGTATCTGCAAAAGGAATGAGATGGAGCCATAGTTGTTTTGCCAATGTCTTTTAATTGACCTAATCTGAATTAGGTTGAATCCAAAGCTAATCAGTTATAAATTTACATCTAATTATTATTTTTTGGGAGTTAATTAAGACCCAACCACTGGTTTGTGAAATATTTTGCAAAAAGACAGACAATTGCACACATTCACAGACGCAGGCAAAAGCGTCATTGTCCAAGGTTCTGACATAAAAGGCACATGGGTATACACATTTCTTTAAGAAATAGTAGGCCTTTGATTGTTATAACTACAGCTTGTGGTAACTGTAGTAACAAGTAACAAGACTGAGGTGGGCATCAGCAACATGAGGGTTTCAGCTCAAATACAACAACAGGTCTCGACATCTGAATCACACTGATGATTCAGTTATTTTTCTTTCTGAATAATCAAAGTTAATTTTCATCACCAGCTGCAATAAAAGATGGGTAACCATGTAACTGCCTGTGTCTGTGCATTTGTCTGTCTATCTGTTATCAGAAAAGCTCATGAACCACAGAATGGATTTAATGAAACTCTCTGACAGTGATCATTAGACGAACATCTGCAACTGGTCAAAACATCCTTGGCTACAGCCCCAAATGTCTAAAATACACACAGATGATAAATAATATTTTGTTAACAGGTCTAAATCTGCTTGTCTTCATTTCTAAGGTGTACTCCAGTACATGAAGTCATAAAAGCAGGAGTAGACGTCAAAGTGGGTCCAGAGCACATGGAGGTGAGCAGGATGTGAGGGGAGGGGAGCAACAGAATAAATATGCAATGCCTAGAAAACAGTTTTACAAGCCATGCGTGTTTGCATAAATCACTTGTATAGTCATGGCTGCAAGACTCCCCCATCACTAACTCTCAGAAAATTGATGTATAGTCTCACAATTTTGAGTTGCTCTCCAACAACTACAGTCTATTTAAACCCAGTCAACACAAAACTGGTTCTAACTTGGTCAATGTTTCAAATATCCAGCTAAGATTTGAGGTGGTAGTAGCTGAGAGATGTCCACAATAGGAACTCCGAGTGTTAAATGATTGCATAAAATCTTATGATATCACATGAAATTTTGCATTGCTGTATTTTCAAGGTTTGACCCAATCCATCTATTATTGATTCTGGTTTAGAATCTTTTGCTTGAAAGGTAGTAGGCGATATGCATTCCTTCAAGGAATGCTAGGCCTTTAATGGAATACACACCCTAGTCTCATGTTTCCTCACTACTGTAGGACACTAAATATATCTGCAGGTTTGGTATGTACAATCATAACTGTGAAATAGTTGGAACGCTGTGTAAACTGTAAACTAAAACAGACGGCAATTTACTCAATGCCTCAACAATTTTTGGATTGGGGGGGTGTATTTCTTAATCAAAAATATATTTTCTGGGTCATTAGACTCACTTTGTCTCTTTCAAAGCATGATAGGGTTCACAATCTATATGCTGCAGAAGGATCAAAGTCTTCTGAAGATCCCAGCCTTTCAAGAGGTTCCAGCTAAATCACTGCTGAAAACATGCAGGAGCTGTTGGGTGTTGTTCGTTTAGACACAGATTTATCTGGACAAAAAGTCTCAACAAGAGGAGGAATCAAAGTTAAGAGAGCATAACATTTTCCTTTTTATGATTCAAACAGTAAAGGAAAGGAAGGTCCCCTGTTTGTTCTGAGCTTTGGTGGTTTTTAATGAATCATCTCTTCCACATGTTTACCTAATGATTGCATGTCTGCTCCTGTTCTTTTCCAACAGATCATCACAGTCTGTCTGTGGTTATTGGGTCACGGGCCAGAGTGTTCTCAATCTGAGCTGCTGTGGCATTTATTCCCAACATCAGAATAAGGAAAGCAGTGTGTTTGCATGCCTCAGGTTTGAATATGTGACTGCACTTTGAAACTTCAGACGGGAAGGATGCTGTGCTCAGAACGTGGTCCAACAGGAGTTAGAGTGGAAAACTTAGTGAAAGGAAGAAAATCCTGGATAAAACGATGTGAGACAGCTGTCTGGAGTGCATTAGATGTAACATCCAGGCAAGAAAAGGGCCACAGCACAAACACTATGATGGTATTTTAAATTCTTCAGACCACAGACAGCTAGTTAGTGTGTTTGCACCTAAGAGTATGTGATGCCTGTTATGAAGCCCTCCCGTTGGTTTGTTTTATGTGGATTGTTATTTTGGATGATCCAGAGCTGCATGTGTGTGTAATTATAGAATATGTGTTTAAACAAAGAGCCATATGGGGCTGCGGAGTCAGAGCGCATCAAAGTGAGGAGGATTTGTTTGATTGGAGAGCATGTAAGGACTCATAGGCCACAGAAGCCTCACGGCTCATCTTTAAACCCAAAGAAAGAATCAGAAGATGGATCAAAGATTCACGGGAGCATCTGACAGGACTGGGACTGAGGGTGTCAAGAGTTTTATGCTGGATCTGCACCACAGCAGCCGTTTTATTCTGCTAGAAACTGAAAAGGGACTTCAGCAAGTCTCAAACACATGGGAGCAGAAATGTGAGGCAGCAGGAGGAGGGGGGAGAGGAAAATATAAAGCTTCAGGGGAAAAGAAAAGCAGAAGAAGATGGCTGGAGAGGGAGGAGAGAGGAAAAAGTAGTGCAGCTCACAGAGCAGCAGCTCAAAGCCACGTCAGCACAACACAACAGACGTGGACCCCCCACCCTGTGCAGCCGCTGCTTTCACTGATTTTCCATTGTCCAGCCCCCTCCTACAGCTGGATAACGTCCGTCTGATGGGAATTTGTTTTTGTTTGTTTTTCCTCAAAAAGAAAGCTTTATTTAATACATTTTAATGTTTCAATGAAAGAACAAAAAATGGAACGACACGAGTCAGGAAAACTGTGATTAATTAAAGACGTTAACAGGAAGTTGATTAAACAGACAGCACTTCCTGTTTCAAACCAGGAGCTCAGCAACTTTGTATTCAATGGTCCAAATCTAATTTCTAGGTAAGAACAATAACCCAGACAAACTAGAAATAAACAAATATTTTTATATATTAAAAAATTGGGTTTGCTTGCCAAACATTGTTATAGGTGAACTTCAGCTATTTACTTTAGACAGTAAAGTTTGTTGTTTACTGTAGCTTTAAAATTATTGTTATTATTAAACTTTACTTTACTAGGAATAAATCCATTGAAATTATTAATCTCTTTTATGAGGATGTCCTGGGATTAATTTAAAAAATCCTCAGTAAAAATGACCAAAAATAAATAAATAAATAAAATAAACTTTAAGGATGCAGGAAGGTGAAAGTTGCTGTCGCCCTCATTTAGTGAAATTACAATGCAACCTAGTGGGAAAAATGGCACTGTATGGCTTCAACGAGCTGAATAAACCTTAGCATGACAGATACTATCAGACTGATTGATTTGAATCGTCATTTGTCAGGAGTATCTATTTATATCTATAAGAGAATTCATCTCAATTCAGTTTATTTATATAGCGCCAAGTCACAACAGAAGTTATCTCAGGGCACTGAACAGAAACATTCACATTAGTAAAGTTGTCTATCTAATGAAGGAAGCCAGCAGATTGTGTTGTCTTCAACACAGTCTCCCATCCCAAGCAAGCACAAAGGCAACAGTGGAAAGGAAAAACTCCCTCATGATAGGAAGAAACCTCCAGCAGAACCGGGCTCAGGATAAGCGGCCATCTGCTTCGACCAGCAAAGATCTCGTTAAACGCCTCACACAGCTAAGCTCTGTGCATGTACACGTTCTTATAAAATCCACACCATGCTTCCCTGCATCACGTGGTAACTGTGCATGTAATATAACCTGGTCTGGGTCCAGATTCACATGTCCTTTGGTGCAAATCCAGACTGAAGTCAGCACTTTGAGAGCTAATTGCTCTAAACTAATTGCAAATCTAAACTGCTACCTGAATCACATGAAGCTTTAAGATTTACTAAGAGGGTGAAAATAAAATAAAACTGAATAGCAAGAATAAAAAGTCTGGAAAAGGCCACACTGTCTGTCATGAATAAGCTGAAGCTTCTTTTAGAAAATTACTAATTGTGTCAAGATTATTTGAAACCTGTGGTTAGTAAAAGTGCAGAAAGGTGCAGTGGGCGGAGTCAAACACTTACCTGGGTAAAGCTGTTTGGTGGGGGCACTGAGCTGGGCATCTTTGGATACTCTGTAAGCCACATCAGGTCCTTGTGATGACCTTCGATGTGAGCAGAAACCCGTTGTTTTTGTAATGCCCTCAGGTAAATTGTGAAAATCTAAAATCTTCAAAAGGTCAGCTGGTTCTGCTGTAAAAGAAAAAAGAGACAGAAAAAAGTTAGGATTAAGTTGAAAAGTGGAGAAACTCCAGTATTTCAATTTGAGCATCAGTAACATTGTTACTTTTAAAGTCCTTGTTGTTCCGTTTCTTCATAGCCAACAAAGACCCTTACAAAGTGTACCTGTGAAGAAAGGCTTATCTCTGACCACCTTTCTGTCCATCATCTGTCTTCTGCTGACTCAGAACCAGTGCTTACTCTGCAGAACCTCTCACTGCGGTGGTTCTGAGAAAATTTATGTTCTCCATTTAAAGAGAGATGTGCCCATTTATAGGTCCCCATGATCACAGGTTACAGCTGCACACAAACCCTTCCTTGCAACCATTTCACTGCAATGTCCACCACTGCCTCACTTTGACCACAACCATGCAATTAGCACACTCTCAGGCTGGCCGCCCTGGCTGTAAACAGGCCACCGCAGAGGTACACTTGGTCAAAACAATGTGACATGGAGTTTGACCCTGGACCGCACAGCACCAGCCAAAACCACCCAGAACTAACAGCTGACCATGCAGCCAGATGGACATATTAAGCATCATGGTGGCACAAGCAAGTCCTGCCTGAAGACAGACCTGAACAAAAAGGAGTTAACAGGTTTGACCTGAGGAGAAGATATGAAGCCAACAGTCAAGGTCTGAGTTTTGGAAAACCCACAAACAAGATAGTGGGTGGATATGTATGGTAAAAAAATAAAATGAACGCAAGAATAGACATAGACTGATGCACAACTCCTGCGTGGAACTGAACCGGTTAAAACGGCAACTTTTAAAATGCATTTTACAGGGAACAAAAGGTCAAAGGTAAAGACAAAACACTGAAACAGAGCTTTTAGTGGCAACTGGACAGCCCTGCAGCAGCTGGATGTCATTACGCCTGACTCACGTGCAGCAGAGATCAATTTGGGGAAAAAATGACATTTTTAAACAGAGGTTTCATTCAAACCCTCTTTGCTGCACGTGCTTCTCAACATCTGTGCAGTATCAGAAGAATAACAACTTCCTCCTCATCTTCTGATCTGACGTTTCTGACATCATTAAAAACATCAACATTCAATCAACAAAAGATGAGGACATTTACCAAAAGTAACTAAAACAGATGAAAACTTGAAATTAGGGAGCTGGAGTTCAGATTTTACTCACGTAAACACACAAATTTGGAACAAACAGACCAGAATGGGCAGAAAATGTTAGGTATTAATTTCATAGGACTTAAGGCTATTTCTTATTTGACATCAGAAATTAGAGTATTAAAAGCTTTTGTGTGTGTGTTGGCAAATCACTGAACCCTTCACCACAAATTTAAGCACTACCTCTATCAGTTTCTCTCGCCCTGACTTATACCACAAAGATACCACCAGTGACCCTCCTGTCAGCAGGAATGACTGAGTTTCAGAGGAGGTGAGGGGTCTGAATGGGAAGCCATCTTTATCTGTCATCAGCTGGAAATGAAGAGAGAAAAAACTCACCAGCCAGAAGTTGTCAGTCCTTTACCATGAAGGTGGTGCTTCATAATGAGGCTGACTCTGAGAAAACTGTTCCACACACTGTGTTCAGATATAAATATACTACTGGATACCTAGAATTTCCCCCTGGGATTAATAAAGTAGCTGTCTGTCAATCTATCTATCTATCCATCCATGTATATATAAATACTGTAAATATATATATATATATATATA
>JARVLU010000528.1:1900371-1912730 GCA_031762415.1 Simpsonichthys santanae | reverse complement strand
TTTTCCCACGTAGCCTTACCCGAGCTACAAGCCGTCATTTCCGACGTCGTTGAGAAGCTAACAGCCGATAGCACTTGGGTGAGTTTTACCAGACATTTGGACGTCGTGTTAAGCCCCCAGTATACTCCCGCGTACGTCCACACGCAGAGGTACGCACATACGTACGCAGAGGTACAAGCGTACCCCCCGCAGAGCATGTACTCATAAAGCTCAATTTTTATAATAAATAAGTCTAAATAAGAGAGAGGGCTCTGTTCTGACAAAGGAAAGTTTATTAAAAACTATCGGTATCGGTTTTCGGCCAAATAAGTTTTAACATATCGGCTTAGTGGCTATCAGACAAAAATCCAATATCGTGCATCCCTAACTGAAGAACTGAAGGGTTCATCGCATTGATCCAACAGTTTGATCTCAAGTGATTAAAGCGTGCAAAGCCTGAATTGGACAACAATCTGGTTTAATACTACAGGAAAGTTTGATCATACTGACAAGATGAAGGCCAATCACACAAAGAAAATATCTGAGAGTCATATTTTGGGTTATAAACATGCACATTTCAGTAGTCGTGCACATACCCTATGATGCGTGCACGTCTTGTTCCACACACAGACAATCCACCTCTCCCTGATCAATCAGTCTGCAGTGTTACCATGCTCCTACCAGACGTGCTGCAGTGCAGTACTCACAAAACGAGCACCATGTAATGGAAAAAACACTGAAAGGCAACAACTGCTGGGAGCTTTAGTGTGGCGAGAACATGTGGTTCATTTGAGCTCAGTCAAAGATCGTCAAGGAGCATCTCAGGAGTCAGCGTCAGGTGGAGACGTATGGAGTCAAAGTGACGGGCGGCAGCAACAGAGGGCTGTTAGGTCCTTGGAGAGTCAAAGCGCACGGCTGTGTTCAGTTACTGGCCACGTCATCTGCATTATCAACCTCTAAGGTGCTGTCCAGCCCACCACGAGCACGCCAGATCTTCACAGTGCGGTCACTGAAAGGAAAGAAAAAACAAAATGCATACAGACGCTCTAAATTCATTCAAACTTCCCTAAACTCTAGTTTTTTCCAGTTGTAGGTTTGTCTCCATGTAACAGCTGATCACATAAACCATGAACAGGAACGAGCAAATAAAGGTATCACACTGATGTGCAAGATGGTTGAGAGGGTCAAATTTGGATCGGCAGAACATGCAGTGTTGTAATGTAACAAAGTAGAAATACTTAGTTACTGTACTTAAGTAGAATTTGGACATATTTTTACTTCGTTATTTACATTTCTAGTGACTTTCACTTTTACTTCAATGCATTTCCCTTAACCAACTTAGTTACTAGTTACTACAATTTAAAATTAGAAGAAATCTGATTGGGCAATGCCTGTTTGTTCTCCAGTCTGTGACTTCATGCGGCCACTTCTCTCTCCCTCACTGACACTCTCAATCACAAACCCAGCCACTTCTCCACCGCTTATGTGAAAACTGCAGCTCCCGCTGTGAACAAGCTAGATGTATGTATAAATATTAATCATTACAACAGGTCTTTGTTGACTCACAGTGGAGACACATTCCTGATAGGTGTGAAAATGATGGTAGCTACTAAAAAGGAGAAGTTTGGTATTCTCCAGGACATGAACTGCTTCAAGAGCATAGGAAACATTAGTTCCTATGCTATTATATTATCCTATAAAATTCTATATTGTTAATTAGTCAGAAAGAAACAAGCCATAACCAAACAGAATTCAATTGTAACTTTGAAACTTATCTAACAAACTTACCTCAAGTTGCCTTTTTGGACATGCATGCATTTATGTGTACACATTGTGCTTGAGAGGAGATTATTACAACCTCATATAAAATCAATAATGATGATGATATTAGAACGGTATCAGCTGATATCCAGGTTTAATTATCGGGATCAGAAGTTAAAAAAAAAAGCGGATTGGCCTTTTGGTGCTTTCATTTTAAAATCAGAGTCAACTAATTCCAACAGTTCAAGAAACTAAGATTTAACCACATTCTTCTAATTAATTATAGCTGACAAAGATTCAGATCAATACATAAAATATCAATTTTAAACAGCAGGTGTCAACACATTAGCCTCTGTTTTCTCACCATCATGTGCATATCTGCACCTACACTGTGTAATAATATTGCTACTCACTCTGAAGCTGTGAACAGGTGACTGCTGTTTGCAGCGATGCTGTTAACTGGGCTCTCGTGGCCCTTCAGTTCTCCCAGGGGCCCTAGTGTGTCTGTGTGCCACAGCTTGAGGACCCCACCTCTGCAGCCGCTCAGCAGGGCCAGGGAGCCGGGGACGAGGCCCAGAGCACAAACCCAGTCACGGTGAGCATTTGGGACTTGCTGAAGAACGCACAAAATGACACCAACTTTATAATAGTGATAAAAAAAAAGATATGAATGAAGAAAGTCAGATAAACTTCCATTGAAAAGGAAAAGTTGTTTTAATTTAAAGGGAATAGATATTTTTGTAAAGCCAAAGTATAGAACCAGCCTTAAGGGTTGGTCTACTACAACACAGGGAATAGGTCTATGGAATAATTTGGAAAATTATGTAAAAAAAAAAAGTGGAGTCAATGTTTATATTTAAGAAAATGGTTAAAACTATTTTGTTGAAAATATACATATGTTAATTAATATTAAATGAATTCTAAACTGTAAATTTTGATTATTTATGTGTTTTGCTGTACTATATATAGATGATTATTGTTTAAATTGATAGTTTAAATTGATTTTAAGAAGGAGCAGATATGATAATACGTACATTTTTCTTCTTCTGCTTCCTTTCATTTAATGTATTGTTTTTTTTTTTTTTTAATTGAAATTGTCTTTCTGTTTTAAAGTTGAAATAAATGAATAATTTAAAAAAAAAAAAGGTGAACCAGCAATCTTCCGATCACAGGCCCACCTTGTCTAACCTCTGTGCCACCACTCCCATTGTCTGTACGTCTATCAGTCAGCAAAATATCCCATGAACCAGGGAGATCTGAAACTCCCAGAAAGTAACCACTGGATGAACTTTTGGAGTCAACCTGGTTCCAGTTGCTTGTCACAGTGAACCAACCTTAGAAAACACAAACATGTCTATAAATCTGTCAAACGCACAGATGTTGAGCTAGATTTTGGTGCGAGTACTGTATATTATATTCAACAAGCAGAGCACACAAAATATTTGTTTCAGACTTTGGCATGCAAGGCTGCAGGCGACACGCATTTCAAGAAGAGAAACATTTTGATTTATGGGGTGATTTACTTCTTATCTTAGAAACCAAGGAGCTCCTGAAGACCCACCTGCACATGACTTTTGACTAAAGCAGGCCTTGATAACTTGATTTTACTTGATGTTTCATTAGGGTTTCTTTTTTAATTCACTTGTGTTTTTAGTTTTATAAAACATTATTTTATGGCTTTTGGGTTTGTTAATTTTGCCGCAATGTGGTGAAAATCTTCCAAAGTGCTACCTAAATAAACTTCACACCTGCATCAGTTGATCATAAAAAAACTGCAAAATATATATTTTTCTTCCTCAGCTTAATTCAATTTGTTCTTTCAAACATTCCTCGGTGTAAACTCTGTTCATTCCCCTGCACACACAGAGAAATACAAATATTTCATGGTTCTTACAGACAGATAGCACCAGTGCAGCATGGGACAGCAGCACACAGAAAGCCCGGGAGGGGTGAATGCTTCTACGATGAGCCCACACCCAAAGTGTGACCAACACCTCACCAAACATGTGGCCTGGGTGGATGAAAATATCCTCTCATCCACAACCTCCCACATCCTCAGGTGCTTGAGACACTTTGTGAATTGGCCTCTTATATGTAGATGGGGGGGGGGGGGGGGGCTGAAACAGCAAACCTCAAGCTGCACATGTGATGAAGGATGAAGTCTTCCCTGATCATTCGCCTCAACACGGAGCCAGACACCAGCCTCCACTGTGAGGATGTCTCAATCACAACCTCACGTACACTGAACGCATCGTCAGTGAAGAGGCCACACACACACACACACACACAGGTGGTGTGATACTCACGGTCTCCCATCACACACACACTTACAACATATTGTTGAGCTTCGAAAGCATATGTGGGCTGACCCAGCGTCCTCTTCATGAGCTCTTTGTGATAAATGAGCGAGCGCGGGCATTGTTGCTGCGGTGGTCGTCAGAGAGAATAAAACTCAGTCAGTGGGAAAACACAGATCGTTCTCCCTTAACACAAGCTTTCTCCATGCACACACACACACACACACACACACGGCGCCACAAACACACGCACGGACATCGTGACAGTGAATGGCGATAAGCTAATTTACACGTAGCTGTAAAGGCTCTCCTGTAGGCGCACGTCGGCACTGTGCACAGTTTTCCATCTCCACAGGCACAACAACTCTAATCTTTGACACTACGTTGTCTCTGAAGGAGTTGCAGACAAATATGATTGAATTGATTTATTTCTATGAGTGAACACAAAAACATGATTGGACGTTTGCTTCAAAGTTTAATCTTCTCAGTAATATTCAGCTAATAAGATTCAGTCTAATACATGTACAGGAATGTGACATGTACAAGCATGCAGCACACATAAATGACCAATGGAGCAACTAATATCTTATTTAAATTAGATTCATGTGCGTTTTTTTTATTTAAATCAACACCCACAGATTATCATGGTCTTCCTATAGGTTTACTGTGTTACTGAAGAGCCTGTTGTAATCCATATTAATAATGCACAGCATTTATTTTATGTCCCTAACATTGTTTTAAAATTCATACATTTGGTAGATTGTTCTGAAAAGCATGCAGTCATTTAGTTTTGAATTTAAAAACTACATCAAACTATATCATCGTGTGGAAATATTCCAAAATGTTCAGTATAAATACATGTTCAATCCAACTTACATCAATCATTAGGAGCCGTTAAAGACATGAACTGGATTTTAGTGTGGACTCACTCTAAGGATGGAGCACGTTAGATGGTTGGTCCATGCAGCGTTTGGCTGGTGGCTGGACAGCGTGTTTGTTCTGGCATGTTGAGGTCTGTCAAACACGTTGTGAGTCTGTGGTTTTTGCACATGTTCTGTGAGGTCTTTGCCTGGTGGCTGATCATGTTACACACTCTGGGCCACTGTGGCTGAGTGGTTAAAGCAATTGTCTTCCAATGTAAGGGTTGGGGGTTCGATTCCAGCAGCAGTCACATGTTGAAGTGTCCCTGAGCAAGACATTGAACCTCTCATTGCCTCTGATGTGTGTCCCAGCAGTGTCTGAATGTGATACATCACTGATTAATCTTCATATAGATCTAGTAGATGATGTATGAATGGGGAAATGAGACACAGATTGTTGTAAAGAGCTTTGAGTGTCTTGATAAAACAGAGAGATATTATATAAGTACTGTACATTTACCATTTATTAGTTATAGTTATCCCTGTCTGTATGAAAATTATTATCTATAATATAATCATTGTCACTGATGTTACTGTAAATCACTGTTTTTCACTTTATTTTCACTCCTGCTGTTGCTGTCAATAATAATGGTTTGAGCACTTTTTAAAATCCATTATCTTTTCATATTTTACCATTTACTGTTGTGCAATAATAAACCAACACAACAAGAGGGAAAAACATCATAATAAAAAATAGATCCTTTCATAATTCAACAATTATAAACCAGTCATTGTGTAAATGTTTATCTCTTTAATCAATGTACTTTTTGTGTTTTTGTTTACTGTGTTGTCTGGTCTGTACAGTGCACTGTAGTTATTGTCAAATATGTTTACACAAATAAAGCATTGAATATAGTGATTGGTTTAAATGTTCGTCTTTCAGTTCTCTGCAGTCATTTCTAACCTCTCGTCCATCCTTCAACCTGCAGCGACATCAAACTTCAACCTTCTCACAGTCAGTGCAGCTGACACAATGATGCAGTTTATCTTTGAAAGCAGTTTTTATATCTTTTGGAGAGTTGTTGCAGACCTTCCGCTTTCAGATCAAACCTGCACACTTCCCTCTTTTCTGCGCTCCCTACAAGCATTTCCTCTGCGGTCAACTCACACACTCGCCTGTTGCAACGTTTTGTTTTCTGTCCTGTTGCTCTTTTCAGCGTCACATCAGCCCGCAGCTCATACGCATGTTTTTAGAACAAAGACACGCTGCTCTTTTACATCATGAAACTACAATTGTTAGTCCGGAAGGAACACGGAGCGAGTGGCTGCCCATTCCGGAGGTCAGGGAGAACTGGGAGAAGGGTGGGGTTGTATGATGGGAAAGTGTGACCTTCCCCAGCAACTGTCCAGCAGCCTCTGCTCCAGCCTGAGCTGGGAGTTTCAAACAGGAAGTGGTGATGACATAAACCAGGACACTGTGCTAGTGCTGATAAAAGTAGCCTCCAAAAGGCCATCGGAGCTGACTCCCCTGGGCCATTTCCCACCAGATCCATCACTGCCTCCCATCATGAGGTGGTAATCCTTCACTTCACTGCCTGCATCACACCAGAGTTAAACAATCCGTGTCCAGCAGAGAGTGCACGGAGGAGCACAGGAAGCGACTGCGGGCTCCATGCTGCTGCTCAGGTGTTGTGCATGTTTTTGGTCAAACGTGGGGAGGTGGGTGAAGAAAGGGTAAAGTGAGCAGAGTTAATAAGAGAAATGAAGGGACATGATGGAGAGACAGATGAGAAACGTCAACTCATTCTTCTGAAGCACGCTGAAGACGCACAGAGGCTGAGCACTGTATGAGTGGAATCACATATTTTAAACTATTTTAATTCATTCTTTGCAGTAAAATGTACAAATAAAATCTGGAACATTTGTTTACTGGGCTACATGATGACACCATGGTGGTGGTGTGTTCAAAGACACACAGATTCTGTCTTTTTCATTGTTTCACTCATACAGTGCAGGTGTAGGTGCACACACATAAACACCCATTCATCAACACACACAAAGCTTGCTGGACACACACACACACACACACACACTTACCCCTCGCCTCAGGCTCCGGAGACAGTGCATTTTGGGTTTGGAGGTCATGAAGTCGTTGAGGCGGTGGGAGAGGGGCTCCTTGTGCTGCTTGGGAGAATGGGAGTCATTGGGAACAGCAGAGGGTGAGGGCAAGGACGAGGCTGGGGGTGCAGGTGGGGGCTGATGGGGGGATGTTAACAAGGACATAAGCTACAAGTATGAGAGGGAGCCATCACGGAGAGGAGGACAAAAAACATGGAAGAAGAAGAAAGGGGGTGAGAATCCAAACGAAAAGTAAAAAGACAAAAGAGGAAAAGGAGGAGGGAACAGAAATGAAATAAATAAGCCTCCTACAAATATTAAAACATAAACGCACAACAGAAAACTCAAAAAGAACATAAAACACAATTAAAGGAATGCCAAACCTAGTGTATGAGTACATTTGTTCTGAAGGGGGGCGGGAGAGGAAATACTGTTAAACATATAAAAGAAAACTGTGTTAAGAGAAGAAAAGAACCGGAGTGAGGAGGAAGCATCAGATGTGTTCAAGCAAGCAGCTGCAACAAAGCAACGAGCACAGCTGGAGTCAAAGCGCATGCCCCGGTCATTTTCATGTAGCCTTGTCTCTCAACACGTCAACTGTGACGAGAACTTCACCAGAGTCCTCAGGAGGTTAGTGTCTGATGCACACACGTCTACAGGTGCGTCTGAAGAATTAGAATATTGTGAGAAGTGCAGTTTTTTATTAATCATTTCAGAAAGTTCATATTACAGATTTGTTATACAAACCTTTATTTTTTTGTCATTTTGATGATTATAGCTTACAAATAATGAAAAAAAATATGTGTTAGAAAATTAGAATATTACACAGCCAGCTTTGTCGGCAGCTGTGTTTACATGGACATGAGTATAATCAGATGAAACATTCAGAATCAAAATGCTTCATGTAAACACCACATTCTGATTCTTCTGGACTGATTCACCTCCATCTGAATGAATTTGTAATCAGAATGAGACGAGTGGTTTATGCCAATTCATAACCTGAACAGAGTGCATGTAAACACTTAATCTGATCATTTTATTCTGATTGTGGAAAACTGACCTGACTGCGCACGTCAGTACTTCTGTTCTGAATAAAAGCCGCTGCACGTCAACACACGTCGTGAACGGGTTGTGCTCGTGTAAACGATACATTTGAATTATTTAATCTGAAAACATTTCAGTCCCATCACAGAACTTTGTGGGCTGGAGCAGAGTCCTGCTGGAAAATGAAACCAGCATCTCCATGAAGCTCATCAGCAGCAGGAAGCATGAAGAATGTTCTGGTAAATCAGGCTTAAATGTCCTAGTCCCAGTGGACCAGCACCAGCAGAGGACATGGACCCAAACCATCACTGCCTGTGGAAACTTCACTCTGGACTTCAGTAACATGGATTGTGGACCTCTCCACTCTTCCTCCAGACTCTGGGACCTTGATTTACAAATGACATGAACATTTTCTTTCATCTGAAAAGAGGACATTGGACCACGGAGCAACAGTCCAGTTCTTTGTCTCCTCAGCAGGTAAGATGCTTCAGACGTCTCTGGTTCAGGAGTGGCTCGACTCGAGGATTGAGACATGTGCAGCTCATGTCCAGGAGTTAATGAGCTGACCAGGGTGTGACACCAGCAGTTTACAAGATGCAACCTCTTCACTATGTTCTCATTTTATGAGACACTGAGTTGTGGTTAATCATCAAAATTACAATAAATAAAAGCTTGAAATGTTTCACTCTACGTAATAATAATAAATCTACATAATATAAAAGTTTCACTTTCTGAAATGACTGACAAAAAAGTTGAACTTTTCCACAATATTTACATTTTTTTAATGCACCTGTAACGGCTTATTACTGGTCCTACAACCTTTTATTAAAAATCAACAAGTAGGAAGTTTAGAGGTGAGATGAAGAGTGAAGAGGTGTATGCACGTGCATGGACAGGTGTTTCAGACGCTCATATCTTCAGTAGAAAATGTCAATAAATCAACAGAAGCCTCAGCACTGCCTCCATCATCATGACTGCATGCTCTACTCTCTATGAGCTTCTACCTTCATGATGTTAGTTTAGTTGTGTTGCTGCCAAAGATTCTCATATAAAACTACACACACTCTTCCCGTCTATCCATCCAACACACACACACACACACACATTTACCGGTTCACTTGGTCTAATTCAACAGTGCACCAGTCTATAGGCCAGCCAGAGTTTTAGTGTTCAGAGGCAGAAAGCTGCTCCGGGCCCGCTCAGTGAAAGAAACTGAGAACACAAGAGTTACTTCAGACCCAACAGCCAGTTCATCTCTGCCACTTGACTCCACCCAAACAGTGAAGGTAGACGTTAGTGTATGTTACGGAGGAGGAGCTCCAAAATCAGTGCGGGTGATTGCAAGGGGGGAGAAAACGGGTGGCAAATAATAACAACAAAAATGGCAACACTAAAAGGACTAACATCATGTTTTAAAGTTTAACACAAGTTAAAAAAAGAGTAAATCAAATGTGGTCAAAGCTACAAATCCAAATGATGGTACATTTTATATATTGGATCCCTCTATCCCACAGAAAGCTCCTGTAGGAGCTTGCTGACCTCTGTGTGAGCAGAAAGTACTAAAACCATTGTAGCTTTAAGTTTACAGCAAATGAACTCTTGTTCGGTGTTTGTCCGTGTGTGTTACCTTGTTCTTGTTCTTAATAAAAGGCCACAGTTTGCCCTTGCTCTTGCCAGCAGGTTTTTCTTTGCCCTCTCTGGAGTTGGACAAGCTGGTTTCAGACACCGTCCTCTTCATGGCCTGACCATAGTCCTCAAACTCCACATCGCCTGGGGGCTCAAAGCCGGACTTGTAGGACTCCACCACTTGTTTCGAGTCCTGATGAGAAGCAACAGATACAGCACTAAGTTGGAGGCGTAGTGACACGTTAGACATGCAGTCTCCCTCATTCAACTGAAGAACAAACTGTGGTTGGAACAAGTGTAAAGAAATAAAATAAAATGAGACCATACTCTGGTTGCCTGAACGTGCACACGTTTTAACTAAAAACTTATAAAGCACCATCTGTCATAAGAGGATCTATCAGCAGGACAAAGCTTGACTTGATATATTTATCCACTCTTCCACAGCTGGACTTTATTTCAGGTTGACTGGAGTCACTTTAATTGATGGCAGATGTGTTCCAAAGAACTACGGCTGCCATTTAATTTAGAAGTTGCTTTAATAAAATATTAGTTTAAAGGGTGTACACACTTATACAACAAGCGTACTGCATTTTATTTTTATTTAAAACTTGCAATAAAAACATGCTGTTGACTTTGTTTTCCACCATCATACTGAGTTAACTGTTCATAAATGTTCATTGAATTACTGTTCACAGTGAATAACAATTGTTGGAGTTTAGAGTTGATTTAAATGAAATTACAAGGTTGGATTTAAAAATATTAATATCAAGATTTATAATATTAAATAATTTTTTAATTTACATTCTGATGTTTTTACATGAAAAAAAAGCTCAAATATTTTGTTAGAGAAATGAAAGTTAATCCTTCATGTACAGATACAGACCAGTAAACAAAGGTTAACCAACATTTCTGCTTCTCGATTGGATAATCTAAAAAATGAAAACTGAAATGTTGCTAAATAAAAAAGATTAAAACACTGTTTTACCAACAAATATTATTTGCAATTGTATTTTGTGTGTGTGAAAGTCAAAAGGTTGATGTGTCTGAGTTTTTTTAATTTTAATTTTATTTTTTTCAGTTGAATTGCTCATGATATGTTAAAGTAAATACAGGAAACGTTTTGAACTGATTTATCATGGTTTATGTTTTTCTTTACATAAATTAATCAGTTTGTAGACACCGTACAGATTAAAGACCCAAAAGATGATCAGACACATGACTCCACTGCAGTGTTTATCAACCCATCTGAACTGAGAGGAGGTTCTGGATCAAGATCTACTGCTGTGCTCTCCATATACAGTCAGAAGAGTAAGAGTGGAGAGAGGAACACAGGAAGACGTGTGTGATAGGCCGCTCCTAGTTGTTGTTTGTTGTAGCAGACGGACTGGAGTCATGTCCCCGGAGCGGTGTTGTGAACACATGATGTGATATCTGGGGACAGCTTTGTTTTTCTTCATACAGCAGGCCACCAGCATGTGACATCCTCATATGTCACCCTGCTGGCTTCTTTTAGCACAGACTGTCTTCTATTTCAGGGTAGAACTAATAAAAAGCAACGAGTAAATCTGAGTCAACAACTGGATTTATGCTTCAATGGATTCTAGCAATGAAAGGTTTTAAAATATGCTGGTGAAGATTCTCAGTCATCCAGAACATGATCAATTAAAAAACGTTTGATACAAACACAAGTGGACTTTATTTGGAACATAAGACGGATTGAAGGTGTGTGTGTGTGTGTATCTTATCTCACTCAGCATTTATAACTGAACCACACACTCTCTGATTCTTTGAATTGAGAAAGCTCCTCGGATGAAGATCGAAACGTCTTGTTACAAAAAAAGTCCAGTTGTTCTTGTATTGAACATTTTTTGAAAGGCTTGGAAGAACTGCAAATAAATATATAGAGACTATGAATAAATATCAGCAACCACCCCCCAAAAAAGAGATTGATTGATTGATTGATTGATTGATTGATTGATTTGTGTAGCTGCCTGTGAAACAGACTCACTGACAAAAAAAATAAATTAAAAAAAAGTCTAGCACACAAAAGGAATGTGGGGTTTTTGAAGGATTGGACCAGAGTGCAGACAGACACAAGGAGCTCCAAGGTTAAACTAAAAAAAAGGAAAAAAAAAAACTTTATTTACTGAAGTAAAGACAAAAAAACGACATGTCAGAAAACTCAATCACAGGCAGACATGAAGACCAGTACTGCAGAACTGGTGAACAGTGGAACAGAGACTGAACACATGAGGTAGGTGGACAGTGGAGGCACCTGGGTGGGGTCAGGTGTGAGTTAGGGCTGAACGATTTTGGATAATATTTTAATTGCTATTTTTTTTACCTCAATATTGCGATTTTCATCGAACACAAGCAATAAACTGTTTTCAACTTTGATTGTGTAACTCCGTGATAGCAACTTGGCTAAAATGTGTGTGTGAGGGCGTTCTGTACCACTTATCCACTGTGTTTACCAAAACACAGGCTTGGTCACTAATGCAGTGTTTTTCAACCTTTTTGGAGCCAAGGCACATTGTTTTCATTGAAAAAATCACGAGGCACACCACCAACCAAAACTGTAAACAAAGATACTCTACATCCGCCTATATTAAATATATAGTCATTCTTATCAAAGTGTCTTGAATAGGAATGAAATAAACACAAAAATGTATTT
>JARVLU010000528.1:1870792-1883094 GCA_031762415.1 Simpsonichthys santanae | reverse complement strand
AACATAAAAGTACTTCATCTTAATTACTACACATGTATCTATCTAAATACAGATACAGAATATACTTTTTTTTTTAAATTGCTAACCATCTTTAAAATACAATCGGTCAAAATTGTAATGTTTTGATAGAAGTACAGTGAAGAAAAAACTACAGTGATGAACTATTAAGCAATTATATGTCTGACTTTAACCTGGAAACAAAAAATATATAATTTTATAAGAGGTGAGAAGATTCTAATAAAGTTTTTCTTACGATTCTGTAGTGATCTGACCTCCTCCGTCCATCTTGTCCCAGAAGACCTTCTGATAGGACAGAACTTATAATTCCATTAGTTTTAATCCAGAACAAAAATTATCTCATCAAAAGGCTTTGTAATTTTGGTCTAAATCAAATAATAAAATAACAATCTTATTCTACTTTATTATCAATATTATTCCTTTACAGGTAGTTCCCGAGTTACGGTTCACTCGAGTTACAGAAATTCGGACTTACGGTTCATAATTAATACAGTAATTTGTAAAATATGAAAAATAAAACTTTTTTTTGTTGTGTTTAGTGTACTTTTTTTCATGTGTACAGCACATTGTTGCAGCTGTGGTTGTTTTAAATGGCTGTATAAATAACTTATTCTTATTATTCTTATTATTCTTCTTATTATTTTTAACCCTATTTAGCGAGTTTCCGGTAGCTTCCGCCAGTTTCCAGTCCGGCAGTGTTGTAGCTCCGCTCCGGCTTCCGCAGGTAATGGCGTCCATGTGCGCGTGGAGACGAGCTGTAGTTGAACAGCGGTTTTGCCGAGGGACGGATGGATGAAGGGAAAGGACGCTGTGGGTGGACCGGGTGAAGCAGCAGACAGCTTAGCGTGACCGATGGAGAAGCTTTTTGGAGTGTCGACACCGCTGCCACATGGGCTAAAATGCTAATGCTAGCGGGTCTAACGCTAATGGCGGAGCTAGTTTTTCATTCAACCTTTATTAAGCCAGGTTAATCTCATTGAGCATCGAGGACTCATTTACAAGAGAGACCTGGAAATAATAGCGGAGCTAAGCCTCCCACCGGACACACGAACGCCACGGGCGGCGGAGACAAGTTTGGGGAAGTTGTTGTCAATTGAAAGGCATTGTTAGCTGCAGCCTTAGCAGCTCTGTTTGTTATGGTGGAGGTGCTAACGGGTGCAGCTAATGGGGGAGCTAACGAGCACAGCTAATGACGGAGCAAACAGGTGCAGCTTGTTTTGGATGGAGACCACGGAGAAACGGCTTTCAGTAAGTTATTAACTCTTTTTCTAGTTCCAAATGTATGGAGTTAATGCTAACAGACCTTCCTGTAAACAGGTGGACCGTGTGAAGCTGCAGAGCTCGGATGTGCAACGAGCTAACATGCTAAAAGACGAGACGGGCTTGACCAGCTCACAGTAAGAAATTAATATTTTTATTTATCAATAAAATGTATTTTATTCATCATAATGTACAGTACTGTACGTGTATGTGTTTTTTGAACATTATGTAGGGTACTGTGTTAGAATAGGCAAAGTGATTGATAACTGTACAGTACCATACATGTACTTTTATAAGTGTCGGCTCGTGTGATGTCCAGTTTACGTTCAAATCGGTTTACGTTTGGCCCGTTGGAACGGAACTCGATCGCAAACCGAGGACTACCTGTATAATTAAAGTTTTGCACTATGCATAAGTTCCTGCGCTTTTAAGTACAATGTGATGTGTGAATCACTGCAGAGCAGGGAAGAGGATGAGGCGCAGCTAACCCTGGTGTGGGACATACAGGTAGTCCCCGACTTATGAACAAGTTCCATTCTACGCCCGTTCATAACTCGAAAATCGATGTAAGTCGGAAAATACGTCCAAACGGCACCTTTTACAGGCACCTCATACATCCAAGCAACTCATAATACAGTACTGTATTTTTACCAAGCACTTAGCCTTTCCTAACACATTACCCTACATAATTAAAAAAACCACACACATTTAGGAGCCAAAATTAAGGAAAAAAAGAGTTAATTTCTTACTGGGAGCTGGTCATTTCTTCCTCCGTCTGTTAGCATGTTAGCCCGAGCTCTGCAGCTTGCTTCACACGGTCCACAGCGTGTACAGCAACGTCTGTTAGCATGTTAGCTCATTGCTCAGCTGTAGCCTGTCTGACTTGTAAACCTCAGCTCAAAACAACAAGGTCTCCTGTATTTCCACGTGTGGTCCAGCGGTCCAGAGTTAGCATATTTAGCATATTAGCCCCTCCTGACCTCCTCTGCTCCGGTCTGCCTGAGGTCTCCTGTCAGTTTCCAGGGCGTCAAAGTCCCCCCTCCCTCCATCCTGTAAGCTTTGTTTCTCCTGTAAGTTTCGTTTCGGTACCGTATTTTCTGGTGTAAAGTCGCATAAACCGCGTAACTCGAAGCAATGCTTTTCAATGGGAGTGCGTTCGTAAAGTCGAAACGTCGTAAGTCGAGACCGTCGTAAGTCGGAGTCTACCTGTACTAATTAATGATCCTGCACTTAATACATTTATAAATCTCACACAAAGTGATTAAAAGTACATTTTAAATACAGGTGCTGGTCATAAAATTTGAATATTGTGAAAAAGTTTATTTATTTCAGTAATTCCATTCAAAAAGTGAAACTTTTTTTATTCATTAGTTTCAATAATGAGTTTACATCTCTTGCTTCATGTTAATCTACTGTAATAAACCTTTGTAAAATACACCAGAATGCAGTAAATGGCATGTAGTTTATCAAAATTCTCTGGGGGTAGGACCTTCAGACTCCCCCCGTCCTCCCCCCATTCCGTGAAAATATAGTCTGACATTAAACCGGTCCGTGGTGCAAAAAAGGTTGGGGACCACTGCTGTACAGCACGGTTCAACTCGCACAGTTCAGCACAGTACAGTTGTGTTTCCATTACATTTCAGTAGAGTTATAGTGCACCCCTGTGCATGGCTTGCCCTCCACCTCTGTCTGCAATGATTGTGTTTTTTCTGTTTTTGTTATTTTTCAACTACGACATTGACTCAAGAGACGGAGCGGAGATGCCTTGCTGAAGCTGCTGCTGAAGTTAATAAAACAATTAAAATATGTACAGGTAGTCCTCGACTTACGACGTAGATCCATTATCACGCGGCGTCGTAAACCGAATTTGACTTAAGTCGGAACAAACGTAAATACATGTGACGTACCTGTTTTACCAAGCGTGTAAACCGATTTTCGACGTAAGTCCATGGTGATGGCTTTCCTTTTCCTCGATGCACTGCCATCAGAAGAGTCCTCCTTGCATTTGGGAGCCATAATGAAGGGTTAATGAAGGGCTAATGGCCTACTGGGATGCTAGTGACGCCGTCCTCCTCCGTACAGTATTGTATTCCTCCGCTGCTGCACCGCGAAACTGTATTCTGCCGCCGCTGCACCGCCACGCCGCCGGTTGTTAAACCGTCGTAAAACCGACGTAAAACCGACGTAACTGCGTAACGTGAATAAAGGAGATGCGTCGTAACCTTGAAACGTCGTGAGACGAGACCGTCATAACCCGAGGACTACCTGTATATGACATGATGTTCAAATAACCCCTCACTAGGGTCCTTGAGGGGTCATGGGAGTTTGCCCACCCAGTCTACATGTGTTTTGTGGACTTGAAGACATTTGACCATGTTTCTTGGGGTACACTGTGGGGGGGTCCTCTGTGAATGTGGGATTGGGGGCCTGTTGTTACTGGCTGTTCAGTCCCTACAATAGTGTTGCAAGAGTTTGGTTTGCATTGCTGGTAGTAAGTCGAACCCCTTCAGGGTGGGAGTTGGATTCTACCAGGGCTGCCCATTGTCACCGATTCTGTTCAAAACTTTTATGGACAGAATTTCTCAAAACAGCTAGGGAGAGGAGGGTTTCCGGTTTGGTGGCCTCGGGATTCCATCTCTGCTCTTTGTAGATGATGTAGTCCTGTTGGCATCATCGTGCCGTGATCTTCAGCTCTCACTGGAGCATTTGCAGCCGAGTGTGAAGTGGCTGGGATGCGGATCAACACCTCAAAATCTGAGGTCATGGTCCTGAACCGGAAAAGGATTGCGCTCTTCTGGTCGAGGATGAGAAGCTCTGCATCAAGTGGAGGAGTTCAAGTATCTCGGGGTTTTGTTCATGAGTGAGGGAAGAATGGCGCATGAGATTGACAGACGGATTGGTGCATCATCTGCAGTATTGCTGACTCTGTACTGGTCCATTGTGGTGAAGAGGGAGCTGAGCTGTAAGGCAAAGCTCTCTGTTTACCGGTCAGTCTATGTTCCTACCCTCACCTATGGTCACGAGCTCTGGGTAGTGACCAAAAGAATGAGATCGTGGATACAGGTGGTTGAAATGAGTTTCTTCTGCAGGGCAGCTGGACTCTCCCTTAGAAATAGAATGAGAAGTTCAGTTGTCCAGGAGAGACTCTGAGTAGAACCGCTGCTCCTCCACATTGAGAGGAGCCAGTTGAGGTGGTTCAGGCATCTGGTAAGGATGCTCCCTGGACACCTCACTAGGGAGGTGCTTCGGGTATGTCCGACTGGGAGGAGACCCTGGGGAAGAGCCAGGTCACGATGGAGAGAATGAGTCTCTCAGTTGGTCTGGGAACACCTTGGAGTCCTCCCAGAAGAGCTGGAAGAGGTGGATGTGGAAAGAGATGTCTGGACCTCCCTGCTCAAGCTGCTGCCCCCAAAACCTGACCAGCAAGTGAAAGATGATGGATGGATGGATGGATGGATGGAGGGATGGATGGATGGATGGATGGTCAACAAATCATATACACGTACAGTAATCTGATGCATGTTCAATAATCCAGCTAGATAAATGTAACAAGGTCGAGTCAAATCCTCTGGATGATTCTTCTTGTTGAAACGTTTCATCTTTAGTCCAAAGGACCTTCAGTCTGAGGAGCTGCAATAAACTCAGTCTTACAAATATCACCTGCTCATGTTGGATCAGCCACTAGGAGCAGGTGATATTTAGGCACCTGTTAAGGCTTCCACAGCATATAATCTGAGAGCTGGCGTTTCTTTCAAGATCAAACATTATGTCGTTTACAAGATTTGACAAAAGTGGCTCCATCTCTTCTCACCATGAGATCATCTCAGTCCAAAAAACTGCCATGAAAGACAATAAGCAGCTTTTACGAAAAGCAAAGCCATTAATTCTAATAGTATTAAAATTAAACATTCTCCTCTGCGTCATAGTTGTACAGTAACATCAATTGTTCAAAACCAAAAAGTAAGAAATAAAAGAAAACATTGTGTGGTTCACAGGAAGTCCCTGTTCCCTGTGAGTGTCGTGCTGCAGGACTTCCTGTCTGGATGTTTCTGTGGTACACAGCCTCATCTGAATGTGTGAGGAGGTGTGTGTTGTGTGTCATGTGGACTGTGTGTGCTTTCAGCACTGAGATCTGATTCTTAATCACTTAAACCTGCATCATGAGGTCATAGTTTGTTCATATCTGAAGCAAATGACAGAATAAGGCTAACGTTTACTACAGTTCTAAATCAAAGCATGTGTTGAATCAAAATGGATTCAATTACTGCAGTTAGCGCTAAACCTCAGACTACGTTTGGTTCACTGCCACACTTTTATCACTGGGGAGTGCTTCCAAGGGACAAAAAGTCTTTTTCTTTTTAATTTGCCACGAGTTACAACAATCTGTGTAGATTCAAGTTTCTAATGGAAATGTATAATAATAAAGTAAGGAAGCATAATTTACAAACATATTCCTTTTTCTAACTTGAGATACATTTGGCTGTCTGAAACAATCAAAAATATATGAATAAAATTTAAAAACTCCTAAAACTATGTTTTGGGGTTTACTTTTGTTTCTAGAAATGACATTCAGCTCAGGACAAACCTATCAAGTGTCATTATTTTTGCAAAGTTAAAACACTTTTCCTCTTTAAAAGTACAGGTACTGTTTGAAATTGGGTTGTGTGACAAGTCAGTAAAATTAATATCTTACCTGTTGTAGATAACTCTTTGAACGACCTCACGATGGAGAAGTAGTTTTAGCCTGACAGTACTGATGAGCAAACGGACCACAGCAACCCACTGTGGTCCGAACTCCATTTGGACCCCATTAGCTTCTAGCTTGTTGATTTGATCAGAATTAAACACCAAACTGAGGTCATTCAAATCACTATCTAAAACAGGTAAGATATTGACTAAACATAACATGCTCATAGCATTTATAATGTTCACTTAACCTAAGAATAAAATAAACCAGTAATTCTGAATTTAGATCTTAAAGAAATCAAACAATCTAAAATCAAGTTGTTGATCAAAAGATGTTACAGTTTCCCTTTTGTCAGTGGCCACACCTTCAGGAGCAACAGTTTCATTTTAAAATGGGGCGTCTGAATAACGATAATGTGTGCGCAGTCACAGTGTTGGGGTTTAAAAGTTTAAAACACACAGGGTTTATGCTGCGATAAAGAAAAAGAACACAATATGACGTTTAACTGAAGAAAGAGAAGAGAAACGTTACTTACTGACTCCAGCTGCTTCCACAAGCTCTCAATGTGCTGCTGAGCCTTCCGCCCATCATGGAAATGCTGTTGGAAGAACCAAGGAGAAGATGAATGGTTTCACTTTACTCATGAACCCAAGTGAGTTCAGGTTATAAATAATTAACAGCCAAACATCTGAACTGTGATGAATGTTCCTCAAACTGACCTAATCAAACAACCATACTGTAGTTTGGAGGATTATAATCCAAAGATTAATGCTGACACATCTGCTCAACTTTAAACTGATGGAGCTGATGGTAAAAGATGACTTCGTCTCACACAGACCCTGCCTGCACCGACACTGCTCCTGAGTGTGTGCTAAATCTTAAAGTACATCTTAAACATTAGGGTGAAAGCATCAGAAAGAAAGATTGAAAAATATATTTATACATCCAGGAAAACAAATATGAGAAGATAGGAGCAGTAAGAGTTTGTATAGATCCATAAACTTCATGAACTCAGAAACACAAACATGAACATTGTCATCCCGGTGAATATTTTTATGCAATTCTTTTTTTAAACTTTCTACTTTTCTACAGCTTTTTTTTACATTCAAGTACAAAACTTTACTGTATCAATATAGTTTAATATGAATTATTATTTTATGTAACCTTTATTATATTATACAGAAAACTTCTGTATGGTGGTCAAAGTTTGCATGTCTCAAGTAAACAACATACTGTATACAAAAATGTAAAATAAATTAGAATTCAAGAAAACAAATACAGGTTCATATACGCATATACTCAAGTTTTCTTATTTTGTCTTATTTAAAATGTTTTGTATTATATTATTATTAATAATAATATTAATAGTATTATCATTATTATCATTTATAATTATTATTATCATTACATGTCCATTGTAAATTGTGGCAAAAGTCAATGTTGACATTTTGTGGCACAGCAGCCTGCTGTCATTCTGACTCATATTATCAGCACAGGTCACTCTATATAAATACAAACTACATTATATATAAATAAAAACTATATTACATATAAATACAAACTATATTATATATAAATACAGATATAATATTAATTTATATACATAAATTATTTTTGTGTAAAAACTGCCAAACAATATACATCAAAAGGCCACGGAAGTCACATAATTGGTTAAATAGATCCATCTGTGGGATATAAACATGTAAAATAACTGTCTATCTTTAATTTTTTAGGTCTGATTCTGTTTCAGGGCAGATGCTGACGGATCATTTATCTTCTACATTTAGTCTCACACATGTATTTTTAAAGAGAACATGTCCACTGTTGGACACAGCAGGTTTTGCAGCATGGTGTTCCTGCACTTGATAAGATTACATGAGGTTTATTCATTCAACCTTTATTTAGGCAGGTTAATCTCATTGAGCCTCGAGGACTCATTTACAAGAGAGACCCGGCTACAAACTAAGGATGATGACAACAACAACAATACAGCAAAAGTTTTTCCTTGAACAATCAACAATAGACATTAGCATTAGCAGTGACTGTATCAATGAGCTAAAAGCATCAAAATGTGTTTCTGCCCCAGTGAGACTCATTGGACCTGTCTGCAGTCCAGATCACTGTCGACAGGGTGACATGATAACTGCGAGGAATGTGGGTGGTGGTGACTAGTCCTTCTCAGTAACTCCAAATAAGAAAGAAACTGAGTGAATCACCGAATAATATTTTAAATTCTACATAAAATTGTCCACATAGTTGAAAACACAAGAACAGAACAGTGCACAGCTAAGTCCTTAAACAATTTAAATGATTTATTAGTCTATTTTTAGGTATGGCTGCACTCCACTTGCTCTTATGAACTGGATGTGCCTGATCAAAGTCCAGCTGAGGTCATTTCAGAGTCCAGATCAGTTTGAACCTATGGTGGACCTTGGTTATGCTTAATGAGCATTCTGGACAGACCAAGTGGTCTAAACTCTGAACATATGGTGTGTGTTTCTGTTTGAGGCCTCATTTGGCCTCTGAAGGCAGAGCTCTGTGTGGGCTGAAACCATCTCCTTGTGAAACGTGCAAACACTGAGGAACGACTCTAAATAAAAGCCAGCCAGTGATTACTTCCAGTGCATGCTGATACTTTCTCTGTTTCTTGTGTTGGAGTTGATGTGCCAAAGAATCCAAAAGCAGAGGAGCTGAAATAAAAACTGCAAAGAGACTTGGCTGTCGATGATGTATCCCCTGGTTACAAACACTTTGGAAACGGAGCTCAGCATCTGAGCTGAATATTGATGCTGCTGTTCAATAACAAACATGGACAATTTCTTTTGAGCTTCAACGCTAAAGAAAGTCAGTCTAGTCTTCTGTTTCTGATGAAAACTCCCACTCGAGTGAGAGATGTGAAATTAACACTGATGCAGGAGCATCCCACCTGAGAAATATTGGCCATGACAGCAGTTTGTGAGAAATGGTTTACCTCTAACAGTCATACTTCTCATTTCCCAAAGTTTTTGGGGAAGCTGACTTTAATGAGGAAGTGTTCCAACATTTCAGAGGAAGTATTCAAAAACTCTAACAGAAGCAAGACATTTAGGCATCGCTGAACCCCCGACAGTCCAGAGTTCACCTTCAAATACCTGTTTGATAAGAACAATCTGCATAGTGCCACACAAAACGATGATGATAATATACAGAATAAAATACAGTGAACAGACAAAAACACAGGTGTTCTTCTGCTACATTCTTTCCACAAAACATTTGTCTCCGCAAAACTTCTCACAAATTCTCAGCATCTCATTTTGCTTATATATATAACTAAATATACTTTTCTCCCAAATTATTTCATCCGATTTTCATCTGACCGCATATTGAACTAATCAGCTAATTCTCATTTAATTTTATTTTCAAACTAAATAAAAGAGCCTATGAATGATCTGGATGTGTTGTAGTGGGTGAAAGACCTCAGTCATCCAGGACATGGTAAATCTAAAAAATCGCCCAAAAACCAAACAACTAGACTTCTGTGCTGTGACTGAAGACTGTGGCATTTCAGCTATTTAAAACTGCATGAGAAGGGTGTATGTACCCAGAGTCACATGCAGATTACCGTAATTTCCGGCATATAAGTCGCTCAAGAGTGTAAATTGCATCAGTCAAAAAAGCATCATGACAAGGAAAAGACTTATATAAGTTGCTTTGGTGTATAAATAACATTTATTATGCATCATTGATGACCTGTTGCATTTATTATGCTTTAATTTAATGGTCAAAACAGCTTAATTTCGCCTGGGTGGTGCAGTGCCATCCATCCATCCATCCATCGTGGCCGGAGCCACTAGCTCTCCAGCATTCCTCCACCTGCACCAGCTGAGCAAAGTGCGGGTGCATAGTAGGACTTGCTGTTGCAGTTCTTCGAAATTTAAAGCGTCAGTCAAAAATTGTTTTATGAATATGGGGAAAAAACTTATACAAGTCATTTGGGCGTATAAGTTGCAGGACTGTCAAATTTATGCAAAAAATGAAGGTGTGAATAAAAGTGAAACTGGCTGGAAATCATTTTTGAAAGTTTTTATCTGAGACCATCTCCTCTGTTTAAAGTAGGTTTTTCTCATTTGATGTAAATGGCCGCCTTCAGCCTCCTTTGTAAACCTTTGTCTTCGTCCTCTCTGTCTAAACTATGAATATGTGTTCCTCAAAAGAGTATCCCTTATCCTTGAGGTGTTGAGCTGTATGTGTCTGTAGCGAGGCAGTTTAGTTTCTCCTGTATAGCCTGAACATTCCTCGCCACACAGAATTGCATGCACCACAGCACTCAGTTTGGGTTTGAGGGTCCTGTCCTTCATGGACCAGCTTCTGTCAGAGGGTCCTGTTGGGTTTAAATGTGCCGGGATGCCATGTTTGGAGAAAATCCCTCTGAGTTTCTCACTCCAGCAACATGTTGAATGACAATGTTTTTTGTTTGTCTTTGTTTTGTTCTGTGACACTTTTTTTTAGATTTCTTCACTGATTTAACAAAAGCCCAGTTAAGACATCCACAAGTTTGGGAAAACTTCCTTGATGTGTTTCTATTCCTTTTCCAATCGTTTTGTCCTCGTGGGGCCCAGTGGTTTAAGTTCTACTGAAAGAACCATGGAGGGTAAGGCCCAGACAGAAGGTAAAGAGCTGTGCGAGTTGGTTTCCCATAATCTTCAATGATGTAACTTTCAACTGTTTCCATATACAGTACACCAAACCTCCACAATAAAAGCATGTTGCAGCTTGTTGTCATCAGATCCTCTCTGGTAAACCTGATGCTGTTGACAGAGTTGACGTGTCTACTGAACGCTTCCAATTCTTCTGACTGGATTTTGAACAGATATCATCCATGTATCTGAGCCACATAAGTGGCATGGTATTGTTCCCTTGAAGGATTTCAGGGCTCTATTTTCCACTTCCAAAATGTAGAGACTGACCACAATCAGTGGCACTGGAGATCCCATGGAACAGCCATGATTCAGTCTGTAAAAATGTCTTTAAACTTGACATCATTGGTGGAAATGCAGAGGTCTTGCAGGGTACACATCTGGTCCAAGGTTATCTTGTCAAAGTCGTTTTGTGACGGTCTCCACTGCCTCTGGTGCGAGTATACAAGTGAAAAGAGAATTTACATCAAAAGATACACGAGTTTCTCCTGGGGCCATTTTCAAATGTTTAACTTTGTCTACAGAATCCCTGGCATTATCCATATTTTGTGGTGGGTTTGCAACAAGAAATGATAAAGTGCCAAAAAGATGTTTTGCAATATTGTCACTGGGTTTTTATGCAGATGTTGGTGGGTCTGAGTGGTGTTCCTTCTTTGTGTATTTTGGGACATTCGTTTGAATATGGAGTGGCTTCCACTGGGTATAATCTGTGGTAAAATGATTGATTACTTTGATTACTACTTGTGGTTGGATCCCCCTTCAAGGTCTCACATGCAGTTGTGTTGCTCAGTATTTTTTTTCTTCTGGTAATCAGAAGTGTTGAGGACCACTGTGCACTGTTCTCTGTAAGTCATCTGTTCAATCACTTAAATCCTTTAACTTGTTTTATTCTCCCAGACGTGTCAATCTGGGATCCAGATGAACTCTTTGTTTCCAAACAGCTGCATCTCTTATCTATTTTCCAAAAGATGAACAATGACAATATGCTCTTCAAAAAAACAAAGCTGGACACTTTTAATTGTATGCAAGTCTTTTTGGTGAATGCAGCTCTTTTGAAATGGCCTTGGCAAGTGTAAATGACCTCTCAACTTCTTTCACCAGCAAAATATATAATCAAGAACCACAATCCAAGCAGAGGAAGAACACACAGAATGAGCCCGGATGTAACACACTTAGAAACAAGCTAAAAATATAACATGGTCATGCTAAGAAAATACCATACCATTTCATTTATAGAGCACTTAAAACAGCGACAAGGCCAACCAAAGTGCTGTACAACCAAACAACAGGCAACACAAAATGACAGAGACAATTACGTAGTTGTGTCAGTCCATGAGGTCTTATGGAGTCTTTAAGGGTCTGTATTAGTCCTTATTAGAGGACAATAAGCCGTGTAGGACAACAGCATGCTGACTGAACACCATATTTGATTCCTCAGCACAAACACGGTTCACTCACACTTAGGCTCTACATCCCATATTAACCCTGACACCCCTGCAACATCATGCTATTAAAAACTGAACTGCAAATGTGGGATCGTTTTAGTTTTTTCTACAACGTTAAAGTGATTAAAAAATCTATTTAAATCACGTCTTTAACTAAATGCTTTAACCTTTAACACATCTCACAGTGAGTTCATCAAGTTGTGAAACAACGGGGGG
>JARVLU010000528.1:1642288-1652801 GCA_031762415.1 Simpsonichthys santanae | reverse complement strand
GGCCCCTGAGCAAGGCCCTTAACCCCCACCATCTGCTCCCTTACAGGTCTCTCTTGAAAATGAGTTCTCGTGGCTCATTGAGACTAACCTGGATAGATAAAGGTTAAATGAAAAAAAAAAAGAAGAAAATATCAATTATCAGCCAAATAGGTTTTAACATATCGGATGTTGGCCAAAAATCCAATATCCCTAAAAATTACATATACAATAGAAATACAATGAAAAGAAAAACAGTCATTCACAGGTTAAAATAGATCACGTTTGTTGTTCTGATTATTTTAACTTTCAGGTACCGACGGCTTTAGCTTTGAGCTATATTTGTTTCAGCTTTTAGTTTTAGTTACATTTTAACTTTGGTTCCCTTTTGTCTTTTTTTTTTTTTTTTCTAATTGTTTTAACTTCAGCGATTCAGTTTCTTCAACAAATCTCAGCAGTTATTCAGTATTCTCACTGCATGTTCATAAAATATGCTCATTTTCCTGACATCATGACGCTGCAGAAGATGTTTCAGTCATGTTATTCCACAAGTGGTGGGAACCAGGGGGGGAAGGGTTGTCACAGAAGGTGAAATGTTGGGGGCTCTGTGTGTGGGAGGCCCCTCTGTGTGATCCCACCATCCCCCTATTAATCAGGACAGGAAGTTGGACTTCCTGTCAGCCAGGAAATAGCCTTATCCCCCAGTGTTCCCACCCCCATCCAGAACATGTTGTGGACGGCCTGACCTTCAGCTCGGAGGATCCTCTGGGTGCAGACTGGTGTTTTGCGTGGGCAGTCTGCATGTGTGGCCCGATGCAATAAAAACAATCTGCTGTCACTGTTGCTGCCTGGCAACGCAGACATCAGCCACAACTCAGCCACGCACACAAACACATTGTCAGTTTCCACTCATTTTCACCTTAAAATTGAAACAAGATGTTCTCTTTTTCGAAAACTAAAACTCATTTAAATTTTAAATGTTTCAAGTAAAGATGTTCATTTCCTGCTGCTGAAAGGCAAAAGATATTTTTTGCACATGTCCGTGTGTGTGCTTGCATGTTTGTTTGTTAGAGAAAAATTCATAAACCAACACACTGTAAAGCAAAAGACTTTAAAAAGTCTCAGAAAGTAATTGTTGAATACAGTAATTGATATCCATTGTGACTCAGCCCAATTCAATATGGTTGCCACACCCAATTAACTATAGAAATAATAATAGGTACAGTATTTTTTTCTTTTAAAACTCAAGTGGCTTGTTACTAGAATGTAATGTTTCTACCTGTGCTACTGGACAGAAGACAAACAGGTACAATATTTTTATTTCTTACTCTCAACAGCAAGATATGTCCCATGTCTCCAGCGCCTCGGTCCAGTCAGAAGACACATGGAGGCAGAGAGCTGAGTGAAGCCTCTTTACCTCTGACTGAGGTAGTGACAGGCCTGTAACTAGCTATGTTTACATGTGCAAAATTCTTTGACCAGACTGAAATGTTTTCAGATTAAATTATTCAAATGGGCACAATCTGTTCACGACAAGCGTTTACATGCAGCGAGCTTTTATTCTGAACAGAAGTACTGACATGCACAGAGTGGTAAAATCTCAGAAAGTGTGGTAAAAAACAGAAGAAGTTCTACTTCCTGTTAACTTCCAGGATGAACGTAAACAAACCTGAGCACCCAAAATGGACCCGCGCCAGGTTTTAATGACAGACGTTACTGCACTCCCTGACTGAGCTGCAGGTAAACAGTTCATTTTGAGCTCTTTCAAAGCTTCTAGTAGAAATAGTGTGTTGTTCACCGACCAGTTGTGCTTCCCCAATGTATTAGCATTAGCCAAGTGGAAATATGTGAGGTACTTTGTAGACAGTCACACATGTGCAGTCAGGTCAGTTTTCCCCAAATGGAATAAAATGATCAGATTAAGTGTTTACATGCACACTGTTCAGATTATGAATCGGCATAAACCACCTGTCTCATTCTGATCATAAATTATTTTGGATCGAGCTGAATCAACAAAAAATAACCAGAATGTGGTGTTTACATGACACATTTTCATTCCGAGTACCCGTTTAATCCGATTACTTATGTCCATGTAAACACAGCTTCTGTCGACACCTGAAAAGGTGGGCTGACCTTGCAGCTTCACCTGATTAGAATAATGTGACGAAGTGCTGACATGCACCCTCGGCGACCACCTGGCTGCAGGATCTAAAAGTTAAAACCAGGCAGAGTCCTTTTGAATTAGAACTTTTGGTGTGTTTTCACTTTCTCAAACAAGCAGTTTTTTGGTAACACTTGCATTCGACAATGACCCAGTCGTGACAAGAGTCAGGTCATTTTGAATCCTAAAATCCTAAAAATATCCACCAAGTACATGACCACAACGGTTGAAGTAGTGGTGGCGGGATGGACTGGACATGCCTCGATCTGTGCAACGTAATGAGGAGCAAGAGCCATTTGGTGAATCTGACGCTCTCATCAGCAGCTTGAGTACAGCACACTGCTTGCTGTAAGGCAGCAGCTACATCGGTGACTTATGAACTGCCATAAACACAGAATGGGCTGTGCGGCCATTTTGCGGAAGTGCCTTCTCAAAGAGGCTAGAGACACACATGCCCACTTTGTGAGTAAACAGTTTGCACATCATTTCAAGCAGCGTATCATCAGCTGGTTTACATGTCAGGTGTCCCGCTAATATTGGCTCACCTAAACCGTTATCAGTCTTTCTCTATGTGCTTCATCACGTTTATCTGTCACACATTCAGCCGTCAATCAAATCCCCACGAAAACACGGTATATTTAACACAAAGACATCGAAACATTACTTCCAATTATAATTGTCTTAGGACAAAATAAAATAGAAAATAGGTGTGGTCACACACCTCCACTTGTCATAGCATTGAGTGGTTGGGTCCCAGAGCTTGAGACCCACTGGTTTAAAAGGATCTGAACAACTCACAGGAGGAAACTGAAAACACCCGGGGGGTTGAGACATTTCAGAAACTTTCTTACAAATGTTAGTTGCCAACTGGTCTCCAGTCAGAGGCTTAAATGGTTCCAGACACACAGACTGTCTGATTGTGTCAGAGATGCTTTGAAAATAAGAGTGCTCCTCTGGATTGTGTTCACTTTGACCTTCAGCATTCAGGCAGTTGTTCCGGTCTGCCTCAGGTGAGGAAATGTGTCCATCAGTTGTCTTGGAATGAAGATTTGTTCATGGAATCTTCACCAGCACATTTGTTCATGGCAAATTCAGTTTGTTTTAAATGAAATGTTACAAAGCTGAAATATATTTTTATAGCAACTTAAAACACTTTAAAGTTTGTTTATATGCTTGAAATATGTTTGATTGTTTTTACATTATAGCGGTTGCTGCTTTGTGCCTTTGCTCTGTTTATCAGAACCATGAGGCAGACTCAGGAGATAACAGGATAAAGACTGGACTACCAAAGAGAAGACCAACCTGTCCTTATCTCAGCCCTTTGACTTGCAGGAAAACACAGGGAGATGCTTGCAGAGATGTTTCCTGCTGTCTGAATGTGGAGTTCTGAGTCTTGTCTCTGACAATTCAACTTTATTTTTTTTTATCTCTGAATGTTTTGATTACGTTTCTTTCAGTTCATTTGGTCTGTGACCAACACATCATTGTTAGTCCTCTGTTTACCCTCCACGGGATGCCCCTTGTCTCCACATTACTGTGGGAAGGCTGAATGAAAATGGATAAAGGTAATTAACTCGGAGGAGGTCTGCACACATGGACAATGCCTCTTCACTTCTTCCCCCCTTTTATTTTTTTTGTCCTTGTGTCTCCCACTTGAGTCATTATTGTAGCCTTCTCTGTGAAAATCCTCTAACCCCGTCCTTTGAATTTATGGATAGATACCCTGCTGATTGAGGTGCTCTGCTGGCAGAAGCTAATTTACTGCTTTAACATCACCCTAAGTGATTTCTAATCAGGTAAGGACATTTTGAAAAGGGCTGTAATTAACGAAACACAAGGGAGCAACAAATACGTGACTGACCTTGGCTCTCCCTCTCAGCTGCTTTTGAGCTTAACTTTTACAGGCAACAAACCTCAAAAGAGGGAATTTGTTTTTTTATTCTTGAGTTAGATGTAAATACTAATATTATTCAGATTTTAATATTGACACACTTAAATGAAGATTAGATTAGTTAATGCAGAAACTGAGGCTCTGTTTAAATGAGAACAAGCTTGTCCTTGTGAAACGTTTGGGATTTTCCCACGATGACTGCGTAACATGTCACACAGTAATACTCTGATAATCACTGTTTAGATGAGGCCACAAAAAAGTTGAGTACCATGCCAGGTAGCATTTGGACTTTGCTATTTAAAAGACGTGTGCACACAGTATGTATTGGATGTGTGCAATGCAGCGCTGCTGACCCAGGAGATGGTGTAGCACATACCGGTGGATTGTCTATGTGAGGAGCTCTGATAAAATCAAAAAGTGATCAGCACAAACAGAACTCTGCTATCCACCATTATTACTGTTGTTCCTCTACTCATGCAAGTGAAGAAAACAGCTACTGCAGCCTGTCCGTGTGCAATTTTGCACAATGCCAATTGTTTCCAAAAACGTCCACTCTGAGACCTGGAATCATTTCATTTCGTTTACCTTTTATTTATACAGGTAGTTTCATTGAGCCGCGAGAACTCATTTTCAAGAAAAACCTGTTTAGGGAGCAGATGGTGGGGGTTGAGTGCCTTGCTCAGTGGCCCAGATTGGTGTGAATGAGGGTGGAGGCAGGTGTGGGTGTTTCACCTTTTTCCATCCACATTTTTTAATGTTATTGGTACCAGGGCTTGAACCGGCGATCTTCCGATCACAGGCCCACTGTCTCTAACCACTGCACCACCACTCCCCCTCAAAAGGAATCAAAAGGTTTTATTGTCAAAGAACAGGACTGTGTGCATGCAAGGCCAAAATGTAACAGAAATGTTAAGGTGTCACTTAAAAGTGGTGTCTTCTACACAAGGTTTTAGTTTTCTTGTTTTTTTTTTTGTTTTTTTTTAATTATTATTATTAATGTGCATTTGATTCAAGAGGTCATCCGCACGAGAACAGTGGTTTGTAGATTTTATTTTATTTTATTCAAACAGCATTTTAGGAGCACTCCACACATGAAATTTTTGAAAATTGGTTTAAGAGTGGGAAATAAAAAGTTTCATCATCCATGTACATCCAAGTAGAGTCAAACTAGGGCAAAACAAGTTGTGGTGAGACTGAACAATTGGAAAACGATCCAGATGATGCCGTTATGCTCTCCATGATCGAGCATGACTGGGTTTCAGCAAACTTATAGAACATCTCCTTCAGTGGGAGGGAAATCACAATGGTGATACACACTGACTTCACAAATAGGTTTTTCCTGCACTCTCCCGATGATCTCTTGCACACCCTCCATGCTCCACATGCCTCCCCCGTCATGACTCAGACTCTCAGTCTGCATCTTTGCGCTGGAAAATTAACGTAACATTGAGGTCACAGGTGTGTCAGGCTGTTTTCACAATCTTGATATAATCAGTTGACTCCAGAAAGACCAGTCCTGCTTCATATCTTCACTGACCACATCGAGCTGGTGTGGGCTGCCCCATGTCATGGATAAGCTAAACCTTCTCCCCCCACTACACTGCACCATAAATAATTCATCACAACCTCGCTACACATGTTTTGTGCATGCTCAAAACCATTGTGGTCCACATGCTTTGTCCTTGTAACGGTAGACATTGTCAAGACTTTGCAAAGATTATTAATATTTTGGTTAATAAATGTTTAGAGGCATCACAAAGAGTTAAAGGGGTCTAATTAACTTTCAGTAACCATGGATGTTTATTCATCATTGAGAGATAAGCCTCAGATGAGTCTTGGACCATTGTCTTGTACTATTAAAATCTTGTGCTTTCTTAAAAAGAACCAGAAGTATATTATTAGCTAAAATACCAACTAGCACACTGTCAACAGGTTTTTTTAAATGATGTCCTGAGGAGTGGAGACATCTTGCTCTTATATTGTTTGTTTGATTTTTGCCACATCTGAATTGTTCAGTCAGTTCTGTATTTTTTTTTATATATATATTTTGTTAAATGTGCCACTTCCAAAACCTATAATGCATTATTCTTGATTGAGCTGCTGGTTGTATCACTGGTTGTAGTTTGGTTCCATAAAGCATTCATCAAAAAATGACCCACATATTTTAGTAGTACAAGCTTCCTGTTGGCTCCCAGCACTTATTGTAAAACTAATTATGTTTGTTCAGGCTGCAGACAATTCATGACAGCTTAAATAGAGCAGGAAGAAGGAAACAGGGTGTCACTAAACTATGTGAATCCTATCTGAGAGCTGGAACACCTTATCTCCTGACAGAAGCATCAAGGATCCCCCTTAATCCTCCTTTGCTGGATTCTAGACACGTTGTGCTGCTTCAAAGTCAGAGCGGTGAGAGAGAATAAAACAGTTTA
This sequence comes from Simpsonichthys santanae, assembly GCA_031762415.1. Classification (NCBI taxonomy): domain Eukaryota; kingdom Metazoa; phylum Chordata; class Actinopteri; order Cyprinodontiformes; family Rivulidae; genus Simpsonichthys; species Simpsonichthys santanae. The sequence goes on along the minus strand of JARVLU010000528.1, from coordinate 1,646,344 downwards.
GATGAGACAGACAGAGAAAACAAAAGGCTCCTAAAACAGTGCTGAATGGTTTTAGAGAGGGTGTGATGAGGATAAACCTCAGATAAAAGAACCGCTGTGCTTTAGTGAACAGCTGTTTCTCCTTATGTTGCATCTGTCCTGAAAATCTTCACTAATGTGTTCTGCTTCACATTTCAAACACCACTTCACCCGCTGGAAACGCTGCAGCTTTATCATGATTTTGTTCCATGTTGATAAGACATGTTTGGCAGTTGTCATTAGTGCTCACTTATTAGCTGCTTAGAGATGATTTGAAGGCCACTTATCTTACCTCAGCTTTCTCAGGCTTATGTGACTGCTGAAAGCCACAGAGAGATGAAACACGTTGCAGCTTCATACGATGTAATAACAGTTTGGGGGAGTCACGTCACTTCTCATAATATTGTTTACGTTCTCTTTGAACTGGGGTTGGTGGGTCTTTTAATAAGCATGGCTCAAAGGCATTTGCCCTGCAATTTCTGTTGTTATATGGATTTTCACTGGGGTGTGGTCTGAGGTTGGGTAAACGGGGGGAGATGGAGGACGGTTCAGTAGTTAATGTGGGTGGAGGAGGTAAACTCACTTGACTTTAAAGCAGCATAGCTTAGATGAAGTCTGGACAGTGTAAACAGTATTCTCTCTTGACGTGAATGGGAAGCCAAAACAATCAATTAACTTTTGCCTACTAATTATGGAAAGGAATTCACAGGTGGGGGGTGCAAGTGCATTATTGTGTACTCATCCATGTCAGCTGCACTTTTCCAGCAACATGAGAAACTGTGTTGGCCTGTCTGTCTATCTGTCAGGAATAATACTTTAAAAGCTCTTTAGAAGAATCACTTATGGTGGTATTATGAAAATATACTCTATTCCTCTGAATGTCACTTGTAATTGTAAGGCTGCAGGTTCAAGCACAGGTTGCGTCTTGGGAGTGAAACAATTGCCAAATCTTTTAAGCAAGTTTGCACGCTGTGGCAACCTGTGCAGAAGGGAGCAGAAAAAAGAAAAACTACATCATGTCACGCTTGGAACATGACATCCTTGAAATGTTCTAATTCCAGGACAACAAGTAGGTCAAGGAAATAAATGTACCCATGTCACTCTGCAGTAGCATTCCTTGCTCTTTGAAAAGAACATTTCCTACCAAAAAGATGCTCTGTTGCATGATTTATTCTTCTCTGGGCCACTTCAGGTCCAATACTCTGTGAAATGCAGAGGACTGACAGAACACCTACATGTCCCAGACTCCCAGAAATAAATCTGTGAATGTTTCCCTTGAGTATGCTGGTGAAGATTCAATTGAGAAAGCTCCTCGGATGAAGAGCGAAACGTTTTCTGTAACAAATAAAGTCCAGTTGGTTCTTGTGTTGAATGTTTTTTGGTTTCCCTTGAGTGTTGCAGTTCATAAGGAAGGAAACACACACTGCTACACTCTTCTAATAAAATGATTATTTTTCTCTTTTCAAGAGCACACTTCAGCTCTTACTCCTACTGATGCATCTTTTCCCTCACTAACTTTCTTCTAAAGGTTTCACTTAAGAATTCTTCTAGGAAATTTAGATGTTAGTTAATGTGTCACACTAAATTTACCCATGTTTCATTAACAAGAACCAGGAGGATGTTGTTCATTGACCTGGCTAACTATTGTTTACAATATTGTATTCTCTAATAACAATAGATTTATGCATTCAGCCACAGTGGAAACATGCTCAGTAGCAGTGGTTGGACTGTACTAAATACAGTACAAGAATTTATTGATGGGCCTTGCTAAGGCGAGGAGTTCTGTCATCCAAACATATAACTCGAAGTAGAGCTGCTGCTAATTTCTTTCACATGGAGTCATTTGAGATGGTTCGAGCATCTAATTTGGATGGGTGCCTCCTTTTAGAGGTTTTCCTGTAGTCTCACTGGAGACCCTGGTGCAGGGCCAGAACTCATTGGAAGGACTGCATATCCTCTCTGCTCTGTGTTTCCCCCCTGACTTGTTGCCTCTGTGACCTGACCATGAATAAGTAGAAAAAGATTAGATGAGACAAAGTGTCGGAATAGAAAATAAAAAGTTTATGCACAAGTCAGCCATGTTAGATTTTGAAGCAAGGTTGGTCAGGAATCTTCTACTTTCCGAGCCCAAAACCTGACTGACTCAGAGGATGCTCCAGTTATTTATTTTGACTTGATCTCAGATATGCTGCAGCCCAATTTTTACCTGGTACAGGCCATAAAGAGCACATCACTCCAGTTTTGGCCTCCCTGCACTGGCTACCCATTCACCTTTGGATCCAGGTCAAAATACTCATGTATGTTTTTAAATCACTGAACAGCCCCATCAGTCTCACTGATCTTCTTCAGCCATGTGTCCCACCACACTCTCTGAGGTCAGCAGACTAGATGCTTCTTTCAGTTCCAGAAACCCATTGTAAGCTCAAAGGTGACAGGGCTTTCTCTGTTGCAGGTCCAAGACTGTGGAATGAGTTGCCGGTACAGGTCAGGCAGGCTCCCACACTCATAGTCTTTAAGTCCTGCTTGAGAACCCCCTTTTATTCCCTTGCCTTTGACATTTGATTGACAAGTGATTTGTTTTGATCCTGTCTGTATTCTACAGTGTTGGCTATTCAGTTATTATCTGCTACTATTTGTATCTATATTTTTATTTTATGTTTTCCCATCAGCTATGCTTGTTTGTTTCTGTTGTACAGAATGTTGGTTGGCCTTCTTGCTCTTTTAAGTGCTCTATAAATAAATTGGTATGGTATGGTAAGATTCTTGCCCAAGGTTCTCGGAGCCTTTCTAAATCCACTCAGCCTTCTCTGCCCCAAACAGTGAGGCCTCCTGAACCAAACTGAGCTAATCGCATCATTCTCTGCTTCTGGCCAAACTGCTAACAAGTAAAGTATTTTTCATTCATTCAACCTTTATTTAAACAGATAAATCACAATGAGCCTCAAAGACTCATTTACAAGTGAGACCTGTATGGACAGGCTAAAAAGTGGTGAAGATAACATATCCTAAAAATCCTAACATGCTCTTAATCTTTACCTTAAGATTAATAGCCTGAAAAGAAAAAAAAAAAAAAAAAAAAAAAAAAAAAAAAAACGCACACAAATATAAGGATGCCAGCACTTGGGGGGAGTTGGGGACACAAGGGCGGTGAGTGTGTCCAGAGACACTCACAGAGGCACTGCAAGAGTTCTGATAAGAGTGGCATAATCGCTCAGTTCACATAGTTCCCTCTGTAGAGATTCGTAAACACTCTCAGGGGGTGCCAAGGAGGCCAAGGACAAAGTCAGATAGAATCCAAAGAATCCTAAAATGATGACAGAATGTTTATTCAGCCGGGTACTTCTGATTGGTCCATAGACTTCCTCGGTGGGAGGAGGTAGGGCAGAGCATCAAGATTTACAGAGCTTCCAGGCGAATGAAGATAAGGTGGCCTGCCAAGGCCAGTCAGGGAGCCCAATTCAGATAAACACAACTGTTCTGGGGACAGGCAGAACTTTACTGAATATGTCTTCCTTGAGTCTATGTCGGTATTCTCGATTCTGAAACGTCCAAATTAAATGGCCACACCACTGGTCTGTGCCTGAGGGCTTTCCTCAAGATCTGATCCATCCTGCCAGAAGAAATTGAGTCTGGGTATTCGAGGCACGAACCATGCCATCATATAAGGCAGGCAGCTTGACCAGGTCCAAATTTTCTGCCAAAGGCTTCCTTGTTTGTTGATAGACCAGGAATTACCCGAATCCAAAAAGCAGGAAACCAGTTATCATAAATCCAAGTACATATGCACCCTTAACATCCTTGATTGACAGCAGAGACAAACACATCATTAAGTCTTCCAAGTAGAGCACATATGTCAGACACAAGGCCCGCGGGCCGGATCCGGCCCGCAAATTAATTATCTATGGCCCCCTGAATGATATTTAATAACTATTAGAGCCGGCCTGCAGCCCACTGCCCGCTGGTGTTTTGCACACACTCAGTAGGGATGGGATCGATCCTATCCGGTATCGGCCTCCAGCATTTCCGATCCATGATGCA
>JARVLU010000489.1:28093575-28103805 GCA_031762415.1 Simpsonichthys santanae | reverse complement strand
TTTCAGCTGGCAACGGCAGATGGCACGGTGGATTGTGTTCACTGACAATGCTTTCTGGAAGTATTCCTGAGCCCATTTTGTTTTTTCCTTGACAGTAGCATTCCTGTTTGAGGTGCAGTGATGTTTAAGGGCCCAGAGATCACAAACTAACTTAGGCTTGTTCTTCCATTTCAGCTACTTTTTAGCCTGTTTTAAGCTAATTTCAGCTGTTTTTCAGTAGGTTCTTCAGCAATAAGCATTCATACGGCATTTTCGCAGGAAATGCAATTTCTAGTTTTAATTACTTTTGTCTTTAGTATTCCTGTTACAGATGTAAAACGGATGTGAGGCGGGTTTCTACCACAACAAAAAGTCATGTTTTTCAGTGGTTTCATAATATATCTAGGGAAAATTAATTTCCTACAAACTACAAAAATATGACTATTTTTCCAAAAATATTGCTAAGATTTGTTTTTAAATTGTGAGAAAATATTACCTGTACAGTTTTTGTTTGTTTGTTTTTGTTTTTTGCTTTTTGCTTCCCCAAAATGTTGGCTATGTCATGGCTATATTTAGCTTAAAATGTATTGTTCTTTTTTAATTTAGAGTTTTACCTTTTAGACAATGCAATAGAAAACAGACTCTGGAAACAAGAAATGATCCATACTTTCTTTCATTTTTTTCCCATACTTATCCAGAGCTGGAAAATACTAAACTATAATCAAGAAAAAGTTTGTTTAGAGCTCTGGTAATTTACTCTGATGGGTACTACCGTAAATATAAAAAACTAATTAGCTAGTTCTGACCACAGCTATAATAAAACTGATAACAAAGCAGCATCAAATCTACATGAATTACTTCCATGATGGGTTAATGTTTCTGTGTGAAAAGAAAAACAGTTATTCTAACCAGAGCATTGGGAGTTCAATGCTGCATTGTTGCAAACGTACCTTTTTTGTACATAAGAAGATAAGCTGTCTTCGACCTGTTGTGATAGCGTAAGAACACGTTAGGTCAATGAGAGCCGAATCACTGAAGACAGCAAGAGGTGTACAGAATAACTCCATCTTTACTGACCTCATCGAGTTCTTGTCTAATTCAAAATCATGTTGTTTGACCTGACAAATACAATTGTCAGAACATGTTATGATTTCAAGGGAGTATACATTTACCTCTGCGAAGATTTAAAAAAAAAAAAAAGAACTGCCTTACATGTTTAACAGTATTGTCGTTGAAGAAGTACCAGTTTCCAGTTTCAAAGGATTTAATTTCTGCAGTGTAGTGACCTCCTGTTAGAAACCCGTAGTGATGGACCACAGCGTAGAGGTCATACCTGCAGTTCTAAAGAGAAAAAAATATCAATTAAATTCACCAAAAGTCCATTAAATGCTGTTTGTGTCAAATTTCCTCAAACAGGGAGGACTGAAGTAGTGAACTTGTTTTTCAAAAAGGCCATGCGAGGGTGCAGTGTTGCAGGATGTTTATTTTCCAGGAAAAAAGTAATTTGCATCATTGGGCATAGAACCAAAATATTTCTCAATAGAACTTGTTTTTAACAGGTCTGAGAGTTTGCAGGTGTGTCCGGGTCAAGCTGACCAGATAGGAATCTGTCAATTCTGTTTTTATCAATGGTTGTCAAATGGGAAAGCAGTGATAAGCCAATAACAACATCTGAATGTGGAATGTTTATTTAACCCTTTGACAACAATGTCATGTATAAAAGTGAACAAGAGCTGCGTTGAAGGGAGTTTTTTTTTTTTTTTTTTTTGTCAGGTGCTTAGCTGTTGGGCCTGCAAGTTAGTTTTTCTTCAATAAACTCTGATTTTTTGCTGTCATCACAAGATTCAAGATCTGTTTTATTTAATCAGTTTGAAGTTTAAATGTAGACTTGAACCACTACAATACCTGCCGTCTTAAAGAGAAAAAATATAAATTCACTAAAAGTCCATTAAAAGCTGTTTGTGTTGACTGTTTAATACCTGAAGGTTTAGAGTTGGGACCACATCAGCTGTGCGATGAAGCTTGATGTAGCAGCTCTGTGTGTCATCAAAGGTGAACCTCTTCAGCAGCAGTGTCAGAACATCTGGACTTTGTGTCACCTCGTATTTCTGCATCACACAACAAAAAAACAACTGCATGCAAGAGAGGCAGCCACCATTTTCTGTTACAAAATTATCTAAAACAATGCATGGCATACAATATCTGCGTCCTGCTTTTTGTTGCAGATGTCACAGAACATCTGGTTTTCCTCGATGACTTTTTGTTCCTTAAAGAAATCCTCCAATCCTTGCTGCTGTGAACACAACATTGGTCCATCATGCAAATTAGATTGGTTTCTAGTATGTAAAATACTGTACAAATGGTAAATCTTATTCTTAGAGAAAATGTAGTACCACGCTGTAGTTTTCACCGCTTGAATTGTCCATTGAAAGAGGAAGAACCCAGAAGAAGCTCCTGAAATTGTTTGTCTTGTTGCACTCGCGGCACATGGTTTTATGATTCAGCTCTCCTTTGAAGATCTAAACAGAGAAGTACAAATACTGTGGTGAATATTTCACATGAAATAACACTGTGTTTGCCATAGGAAGCGATGCAATGTACAGCAAAGTGAATTTTACAGCTACAGTAATCCCTAACACATAACGCCGGGTGGTAACAGATGGCTAAGAACTGTTTAAAATTCAAGATGGCTGCCACAGCTCCCTCGCAAACAAAAAAAAGGCTAATAATCAGTCACTTTTTGTAATTTTGTGAGTATTTTTGCTACCACATCAACATTTTGTTTTCTTGTTTGAATAAATTTGTTTATGTTTACCTTGGAGTCTCTCTGAGTTTTGGTTCTGTACTTTGGGTTCCACTTTTCCACTAAATATGACGGTAGCAAATTGTTTAGGCTACTTTTTTTTTCATATAGTCAGCATGGCTGCCAAAGTTATTTTGGCAAATGACTACAACTCTGTCCATTTTAAAGATGATGAGCTAAAGTTTGGTGTGGTGGTAAATGACATTTGGGATTTTGGACTTCTTTGGGGTGTGGCTGCTGTTTTCATTCGTTTCAGTTCAGTCTTTGTACTTGACCATGGCAGCAAGTTGTGCAGTATGAGAAAAGTGGAATACTTGTATAGACAAAGAAGAAGGAACTCAATGTCCCTCACCCATATGTGGGTTACTGGGCCCAGCGCTGGGCCCCGCGCGCGCTGAAATGTTTGTCTCTCTATCCTCTGCTCCAAAACAAACTGCGCACCACTTTATCTCTGCCCCTCTCCCCAAATCTGTCAGTATAAGAGCTGCGCAGCTCAGCACGTGTCTCTGTCAGTCTCCCGTCTCCTCCTCCCTCAGCCCCCCCCGCGGAGAAAACTCACGGACGAGATGAGCGCCCCGCCATGGCAAGTTATGTAGGGGAAACACTGAACAGTGTGACCTGGAGGAGCATGACGGGAATGAATGGCCGCTCATCTGAACCTGAGCAGCATACATGCAGATGACAACAGGGCACTCAAGACTGAAAATCAATGACAGTGTCTTCTAGTGTGTCTCCCTCTTGTGTTCGTTCCTGTTCCTCAGTGTTTCTTCGTCATGATCAGCTCCTGCCTCTGCCACCTGTTGTCTGTCCCCAGGTGTTTGTGTTCATCCTCTTGTTAGCATGTGTGTATACAAGTCTGTGTCTCTGTGTTCCTTGCTGTCTGGACATTTCACTGTCTGGACATTTCTCCATATTCTGTCTTCCCTCCTTGTTCCCACTGTCATGTAAGCTTGCTGCCCCGTCAGCCTTTTGTTTTCTTTAATAAACTGTCTCTTATTCTCAGAGTCCTCGTGGTCTGCCTGCACTTGGGTTTAACATCTAATCATCAGAACATGATAGACTGACTCTATCGTCATAATATCTTATCTTCGACTGTATGTTTTGGAAACTTGGGTGAAGAGAGAAGCTGAACTGTCAACTGAGTTGGGCCAGATGGAAGATGCTGAGCAGATCCAGTAGACCCAAATGTATAGTGAGGGTTTACTGGGAATGCCTGACAGAAGAATCTGTCAGGACCTTCAATACACCTCAGAGGGAACTATAACCACATCCCAGCTGAGGCGGGGGACATAGAGTCAGACTGGGATCCTGGATGCCTCCTTAGGAAGGTTTCCAGGAATGTCCGACTGGGAGAAGACCCTGGGGAAGAACCAGCGCACGCAGGAGAGATTGTCTCTCAGTTGGTCTGGGAACGCCTTGGAGTCCTCCCAGAAGAGCTGGAAGAGGTGGCTGTGGAAAGAGATGTCTGTGCCTCCCTGCTCAAGATGCTGCCCCCGAGACCTGAGTCCAGAACAAGAGGGACATGATGGATGGATGGATGGATGGATGGATGGATGGATGGATGGATGGACGGTCATCTCAAGATTCAATGTTTGTTCCGATGATACCCGTCTTTGACTCTCTGAACCTACAATAGTTTGGATTTTTGTAATGGATTCAGTCATGAGAAAAAGAAAGCCAACCTTTTTTTAATTATATAGTTTTATTAATCAGGACAAAGGAAAGAAAAAAATAACTCAAAATGATCTTTATGAGGTGTGAGTTAACACAACAACAATTTGGAAATACATCAGCAATGACCTCAGAGAAGCAGCTGTTGCTGCTCATCAAACTGGGAAGGGTCACAGGTCATTCCCAAACTATCTGGAGTCAATCAGTCTACGATAAGAAATATTATGCACAAGTGGAACACATTTAAGACAGCTAACAATCTTCCCAGGAGCTGATGTTCTGTCAAATTCACCCTGAAGGTCAGACCATGCAGTGCGCTCCATCACAGACTCTACAGGCCTCAGTCAGCAGGTCAAAGGCATGAGCAGCATGACAGGTTTGAAAGGTTTCACCAGAAGGAACTTCAAGACTTCTGGACCAGAACCAGACCAGAGGATAGATGTTTACCCAGAATGCACTGCAGCTAACAGCACACCAGCACAAACACCCAACAACAAACAAACTGGAACCATTTTAACTATTAAAGAGGAACGTTGAAACGATCACATAAAGACTAGAAACAACTAACAGAAACAACATGAAGCGTCTTTAAATGGAGTTATAACCAGTCGCTTTCAGCTCCAACAAATAAATAAAAATAAATATTGTATTCAGAATGATAAAACGTGACCTAGAAAATAAATGTCGTTTAAAGAATAGACTTGCTCGTTTTGCTTCGGGCCTCCCACGGTTTTAATTTCTCACCTTCTGTCTGTTCAGATACAAAAACCCTCAAACAAAGACAGAAACAAGAAAAGGAGCCAAAACTCCACCAAATAATTAGACGGTTTGTTATCGATCGGCAGGAGTGGAGAAGAGTTTGGAACAAAAGCAGCTCAAGTTGAAGACAGGAATCAGTTTCTGGATCAAGCTGAACACAACGAGAGCTTAGAACGTCCGAACGCCTCCCAGGAGGAAAACCCAAACCCGACTGTCGGGTTTAGAGCCTGAACAGAGTCTGGTGGGCGATGACCTGAGATAATCGAGTGAAGCAAAGCTCAGCAGTGGGAGGATTGGGAATCAAGAAGAGTTTACTGTGAACAGGCTGGTCCAGAACAAGTCCTGCTTTAAGACCAAAAGAAGGGAAATGAATCGTTTAGAATTAAATCTGAAACTGACGTTTAAAATCACAAATGTCCCAAATCAGAAGCTGCACCAACACTTTGGATGAATAATTTCATATATTTATTTATTCCCTTTCTTCAAAGTCTGAGACCGAACAAATAAACCTGGATGTGAGAATTGTTACCTGATGTTAATTTATATTTAATTTATTTAGCATCTCAAGAATATTTAATTAAAAATCTACTCGTGTACGAAAAACAAGATGTTTAAAAAAACGAAACAAGGTTTGGTGAAAACCCCGACAACGTCAGGAGGACTCTGTTCAGGCTGGAGGTTTCAGATCAGTAAGTGACATGAGCGGTGTTTAAAGTTAGGGTCGGGCCCCTGTGGGTCATGAAACACCGACGTGGGCCCTGAGATCTACAGAACTCACGTGGACTTTAGAAACAAGTCCTGGGAAAACATTAAGTCCAGACTGTGACGGACAGAAGTCGTCAGCTCCAGTTCTGAAACTTTGCTGACGGTTCAAAAGAACTTCTTTGCTTCTGTTTGGAAACGTCTACCAGCAACAGTCGGGGTCTCTAACCCCCGGCTTCATTTAGGGGTCCACTGTTGTAGACCACCAGCACATCCTGTTAAATGTTGTAAATTAAAAAAAGGTGTGTTTGGTTTCATCCTGAGCTCCAGGGGTCTGACACGTCAAGTGGTGCAGCTTCCTCTGCTCAAACCTTCAATAAGAATGAGTTTTTTTATTTTATTTAATATTATTCTGAATCAAAACCAGCACTGCTTGGACTTTTCCATAACTTAGATTCCCCAACATGTGGGACCATTTGGACCAGGTGACACTCTCAAATGAATAAAATTGAATATGTTCACATTTGAATCACTTGAGGTTTTTGGATCACATCAGGTTTGTCCTTCAGCAGCAGACTCATGTCGACCCGACAACTCCCTCTCATTAGACCACAGCCTTTATTCTTCTCGATTCACTGGAGCTCCTGCCAGAACTCACTCTTCAGATCATTTTCAACACACAGGTGGAAGGAAAGTTTTTATTATTTTTATTTTAATATCCTGCAGTCTCCAACCGCTGCGTCAAACTGAGCTGAGTTTATTGGAGCTTGTAGAACGTAAAGTCCGGTCCTCTGGACGGTTTCTTTTGTTGAAAACACTTTTCTTTGGGACTAAAAGCTAAATGAGATCCAGGAAGTCAGAAAAACAAAGAAACGACGAGCTCAGCCGTTTAAAGGAACATTTCAAAGTATTTGTGGTCAGTACCACATAAAGTTCAACCATAAAGAATCAAACACCATCAGGCAGGACGAGGCGTTTATGAGAAAAGCTATAAATCAGACAATCTTTGAACAACCTCACTTTGGAGAAATAAACTTTAATTCTGAGCCGAGTGACAACAGCTGGTCCAGACACAGCTAGCACTAACCTTTGTCTGACTTTGGTTTATTTCATATTTATAATTTATACCAACTGATGAGAACTCCATTGATTACATCTTCACACCTTATACAGTTATTTCAACATTAAAAAAAAAAACCCCTGCTGCAAGTGCTACAGCTAGCTGCTACTTGTGCAAACTATGCTTGTAAATAGTCCCAACATCACATATGAATAACAGCACTGTGATTAATTTGAACATGGCTGAAGTTGTTTGAAGATGACAAGCTGCTTTGAGACTAGCCTTTAGCTGCTAGTTTGTCTAAAAAGCTGTGCACAGCAGGTAGGATACTTATTTATAACTTTAAAACAAAATCCACTTCAGCGTGGCTCATAACCAGCCCTGAAGCCAGCGATGAGTTCAGCCTCCGTTGCCATGGTGACGCAGCTCAGAGTCCATCCTCTGTTGTGCAGAAACTTAGACAGCTAAGTCAGAAATCAAGCTTCACAGTCCAAAGCTCCGAGGTTTATAAAAATAAAAAGTGTTTTGTCCTGAATGAGTTCCTCTCATGAAGGTTTGACCCTTTTCTGCAAAACAGGAATGGATTCAAATCCAATCCTCAGAAACTGTTCAGAGCTTTTCTGTTCATCACTTTGAGCCCAGTCATCAAACCTGCACAGCTTCTCCTACACGGTTCTGATCCAAACGGCGACGTCACAGTTCTGATCCAAACGGCGACGTCACAGTTCTGATCCAAACGGCGACGTCATGGTTCTGATCCAAACGGCGACGTCATGGTTCTGATCCAAACGGCGACATCACGGTTCTGATCCAAACGGCGACGTCACGGTTCTGATCCAAACTGTGAAGTCACGGTTCTGATCCAAACAATGACGTCACGGTTCTGATCCAAACGGCGACGTCATGCCGGGGAACCAGAAGCGCCGACCGGCAGGTCTCCTCTGTTCTCAGTTGTTGTTTTATCACAACAGAACAAGTTGTTCTGAGCAGAAGAATCTTAAAAGTGCAGCCCATTGAATCTTTACGTCTCTTCTTTAAACATTATATTTTAAGTTCATTCATTAATTGTTGGTTTCTGTTGTTTGCTCAAACATCTGGAAGTTAACGAACATATGAAGGCTTCTGACTCCGCCCATATTCAAATCAACTTTATTGTTTTATTGTTCGATGCCTCAGTTTGGAAGAACAATCTAAACAAGAAGCTCCATTAACGGCTCTGTAGCAATCAACATGATCAACATGTAATCAACACGTAATCAACATGTAATCAACAAGCAATCAACATGCGATCAACACATAATCAACACGTAATCAACACGTAATCAACACGTAATCAACAAGCGATCAACAAGCGATCAACACGTAATCAACATGTGATCAACACGGAATCAACACATGATCAACACATGATCAACACGTGATCAACACGTAATCAACACGTAATCAACATGTAATCAACATGTGATCAACACGGAATCAACACGTAATCAACATGTAATCAACATGTGATCAACACGGAATCAACACTTGATCGACACGTAATAGACACATAATCAACACGTGATCAACACGTGATCAACATGTAATCAACACGTAATCAACACATGATCAACACGTAATCAACACGTGATCAACACGTGATCACTTGGCTTGTCAAAGATCAAAAGAGCGGCAGCAGTGTTTACAGCAACGCTCCGCAGCACTGAGGAGCTGCACGCTGCCGTCAGAGAAAGAGCCTGTATGAAAAACACATGAAATCAATTAAACTAAAGTGAACTCAACATGTCAGCTGGTTCTTAACGACACATTTAAAACAGACTGTTGCTCGCTCCATGTTTCAGGAGCAGCAGCAGAGGGTTTACAGTAGTTCATGAGACCTTCATGAACTACTGTAAACCTTCTGCTAAGAGGACCACTTAAAGGTCCTGGGATGGTCCAGTCAGAGTCCAACTGAGAGACCTGGGATGACTTAAAGACTGTTGGACAAGAGCAGCACCGTCCAGTCAGAGACGTTTGAACATAAAGAATGGACAAAGAGTCCAGAAGTTCCACCTCTAGCTGACTTCAGGGTGATAGTTAGAAGAACAATCGGACTGTTTAGGTTGTTTTTCTTTCTTGTTTTCCACTAAAACATACTTTGCATCTTTAAAGTGTTTGTTTTGTTGAGTAAATCAAAAGAAGCAAATTGATGAAAATAGTTTGTAGAGCGTCAAAACTCTGAGGACACCAAGGAGCTCCTGCAGCTCACCGTGAACAGAACCATCTCAGGTATCTGACAGTTTCCACCAGCTGAATGGTATCATCAGGTCCTGTGCTGGTTCTGGACAGCACCGTCCAGCCGGCTCTGGATGGATGTACAAGTCAAACTGCAGCAGCGTCTCCTCAGCAACACGACAGATGGATGACAAAGGAAAGGAGTGCAGAGGGAGGAGAGGTGGAGGGAGAGAAGAACTCCGGAGGCACAAAGTGGGCAGACATGGTGGAAAAAAGCAGCGACACAGATGGAGGAGTGGAGCTCTCTCCTGGAAAAATATGAAGAAAACAAGAAGGAAGAAGGGACGAGTTTTCCAGAGAGGCTTGTTAGACACAACCCCTGAGGGTTTTGGTTCTGTTCGTCACGTCAGAACGTTTTAGAGGAACACGAGCTGCAGAATTTATTCTTTTATGGAACATTTTTAAGGATCGTCGCTTTTGCATCAAACTGAACAAGCAACTCTGTCTATGGGAAGCCTGAAGGACATTTTCAGATGTTTGAACCTGAATTCAATTTATTCTTCTGTTGCTGTCACTATATTCCCAACTCCTCTGCTCCTCCTGCAGGTTTTGGAAAAAAAAAAAAAATAATAATAATACTAATAATAATAATAAAACAAAATGAAATGGGGCTCGATAAGGAGCATCGAGCGCCGACTTCTTGAAGCAGAACATCGTTTCATGCAGATAAAGTTCAGCCCAAAAACGTCAAGAAAATAAAATTAGACCAAAGAAAATTAGAAGATGGTTCTGTAACTCCTGTAAACAACCGTAAACAACTGTAAACAACTGTAAACAACTGTGAAAACTGTAGACAACATTAAACAACCGATAACCTGACCTGATGCGTCCGCCAAATTTGGTGAGTTTTGAGATTTGTTAAGGTGCCCAAAAGGCCAATTCATTAGCAAAAAGAATTGCAACTTGTGTCAGGAGGGTGATCAGTCTTACATCAGGGAAACTAAACAGCCACTGGCCAAAAGGATGGACCAGCACAGAAGAT
>JARVLU010000489.1:27694448-27706882 GCA_031762415.1 Simpsonichthys santanae | reverse complement strand
ACCCCCACACACACACACACCCCACACACACACACACACACACCCCACACACACACAGTGGAGCCTGTCCAGCAGAAGGCTGGATGTGTCGCTCACGGCAGCAGACAGAACACAGAAGGTCCAGAGATGAAGGAACCTCACATGAACATGTCGCGCACGAGGCAACGGTGCACGAGGTCACAGTGCACGAGGCGACATTTGTTGCTCTCACCTTAATGGTTTCTGGTGCCAAACTTTGAGAAAACCAGTCATTTGTTCGTTTGGCTGTGATTAAATAAACAGGTCTCACTTGTAAATGAGTTTTTGAGGTTCAATGTGATTTATCTGTACAAATAAAGGTTGAATTAACTTTTTCAGTGTCTCATATGAAAATAAAAAAATCATGTATTTTCATCAAATGGACCATTCTGAATTATGCTTAAATCAAACAAAACTAAAACTGAAAGAACAAAAGTTTTTAGAACTGCATGGTCTCACTTTGACCAACACCTTTTCAGTCATCTCCAACAGGTAAGATACTGACCTTTCATGGGGTTTACCACAGAAGCACCCTTTAAAATGTCTGAACTTTCACTTTAAAACTTTTCTAGAACTGAATCAATGAACAGCTGCTAAAAGCTATTAACAGATGACAAACTAGTTATAAAAATGTCTGCAACTTATAAAAGAACATTTACTTAACGAATCATTTAATGACTAAGTACATTTACCACCAGCCACCACCAGAGGGCGCCCCCACAAACAAACCAAAAAAAAAAAAAAAAAAAGTGAAACATTCAAAACAGCCAAAGTTCAGATTTGCAAAGCACCAAATGCAACAACAAGGGAAGAGACTGAGCAGCAGAAGTTCTGTCCCTGCAGCTCACCAACACCTCCTGGTTCTGAACAGCAACACAAACCCACACACGTGGACAGGCTGAGGACAAATGTCCACTGTCTCCTTCCTGTGGACGGAGCCCCTCCTGCAGAAAGCTGCAGCTGTTTCTGAGCAGGAACTGGTCTCAGCAGGTTCTGTGTGTTCCTGAAGCAGAACCACAGTGTTCTGCTCTGATGAAACACTTCCTGAGCGAAGGTTCTGACACTGCGAGGTCCAGCAGTTTGTTACATTCAGCAGCAAACAAACAAACAAACAAACAAACATCTGTACCTTTAGAGGAGTCTTCATGTTGCTGTAAATCCTGTCCGTCTTTATTTCGACACTTTTGTTCCAGTAAAATTGATTTAATTGATTTTCTGTCTTTGCAGGTTTGGTCCCACGTGACGTCAGGTTGATGTGAAACACCTGAATGTGCTGCGTTCATGGACAACAGGAAGAATAAGACAAATCAGCTTCCACTGTTTCTGAGACAAGTTCAAGTCTAATCTTTAAGAGAAAGAATGTTTCTATTTTTTTATTTTACTTTTTTTAATTTTAAACACATTTTTGATCTAAACTGTTAAAAAGGAAGAAAATAAACGTAAACATAACTTTATTATTTAAAACTATTAAAACTAAAAGTTCAAACTTGGATCCTTTTGAAGAGTAAATAAGTCAGACATTCTGCTGGTACGTTTTAAATCTTCTGTCAGAAATATAAGAATAAAAACAGTAAAATAATAACATGTTAAATGTAAAGTGTCTGACACTTAGGTCCGTTGCACAAATGTGACAATAAATTAAACTAAACATGTTTCTCTCAGGGTCCGTGGAAAAAGATGGAGGTGAAGAGAATAAAATTAATTAAAAATAAAAGCAGCGTTCAGTGAAGGAATGCCTGTTGCCCGCCACGCTGCTGCCAAAGATCCCATGGGGTCAGAGTTGGAGATGACTCTCAGCTACTACCACACAAACTTCAGCTCAGTGTCTGTCAAAGTGACAGAGAGCAGAGGATTGGCTGTGGCAGCCATCTTGAATGCTGTACACTTTAAAAGTCAGTGCAACAGATTCTGTTTCTGCCAGTGCTTCAGTAGATATTTTACTAACAGACGAAGCGACAAATAAACACATGCAGATGGAGTTACATGATCACCCACTGCCATAAAAAATAAACCTGGAGCATCACAAACAGCATTCAAACATTTCTAAAAACAGTACAAAATGGGTTTGTAGAATTTATTATTATTAAATATTATATGCAATGAGTTTATTTAAGAAACTGTATTATAAATAAAGTTGTGATTATAAATCTAAGCATCATTTACTGAATTTTGGTTCATTTTAATAGTTTTTGTCAGTGTTTGGTTCAGATGTTGCAGAAATTCAGGGTTTTTTTTTTGTTGTTTTTTTTCCTTCTGATAGATTTGTTTAAAAATAATAAATGACTAAAAACCAAACATCATAAACTTACTGACAGGTTTTATTCATTGTTTAATATCCAAACATGTTCAGGGGTTTTTGTGTGACAGCATCATAAATTAATAAAGAAAAACTCGTGTGAGTACAAAGTTTTGAACTTGTGTTTTTCAGACACGTCTTTGAGGAGAACGTCGTTCGTTCCTCTCGCTTTATGCTGACGATGTGTTCATGACCTTAAACAGGATGATTGCTGCTTGTTCTCTTTTCATCATTTCATCTGATCTCAGAGCAGCCCAGATCTCAGAAACCTGTGATTACACTGTTTAATCTCCGAGCAGCTAACTAGCAATCAGAAGAAAAACACCCGAGGCTGTTTGCTCCACTTTTCTAATGAAGTGTTGAATTAACAGAGCAGCCGAGCTGAAACATAAACTGCTTCTGAAACTGATGTAAACATGCCTTCACTTTTAGAGAATACGAGCTACATGCAGGTGGTCTTTTCAGATCCAGTGCTGGTACCTTCTGTTTCCGTGGCAACAGCCGACACCGAGGTGTACACCATCATTGTTAGCAGCTTCCTGAGTGTCAGGGTGGCACCAACTACCAGCAGCTGTTTGTGACGCTGCCTCCTGCCTTTAAGGGCCTGTGGTCCAACAACAGCCTCAGAACATCCTCACCTTTAAAAATGAAATTAAACTGAACTGAATGATGTTAAAACCATTCTGCAATGCACATCACCCACCACTGTTCAGGGAGTCGTTCTGTCCAGCAGCTCTGGACACATCTTGCACACACTGCGTCCTCTCAGGGCGGCTCATAAACATTTGACCAAAGTTCTGGTCCTTCAGCACCACTCCTGAAGCTTCCTGAGCTGAAAAGGCCTCATCATTTCTGAGACGAAGGGGGAGATTTCTCATGAGCGAACATGTAAACATACCTGCTAACATCTAGCATGTAGCTAACTGCAGGGAAGCTAGCTGCACGCTAACAGTTAGCAGCTGCCTGCACTTGTTAGAAACTGATCCAGGAGGAAAATTAATGTTAGTTTTTTGTGTTAATCTTTTTAAAACTTTAAACTTTTTGTTTTATTTCATCTGTAAATGAACTCTAAAGTTTAAAACAATCATAAATGTTTCCATCACACAGATCCAAACTGTTTTAAAGGTGCATTCCTTCAGTTTAATGATTTATGTTGAAGAGTTTTAGTCAAATTCAAGCAGCTAATCACCAAAACAAACACAAAATGCCACGATTCAATCATTTTACAGAAGCTGAGCTGAAACTCTGTGGTAGTAGTTGAGAGTCATCCCCAGCACACACTCTGAGGGCGAACAGCTCCAAGATTTGTCTCAGTCTGAATTTGTTTTATAATTTCATAAAAGCTGAGCTGTTGTCGTGACAGCTGTGACTGAATAAATCCACAAACTGAGTTCTTGAGTTTTATTTCAGAAGCATCGAACGCATCAGCGCCGTAAATATTCACAGACGAGCCGTTAATCAGAATTGAACATTTAACCCCTTCAGGGCTTCAGTCAGGTCAAAGGTCAACGGAGCAGGCTGACAGAAACCAGACTTCAACCCGTCAGACACCTGAAAGCATCTTTGGAGTTCAGTCACATGACAAACTCTAGTGCTGCATTCATGTCCTGTGGGAAATCAGAGTTTTATTCAAACCTTTGAGTTTTACTTTGTGTTAATACTCTGAATCATCCTTTATGTTTTATAATCTGATTGCTTTAAAAGTAAAGTTGTCCATCTGGCATCTTTTGTAAGGTTTTCTTCCCATCTTTGGTTTATTGATCACATTAAAATGTTTGTTAAAATGTTAAAAAGATTAAAACACAACGTTACACTAAATCAACAGATCGTTGCTGCGTAACTTTGTTGTTACACTTCCTTCACAGGGTTGTGTCATGAGATGAGAAGAAAATCTAACTCAGCTGCTTTCAGGGTCTGAGCTTTAGTTTCAGCAGGCTCCGTGTCACCTGAAGGCAGCATTAATGCAACACAACAAAAACAAACATAAACCTCCGTTTAAAGTGCATTTTCAGGCTGAGCTCGTTTAAAAAGCTCATTTTTACACAAGAGTTTAAACGAACAAAAAGGAAAACTTCTTTGCAGTTATTGCACAAACTCAAGTGACAGGAAATGGTAAGATGCCTTTCTGCTTTCAAGTTTTCAAAATAAAAGTGTGTCCAGAGTGGAGGACATGTCCACGAGTGAAACGCACCGAGAACAGAAAAATACAGAAATTACAGAATTAAAACACAACATTAATAATGAATAAACAGTTTATTCAACAATAAACTGCAGAATTTAAACATTTTACAGCTGCTTTTAATAAAACTCAAACTTCCTGTTGGTTTAATGTGAAATCCTAATCTGTGAGATCTTCACACGAGATTAAACTAAAAATAACTAAAAACAATTTGAACAAAATGTGCTTTTGATTTGATCAAATGAGGAGTGTCTGCTGAGGAGGAGGAGGAGGAGCAGGAACCTGAGAACCAAATCTTCCTGGTTTGTTTGCTGAATGTTTTTCTGGATTATTATCTGTTAAAAACTTGAAATCAGTTTAAAGAAACAAATTTTTCTTATAAAGAAAAATAATTTTAATGTAAAACATCTGGATTAAATTTTATGTTCACTACCTGTATAAATAAAGGTTACATAAAAATGTAATAAATAAAAATGACTGTTTTAGTTCACTACAAGGATAAAGTTTTAATTTGGATTTTATTTTGTTTAAATCAAAGAAAATCAACAGATTTTGGTGAAAATGGCTGAATTTTACATCTAATTTATTTATTGATCTGGTTGATAGAAGAAAACGAGATCATTAAAATGTTGATTTTTTTTTTTTTTGTTGTTGTGATTTATCCTGAAATTTCTCAGAAATGACCCGAGGCTTCACTTCCTGTTCAGATTACACAAACTGAAGTTGAAGAAAAACAAACGTCTGGTTTCTGTCAAACAAGCAGTTTGATCAAAACCCGTCACGTGAAAAAGGTGGTGTTAAAAATGGAATCTGGACGAGGAGGAGTGTTGAACGCTGCATGAAGCTCCACCAGCTGAACGTTCCTGTTGGACTACAGGTCTGGGGACAGCAGAAGACGTCACAGAGTTGTGGGGCCGTTGTCTTTGAAGGAACATGTTCATTAAAGACGAGCTGAGGACAGAAAACTAGAAGGATCATCTCTGAGTGGACGGTTTTTATCTCCAGCTCCATCATGTCTAAACATTTAAAACTCACGGCTGCAGATCCTCTAGTTTATTAGCATCTCTCACATAAATCATAAACTGTAACGCTGAATCCAAACAGGAAGTTAGAGACATCGTGCTTCCCAGGATCCACGCAGGCGTTTGGTTTCTCCTTCCTGGCTGCTTTAATTGGCCAACAGACTGAGTGTTGTGGGATTAAAGCAGCTTCAGGTTTAATCTTATGTTTGTGAGAACATTCACCGGTCTAATCCAGATTAAAACGCCTGACCTGCTTCAGGTTTAGACCTGGATCTGGCCCAGCTGACGGAAGCTGCTGAGAACTAATGTGGCTGAAGGTCTTCATGCTTGAATCCTGAGCCCAGAGAAGAAGAAGAAGAATACAAGATCAGATTTGGATCATTTGGAAGATTTTCTTTACTCATCGTTACGGCTTTAATGTCCAACTTTATAAAGATTATTTTAATTTGTACCGGCAATAACTGAAAACTTCAAATTTCACTTTCATTTTTGAAGTTTTTGCTTTCAAGTGAAATTTGAAGACGTTTTGTGTGGAAAAGAACTTCTTCAGCGACCGGACGGTGTTCAACTAAATCAATTCATCTCAAGGAAGAAGAGAAGAAAAGCCCGGGATGTCCCACAAATCCACTCGGATGCTGCGGCGCTGCGTTGCCGTGGCAACGAGCTACAGTCGCATCAGCTGCGGACAAGCAGCTGTTTGGACGGGCCGACACAGAAACAACCGGCGGAGATTCTTTTGGAAAAAGGAAAGAACAAAAAAATAAATAAATAAAACTGAAGACAGAAACTTTATGACCCTGAAGAGAAAAACCTTCGTTGGAATCCTAAATTAAAAAATTTACAGTTTAGTTTATATTTCTGTTCAAATTAAATTAGATTCCAGTTTCACTGTTGGAGCAGATTCTGACTGAGCTTCAGTTAAAGCTAAAACATTTTAAATTCATTATTATTATTATTAGTAATTAATTAGTCTCCTATATGCTCTGAGAACCGAGATGAAGATGCTTTATGTCTGTGAAACTTCATGTTTTAAAAAGACAAAGCATGACGGTAATATGAATAAATCACAAGGAAATGACCATATATGGAGTGATGACATCACAGGAGGTTTACAGCTGCAGGTTCTGTCTGCATGTACGCGAGTCTGATTTCTACAGAACCCTGGATGTTCTGAAGACGAGCAGGCTGTGCTAATAGAAAAATCCATGTGGATCTACTGTTTGGTGGAAAGACCTGGACCTGGATCTGGACTGATCCAGTTCAGGCTGTCCAGGTGATACTTTCATGGTCCAAGACTTGATTAGTCCAGAAGAACTTTAAAGATAAATGAGACTTTGCAGCAGAAGTCTCAGTGGCTGTGTGTAAACCTGCCCTGTAGCTTCATTAGACCCTCAGGAACAAAGAACTGGAAAACTGAAGCCCAAACCAGGACCCAAACCAGGACCCAAACCAGGACCCAAACCAGGACCCAAAGGAGGCCAACCTGTTTTGGTTCTGTCGTGTGCAGAACTTCAGGAGTTTGTTGTTTAAGCACGT
This sequence comes from Simpsonichthys santanae, assembly GCA_031762415.1. Classification (NCBI taxonomy): domain Eukaryota; kingdom Metazoa; phylum Chordata; class Actinopteri; order Cyprinodontiformes; family Rivulidae; genus Simpsonichthys; species Simpsonichthys santanae. The sequence goes on along the minus strand of JARVLU010000489.1, from coordinate 27,699,831 downwards.
GCATGATTCAGTCTGGAGTCCCTCAGCTGTTCAAGCTCCTCACCTGCACGTTTGACCTCGCACGGCGCAGCTTGATGTAAAGGTGAGCCGGACCGGCCCGGATACAAACGAGGTGTTTTTACTGCTCGGGGTTGACGCACGAGGACAGAAAATGTCACAGGGGTTCATCTGAAGAAACCAGGCGAGTAGATTTTCCTCGACTTAACAAAATGTTAAAACTGTCTCAGGAAACGTGTTCTGGGTTCAGACTCAGGCGCCGTCGGGCCTGAAGAGGAGCCGACACGACGGAAATGTCACGTTTTTACGCTGCTCCACAGGAAGGATTCAATTATTCTGCTCAGATTTTACTGAACATCTGCAAAGATTCAAGTCGTCAGTGCAGAAAGTTCAGATGTTTCCTTCAAACGTTTCACTCCGAGGCTTCAGAAGCACTTTGGTGCAAATGTCAGCGTTTCATCCACAGCAGGAGAAGCACACAGAGAAGGGTTCAGCCATGTTGAACCGTGATGAGGAAAAGTAAGAAATATCTTACCCGTTGTGCATGGCTATTTGAATTACCTCAGTTTGGAGAATAGTCAGAGGGTCAGATTAAATGCTGTAATCTTATAACTAATCCCAGAGTTTCTCCTCATTCTCTCAAAGAAAAATCCAGAACTTAAAAAAAAAAAAAACATCCAATTATTTTAATCCCATAAACATACGAAGCTGAAAGCTCCTCAGAAAGAGTTTCCTGGTTTTAAAACAAGTTTGTTTTCATTCATAGACTTTAATCGTTTTTTAAATAAAATACGAGCTTTATTTTGTAAAACAGAAAAAACTTTAACCAATAATCTGCTTTTAAATTAAACCAATTTAAACTTCCCTGGACTCAAAGGACGGACTGAGAGACTGCGCCGACCTCCAGCTGTGAGAGGCGGGGGACAACTGGACAGGTCTCCAGTCCGTCCCAGGGACACCTGGACAGGTCTCCAGTCCGTCACAGGGACACCTGGACAGGTCTCCAGTCCGTCACAGGGACACCTGGAGACAAACAACCGTTCACCCTCTCACGTCGGGACAACTTTAGAGTTACCAACAAACCCAGTATGGAGGTTTGGGTCTGTGGGAGGAAACCAGAGAACCAGGAGAAAACACACTGTGGGAATATGCAGGTCCCCCCAGAAAGACCAGGAGGCGAACCTGCGGCCTTCTCACTGTGAGACGGCAGCTCTACCCACTGCTCCACTGTGGTCATCTACTTTGAACTCCAGTCTCCAAACGTTCACAGCAGTTCATGCAAACTTCAGTAGTTTTTTATGACATTAATTTGAAATAGCAAGAAGTTAATTCTAAATGTGATGTCCAGATGTTCCAGAGGTGCTACAGCACATGATGCCGCCACCTCTGCTCTAAAAAAACAACGTGATGCAGAACATCAAACTGTGTTAACTTTTATTCAGCACAATCTGTGAAAGTTTAGACTGGTGCCGTTTTAAGACCAAAGTCTAATCTGGACTAGATGTTCCCTCATCAGTCCTCCTGAGGTCCTTCAAGAAGCTATCTGCAACAGGTAAGATGTTCTTTATAAATTTTACACAGGTGCATGCTTCAAAGTGGCCAACGTATTGATCTAAACTCTTGGATTAATTTATAATTTGTTGTTTTAGGTGAACGCTTCCCTCTGAACAGACCAGAAGTTTGATCAAAACCAAGAGGAAACGGAGAAGATGGACAGAAGACGTGTTTGTGTGACTTCAGAGATGGAGGAGAAACCGTCAGAGCAGAACTTCAGCCCAGACAATAAATAAACATTTTACTTGTGTTAGTTTCAGAGCAGCGTTGATGAATCCATGTTAAATGCTCCAGTGGAAATGTTCAGTGGACCTTAAATAATAAATATTTAAATGTTTCACACTCGACTGAGGACGTGACAGTTTCTTCCAAATCCAAGGCACAGATCTTTAATCACGATGACGCCCAGGACTCTTTGCCTTAAAGAGCTTTTTTTACTGTATCTGTTAAATCTTTACTTCCTTTCATCTCTTCCTACAGAGAAGCTGTAAATATGAAGCGGAGCTCCGATTAGAACGTTAAGTGAAGGGTCCAGCAGGGCTGCAGGCAGAGGTCAGAGGTCAGAGGTCAGTCAGAGCCGCAGGTTTGATCTCAGACCGCCTCAGTGGCTCTTTGGTTTGGGGAGGCGGGACAAGCCGCAGCTGAAAGCTTTGAACTTCCCGCCGTCGGGGTTGCGAGGGGCCAACGGCGCCATCTTTGAAGAGCCTGGGGCGGAGCTGCAGGTGTGAGACAAGAAGAGGCGGAGCTTGGAAGGCTGCGGTGGAAGCAGGGATCTGCTGAAGCTTCTTCTCTCGTGTCTCCTCCTCTTCCACCTTCCTCTGAGTTTTCCCATCACCCCCTGCTCTCTGGGATGTGCAGCCAGGGGTTTTAGATGAGGGGAGGAGTCTGTCTGCAGGTGGTTCAGGCTGGGTGGGGTTACCTGGAGGAGGCGGAGCTTGTTGCATCAGTGGTTCCTGGTCTCTCTGATGGGAGGAGTGAAGTACCTGTGACTGAAAACAGAACCAAACGTCAGCTGCTGCAGAGAAAAGCTCGTCTGAAAGTAAAAAAGGTTCTGGTGGTTCAGAAATAATTTTTAAAAAGTGCAGCTACAGAATTTATCACACGCACAGAGAGACGACTAGAGGGTTTTTAAACTGATCACCTGTCAGTTCACACAGATTTCATTTCATATATATACTGTATATATATATATATATAATACCCTGATGCATGATCAATAATGTAAAGTTTGCACATTTCTATTGTGATGCAGATCTGACTAAATTTAAGTATTTAAATTTTTATTCAACTCTTTGGCACGCTCGTCAGCTAACTGATGAAAGTCATTGTGATAAACATTTTGTTAATTTGAGCAGCTCAAGAGACAAATTATTTTTTATAGTTTTTAGAAAAAGCAACAGTGAACGGAGATTTAAAATATTCATATTTTGTCTGTGTTCTTACCAAACCCTGACTAAAGAAAAGCTTCAGAGCAGCTTGGGGTCCCTGAACAAGAGAGAAAATCTGTGGACTCCTGTGTGGGTCACGCTCCATTCAGAGGTTTTTAACAAAAACATCTGGAGAACAAACAGCTGCAACAACAAATGATGAACACTGCCACCTGGTGGCAGGTGGTGGACCTGCAGACGGTGTTTCTCCCACCTGATGTTTCGGTTCATCCCTCAGAAATGAAGCACGACTCAAAGGAAAGACAAAAAATAAATAAATAAATAAATAAAGAGAAAATACAAACATGCAGCAAAGTGAATAAAATAAGAGGTGGGCGTGTCCTCGAACCTTCTCAGGATCTCTCCCTTCACGTCATTGCACCTCAGACTGTTCTGCTCCTTGGTACAGACACTGAGACGTCTTCTCAAAGTGCTGATCCGCCCAAACTGTCCCCCGATCGGCCCCCAGGGGCTCGTTAGATGACTAATGTCACTCCACGCTGCATCATCACTTCAGCGAACAATTAAAACGGTGACCGTCATGAATAAACATGAGTCTTTAGTGCTGAGCTGCAGGCAACGAGCAGATGTCAAAACACCTAATTACTCTGAAAATTATTAGCTAAATAATCCAGCTCTGGTTTTGTGTTGTAAATGAGAGTAAAGCACAGATTATTATTCTGATTACTGTGTCATCATTGTGCTGGGTAAGTGAGGGCGTGAAACAAACGAGCTGCAGATTAGAGCGAGGACGGTGCGGCGCTTCTTCCAAACCACCACCCACGGGACATCAACGACCTCCCATTATGCAACAAATATTAGAAAACCATCATCTATACCCAACTTTATGAGCAAACTTACAAATATGACCTCAATTAGACCTTTCCATCTGGATTTAGACGGTCTCATTAAGATCTGCTGTCACTGGGTCTCCCTGGCACAGCCCGAATGGTTCCTCTCATACAAGTCTGCCAAGAAGCATTTCATCAACATTAGTTGATCTTCAAGTCTGGATCATGGTTCTCAAAGAAAAAAAGAGTTGGAATGCTCCCTCAGGATTGGGAATAAGTCTCTAGTGGAAGAGTTCAAGTACTGGGAGTCTCGTTCCTGACTGGTGGTGGGATGGAGTGAAATACAGACTGATGGACCTGAAGGTTCTCAGTTTACTGGTCTGTACCTCACAATCTTCAGGTATGGCTCTCATGAGGTACTGTATGAATAATGACTGATAGACCCTGGATCCAAGCAGACCCACAACTTGCTGGAGAGATTCTATACCCTCTCTGGTCTGGGAATACTTTGGGACCCCCCAGGAGGAGCTGGAGAGATGAATGTTTGAGTTTCCTTCTTCAACCTGTTGCTGCCATGACTCAACCACAGACAGGGTAAGAAAAAAGGATGGATGGATTGATGGTTGATCTCCTACAGTCCCCATCAATCTAGGAGTTCCTCAAGGTTCTACACTTGGACTTATCAGTTTCTTCTGGCCCTCAGTCAAATATTTTCATTCCTATGTGGATGATGCACAAATCTACATCAGCACCAATCCAATCACTATGCTTCCCCCTCCCTTTATGGTCAACAGCCTGTGATGCATCGAAGTCTGGATGTTTTACACTCAACAGAAGTAAAATGAGCTCCTGGTTGTCACCTCAAACATTACTTAGGAAGGTGACGGCATCCTTCTGGATGGAAGCTTCCTCTACCCACCCTCAGAGCTTTACAGCCTCGGTCTTCGTCTTGTTCAGGGACTGGACTACAGCAGTGAAGTTTTGTTAGGAGAACTCAGCTAATGGGCTTCTCACCTTCACTTGGCAGCACATCTCTTTAACCTTACTCAACTTTACTGGCTCACAAATAAATCTCAGGTTTATTACAAAATTCTTCTCTTCACCCACAAACTCCTCCATGATGGCGCTCCTCGGTACCCCACTGACCTCCTCCACCCTTGCACTCCTCCTTACAGCAGAATTTGAGAAGGGGACATGTGTGTCTCCCCCCCACGTTAAAAAAATCCTCTGAGGGATTTTTTATTGACAGTGAGGGGTGAGGAGAGGGAGACACATCTGGGTTGCATGCTAGCTTAGTGCTACACGAGTGAGAGAAACGGAGCTCTACATCTGTAGCATCATAGCTAGTGCATCTGTGTTGCGTGCCGTTAGCTTAGCGCTACGTTAGTGTCGGCGGTTATCAACGGGGTGGGGCGTTACGATGCATGAGAGAAGCGGAGCATGCTCTATTTACACAAGGAGAGCTGTTGGCCAGGCTACTTCTTGTTGCTCTCCAATACTTATAGAATCAAGTGTTTACTTGTGTAGGTAGAAGTTTGACATCACACACACACACACACACACACACACACACACACACACACACACACACACACACACACACACACACACACA
>JARVLU010000489.1:27442993-27453015 GCA_031762415.1 Simpsonichthys santanae | reverse complement strand
CTGTTCCTCAGTCTAGTGGTTCTACACTTAATGCTCCTCAACCTCCTTCCTGAGGGGAGTGGGGCAAAAAGTATGTGTGCTGGGTGAGTGTGGTCCTTCATGTTATATGCTAAAGTAGCAGAAGAGTAGCTTAAACTATTAGATGCTAGCAAGAAACTAAAAGTAGCAAAAAGCTGTCTAAAACTATAAGTAGCAGAAAGATAGCTAAATATGAGCTAAAAGTGAGTTTTGAATCAGCGTTTTTCTTCACGCTGTGGCTGATTTTCTGGTTTTAACTCGGTGTCTTCAGAATGATTGAGTCAGGAAACGTGCAGCCAGTGTTCCTGAGTAGCATCAGCCTGGTGAAGACCGTCTGCATGATCGCTCAGGTCGTCCCGTGGTACCAAGCAGTGGTCCTGTCCTACCAGCTGCTGCTGAAGATGGCAGACATCATGGACGTGAAGCTAAGAAGGGAGGTAAGAATCCTACACATGGTCTTCTGTGTCCTAAGCAGCTGCGCTGTTAGCTGATAGTTTCTGTGTTTTAGTCCAAAGAAGATGAGTTTGAGCCGTTGAAGCAGAAGCTCCTGCAGGAGGTGTTTGCCGTGCAGCAGAGGATCAGCGAGTGGAGAGATGAACTGCTGCAGAAACCTCTCATGAGCAACAAAATGCTCAGCTACCCAAAGGAAATCCAGGTATGCAGCAGGCAGCGTTTATTAAAAATATTTCATTAAAAGATAGACGGGTCTCGCTGTGGTGACCCCTGGAGAGAAACAACAAGCCTTTAGCTACTGTTCTTCTACTTATAGTTGTTGGCAGGAAATTAGCAGCCATTAGTGAGCGTTTGACAAGATTTAGTTTTTGCAAGTGTTTTAAATTTACCACTAGTAGCTAGCTATAAGCATCCAGCTACTTTGTATTTTTAGCTTGGATTTTGAGAGTTTAGGCTTTTGTCAAGCACTTTGCTCTTTTTACTCAGTGCTTTTAACTGATCTTTGTCTATTTTAGCTGATGTTCTGTTACCTTTTCTTACCTTTAGATAACATTTCACCATGTTTTAGCTTTTGACAAGCATTTTACTATTTTTAGCTTTTGGCTCATGCTTTGCTACATTTACCTAGAATATGGCTACTTTTTTCTAGTGTTTTAGTGCTTTTAGTTTAAGTCTAGCATTTTAGCTTTTAGCAAGGATTTACATAGTTAAATTTACTCTGGGCTCACTTTTAGCTAATTTTAACTGGTATTTTGGCGCTTTTGTCTCGTGTCCTATTATTTACAGTTAGTGTTTTTTTCTTGTTTGTTTATGGTTTATTATATAAAAGTAGATATTTTATAAAAAACCTACAGGTCCAGGAAGTGATGCCAATTCAAAAACATGTTAAATTTGCCGTCTCCACAGTGTCCAGCTGGGGAGGATCGTGATACTTTCTAAAACAATTCAGATTGAACTGTAACCTGTGAAAAGATAACTTTTTTAACTTTTTGACATCAGTAAAGTTTTATGGTCTTTGTTGAAAGCAGCACATTTGTTGTCATTAACACAGAAAATGCTAAAGGGTGTAAAATAATAATAATAATAATAATAAATGTGTTTATTTATGTTCCTCTGCAAATTCAGACAGTTTCTACTAATCGACACTTGTTAAACTGACTTTTGTCTTCCTAAGAGTTATTTGTAGTTTACTGAAAGTATTCATGAAGTTAAACGGTCGTGTTTTTGTTGTCAGCTGTGGGATTCGCTGCTGAAAGCTGAATGCTCCTCTGAAGACATCTCCTCCTGCTGGAAGGCGAGCCTGAAGAAAGACCTGAAGAAGAGGATATCTAAGGTCAGTGAGCGAGTTTTTAATGAAACGCTCCCTCTTGGTCCTTTCGAGTCGCTCCAGGTCCAGACTCAGACCTGCTCCGATGGTAGACGTCCTCCTTTGACCAAGCTGAGGTCTTGTTTCTTTGCAGGCCAGTGATGAAGATAAAGTGTTGCTCTGCTGCCTGGAGCCGACTGCAGCAGCTTTGAGGGGAAGTCACGATGACGTACAGGCCTGTTTCCATGAAGCGTTTTATGTGGCCATCAAGACGACCTGCCAGGTGTGACGTTAATAATTCACTTTATTTTCCTAAACTCCAGTTCCTCTAAATACACAAGCGGTATTATTATTATTATTATTATTACTGTATTATTATTATTGTGATTGAACCAATTTTAGTTTTGTGACCGTAGAATTGCTAACCACCTGATTATCTCCAGTTCTTCAAACGTTTATCAGTTGACCTCATCAGTAAGAACCTTTGCTGCCTTAAAGCGGTAAATTCACAAAGTGTGGATGCTGTTTACAGTTACAGATTCATGCATTTTTATTTGTTTGTTGTAACAAGACCTGCTGAGATATCATTTAGGATGGCCTTCGCACCACAGATGTTCTCACTTGTTCACTGACGGCAGAAGAAAACCGTCCCGTCTGACGTTTGTCTGTTCGTAGAGAGGAGAGGAGGGAGACCTGATGCGAGCGCTCAGCTCGAGGATCAAAGATCTTCCGGTTGTTTTCACGTCGGCTGTTGTGGTGGAGTCTGCAGCACGGTTCAGAGACAACGTGGTGGTCCAGCTGCTGGATCCACAGTCCGCCTTGAACTTCCTGCTCTCCAACCGTTGGTCATTTATTCATTTTCATCAAACTTCTGTGTGAAGACAGATTCAACACTTTTTATTCTTCTGTGCTGTTGTTTTCAATTATGTCTCGTACGGTACATCAAAATGTTCAGCTCAGTCAGGAAGAGTGTTTTATAATTTATTTATTTTTTTATAACTGATATTTTTTATAATTTTTATCTTTAATTAAAGTAAAATTATCATCGACATACACTGCTGTCTCGTCAGTCCCCTCAAAACATTTTGTATAATTTTAATAATTTTTGTCTCATGCTACTTGTAGCTACCATTTTGTTACATATAGCTATTGTTTAGCTAATTTTAGATTTAAGCTACTGTTGCACCATTGCTAACTTTAGCTACAATTTTGTTAAAATTAGCTTCTGTTTCACCCATTTTAGACTTACTATCTGTTTTTCTTATTGTAGTTACTATTTTACTCATTTTAGCTTAACTTAAAATTTGCTGCCTTAAAGTTTAAAGATTGCCAGCTTCAGCATCTCTTTATATTATCAGCTACTGTTTTGCTAATTAGCTTTAGCATATGTTTTACCACCTTTACCTCCTATATTGCTAACTTTCACATTAGTGTTACTGATGTTAACTACCAGTTTGTTGTTTGTAGCTTGAGCATATGTTTTGCTGCTTCTAGCTACTGTTTAGCTTAATTTTGCTTTCACATCTCTTTTGACATTTTAGCTGCTGTTGGGCTAATTATAGCTTTAGCATTTGTTTGTCATTTTAGCCTCTGTTTTAGCCATTGTAGCTGTTAGCTTCTGCCGTGCTGGTTTTGGTTCACTGCTCAGTTGTACAGTATTTTCTAACGTGCCACTAAAGTTAATTTTGTTGTCTCAGGTGACTGGAGGTCCATCCAGGTGGACGACACCGCAGGACACGTGGTCCACAGCTGCGTGGAGGCTGTGAAATCTCTCGTTGTGTCTCTGCTCGAAGGAAACGTGTCTCTTGGACACCTGCAGATCTGTCTGAAGTACCAAGAGCAGTTTAAGAGACTTTACCTGCAGTGTACGAACCCTCTGCTGTGAATAACTTAAATAAACTTATATATAAATGTATAATTTATAAAATTATAAATAAACAGCTGCTTCGTTTCTCTCACAGACAAGAAGAACTCAAAGTCAGTCGTCGTTCCTGTCGATGCAGAGGTGATTCTGACTCAGAGAGACTTGGATCTGAAGTTTTTCGTTCACCGCAAACAGGAAATCAACACACTGATCAAGATGATGGCAAAGGTTACAGAGAGCATCACAGGTGGGCGGAGCTAAAACGATGACGCGCTCCGTTATCCTCCTCATTATTATCGCCCGCTGCCAAAAGCAAAGTGCGAGCGATGATGTTTTCACTTGTGTCTGCGTGAACGCTTGGGGTTCATTTGTCTGCCTGTTAGCAAAATATCTCCTGACCCACTGGATGGATTTCAATAAAACTCAGAAAATAATTCCTGGTTAAACGTCCACAGCTGGTTAATTTTTGGAGACAACCAAGTTCAAGATGGCCACCACAGCTAACCGACCCTAGTCCACACAAAATGGCTGTAACTCAGTCAGTTTTATGGATAATGAGCTAAAATGAGATGTTTTCATACTAAGAGTTGTTCACAACACATACTCCAAATTAAAATAGATACTTTTAATTAGTGTTTTGCTTCTTTTAGGTAGCTGTTTGCTGTTTTTCACCAATATCTGACTACGTTTAATCTGAAAAAGTCCTTTACTCCTTTTAATTGTAGCTAATCTTTGAAAACTTTTAGCCAGCCTGTAGCTATTCTTAGTTTTTAGCTGCTGTTTTGGTACTTTTAGCTAGAGTTCAGCGCTCAGCACTGACGCTGTGCATTTCTCCAACTGAAACGATTTGCATCTTGTTTTCATGGCTCAACAGTTCCTGAGATGTCGACTGTTGAGGAGCAGCACAGTGCGGACCTCCATGCTGTGAGCCTGAACCGACTGGTGCTGGTTCAGTCCTTCAGTGCAGACGGGAAGCTGCAGAAGACTGGTCCTCCACAGGTCATCTGGTATAAAACCAGTATAAATGTCCTCAAAATGTCCTGTGAGATGAACAAACTGCATCACAGCAACCTGATTCTGTCCTCGTGGGTAAAACACTCAGCATCTTTAGCGTCAGTGAGGCTTCCTGCCCCACCCCCTGTCCAGGTGAGCCTTGCACAGATCTGCGAGAACATCTGGAGCCCTGTGCTGAATGAGTTCCTCCAGCTTGGCGTCAGCATTGCCGAGGCGAATATCACGCTGGAGGAGCTCGAGCGGGTGTTGGTGGAATCTGGTGACCGGGGTGACGGCACGCTGCTGAGGAATGAGCTGAATCTCATGATGGAGATGGTTTCTGCAGCTGCAGGGGTCACCCCTGTGGAGAACTGGGTGGAGTCGAGGCTGGCTCAGATCCAGAAGTACCGCCAGCTACACGAGGCGGCGGCTGCAGCCAGAGCCGTGCTGAGGATCGCTGACAAAATGAAGCTGACCGGAAACTTCTCCGCCATCCACCCCCTCAGCCAACTGGTAATACCCTGACCTTCTGACCTCAGGACCAGTCTGGTTAAATATCTAACAGTGGTTTTCAGTTCTTCTGTGGTTAGACCATTCTGAACAGAAGGACTTGACCAAACCTACTTGATAAAGTTTGATTATTTATTTATTTTACTGAACAGCTGTGATTTAAGTTTGGTCATGAGTGTAAGAGTTCACCTTTTCCATCCTGTGCCCTTCAGATGTTAAGGTGTTTGTTCATGTGACTGTTCAACAGGATGACCAGTCCTTTACGCAGCGGCTCCTGGCGTCGCTCACTGACGACCTGTTTGATGCCAGGCAGCAGCTCGCCACCGTCAGCCGGCGGCACACCACATGTCTGGAAGAGTTTCTGAAGAGCCTCGCTCTGGTCAGCTGGGTCAAAGACAACCTTAAAAGTAGGAATTTAGCATTTATGAATGTAAATGATCTTGCAGAAGGTCCTCGTCAGCTCACCGCTCTGTTCCACTAACAGCTATGAGCGACGTGAAGGTTTATGTGGACCTTGCGTCGATATCTGCCGGAGAGAACGACGCAGAGATCGACCAGGTGGCGAGCTTCCACGACTCTGTGATGGGCTACGCGCCGCTGCTCTTCTCCCTCTCCCCTCAGGCGGGCTTCAAGGACTTCATGAAATGTGCTCAGCAGGTGTGGGACGCCCAGAGCAGAGACGAGAGGCTCCCTGACAAGCTGGTAATCATTACACTGTTCTGTGCAAAAGTCTTGAGTCATTCAGTCAGATATTGGATTGAAAATGACAAGAGACATATTATAACTTGAGATAATATGCAGTGAACCTTGTTGTTGTATCTGCATCCAGATGCTCTCATTGGTGCAGGTGTAGAAGGTCCTGAGCACCCTTTGGTGGAGCCTGAAGTTTCTGAGGCATCTGAGGTAGAAGAGATGCTGTCTGACCTTCTTGGCTGTTTTTTTCTTTTTTTTTTTTTTTGGCGTGTAGTGACCAGGACAGGTCCTGTGTGATGGTCACTCCAAGAAAAGTGACCACCTCAGACCCACTGATCCAGAGCAGACAAATGTCACCCTGCTGTTTCCACCTGAAGTCCACAATCAGCTCCTTAGTTTAGCTGACGCTCAGCAGGAGGCTGTTCTCGCGGCACCAGCTCTCCTGGTGGGAAACCTCTCTCCTGTACTTGTTCTCATTGCTGTGGGAGGTTAACCCCACAATGGCTGTGTCATCAGCGAACCTGATTAAAATGTTGCTGTCTGATGTGGACACACAGTCGTGGGTGTACAGTGATTACAGCAGAGGGCTCAGCACACACCCTTGGGGGGTTCCGGTGTTGAGGCTATGAGGTGAAGATGTGTGGTCACCCTCACATACTGCCTGTTGTCTGCCAGTCAGAAATCCATAGATCCACTTCCACAGGGTCAAGAACAGGTGACCAGAAGGTCTGGCTGCTTAAAATCAGAGTGTGAAAAAACTCAAAGTATTTCTGCAGAAATAAAACGCACGAGTGCTGAATGAATTTGTTAAAGAAGCTAAAACTGAGTGACTAAAATGATCAGAAAAGATGCTAAAAACAAAACAAAAAAAACCCAACAGATGCTAAAGCTAAAAGCAGGAAAACTGAAGGTAAACTTTTAACAGCAGATGGTGAAATTAACCAGACACTGACTTGAGCATGCATCAGGGTAGCAAGACAGTAGCTAAAGCTATACTTTACACAACAAATTGTGAAATGTAAACTAAACGTAAGTAAACAGAAAGTAAAGGTTAGCTAAACTATAGCTAAAATGAGCAGAACATACACTCAAGCTAAAAATCAGCAAAATAGCTAAAAATACCGAACTGTTCTAAAACTAAATGTATCAAAATAGTAGCTAAAATTAGTCAAACATATGCTAATATTAGCAAAACTGTAGCCAAAGGTAACAAAACATGATAAAGCTTAAATCAGGAAAAAGCTGATGTGATTAGCAAAGCTGGAGCTAAGAACTAAATGTGGCAGAATGGTAGCTAAAAGCTAAATGTAGCCAAAGGAGCACAGACTCAGTATTCACTCCAAACCAGAGGTTTCTCAAACTGGGGCTCCTGGACCACCAAGAACCCTGCAAGAAGTAGCTTAGGGGTCCTCAAAATAAATTACAGTAAACTGTTAGTTGCTTCATATCATTTTAAAAAGTGTATAAACTTGTAAAAGGACCAAATCTACAGTAAAACAGACAAAACTACACCTTCAAAAATAAATAAAATACAGTAGTCCCTCGCTACTTCGTGGTTGGTTTATTGCGGATTCGCTATGTCGCGGTTTTTCAAAATAAGATTGGACATGACACACAATTGGCTGATTGATGGACGAGCCACACGATCGGCATGGAATTTTAATTTAAAATAAATTATTTTAAATTATTTAGCACCTGCTGCACCTCTGTGCAGCCGTTACAGCTGCAGGATAAACTGGATGGACGGATGATGGAGTCCCTGGAGATGTTTCTCCCCAGACCCGAACAGTTTGAGAAGCCCTGCTCTAAACAGCTCCTATCTGTTGGTTTGTTTCCAGAGAGAGTCGACTCGATTGCTGGGCTGGCTCAAAGCGCTGAAGGAGACTCACGGCTCGGTGGAGCAGTCTTCTCTCTCTCTGGCCTCATCCATCAACGCTAACGGAGTTTATCTCATCGGGTGGTCTGACGAAAGCACGGAGATGGTCGGTGTTCGTTACGAAATGTTTCATTTACCATTTATTTCTAAATGTGCTACATGAACGATTTAAGGTGTTTTCTAACTGGTTCTGTTTGTGTTCAGAGATGCCTTCAAAACATGGTGCAGGTGACGGTGAAGAGGGGCAGAGAGGAGAAGAGGTACAAGCTTGAAGATCTGTTGGAGCTGCAGAATAAACTCATGCTGATGTCTTCCAAAGGGGAACATGGCAGAGAGCAAGTCAACAGATTCACAGAGGTCAGAGGCTCTTTGAGTAAGACTAAAGAAATAACTAAATAAAGACAGAGCTAGTTTTAATTTTATTTAAAGTCTGCATTCTCTTTAGGTTTTTGAGGGAGTTCAGAGAGTGGGGACCATCCTCCTTCAGATGCAAACATCTGGCAACATGCTGTTCAGGAAGTGGTCCGCTGAGGTCCGCTGCGGTCCGCAGCAGCAGTGCATCACCGTCACCTTCCTGTCTCTGAGCGGGAGACAGATGTGGTATGAAGGTGAGGTGACGGAGCAGCTCCAAGATCTCGCTCAGTCTATGGAGTCCTGCCAGAAAGAGTGGTGCTCCTTCATTGGAGAGATGCGCTGCAGCTTCAGCCTGCTGAACCTCTACACCTCAGAGCAGCTGGTGTACCTGTGTCACTGGGTATACAGAGTGTGTCAGCGGCAGGCGCCCGCTCCACAGCAGCTGTGGCACCTGCTGTTCCCTGTAAGGCCTCGGTGCTCGCTAACGGATGTTAGAGCTGCTTACACGAGTGCCGTGAGCCCAACGTCAGACGCTGACGAAGTAGAAAGTGTTGAATCTGAGGAGGAAGATGACGTGGACGTAACATCTGCTGAGCCGAGGCGCACAGTGGAGAACATGGACCATGATTTGATGGAGTTTTCATCTGAGGAGGAAGACGTTAATCACGTCAGTGATGTGAGTCTTGAAGGTCTCTGGATGCAGTTCATGCAGGACATGTCTCAGCACCTCCATGAGTCCCTGGACATCCAGACTTTGGCCCACTTCCTCTCGTGTCTGTCTGAAACCAGTCAGCTCCACATGATCAGAAACCTTCCATCGGTCCTCCAGGAGGGGAAGCCGAACCTTGTGCTTTGTTCAACAGCAGAGGTTTTCACCACAACTCTGTCCTTCTACATGGAGAGTCCGGAGCAGCCGCTGCCGTCTTCTGACGAGGTTCTGGTGTGTAGAGAGGAAACCACCAAAGAGGAGGTGGAGATCTTTCTACGCCGCGCGCTCTTCCAAGGCTCCAGACAAAACTGGCAGAAGCTCTACTCTCTGGTTAACCCTGGTCTGCTGGGGTATGATGTCAGCGAAGCGTTAATGGAGCTCTACGAGGGACTGGAGCCAAGTGCGAGCCCTCGTTATCGTTTGGTGATCGTCAGTCCCATTGTGCACCAGCACAGGAGTGTGCCGTCGTACTTCAGCAACAACAAGGTGCAGGCGGGCGTGAGTTTAACCCAAGGGGGTGCCAGGAAGTATCTGCATCACCACTTCACCCTGAAGTCACCAAACCAAGTTGCTCTGGTTTCCCCGGATAAACTGTCAGTGTGGACGGTGTCATCAGCGCGGCCTGCGCTCGGTAAGAATAACTCGTTTATGCTTTTATTTCATGCTAAAGTTCAAGTTGAATATTTTAGAAATCAAACGACATCTCTGGGAACTCAAGTTCATTTAAAAAAGCCAAGTTTGTGCCCTATCTTTACACAGACATACACAAATTAATTTGTTTCTACTTTATTCAGTTTATCTAAATAATGATAATAAACAATAATAATTCTTTATTAAAGTCCTGTCATATAAATACCCCGGTACTTATGATGAAAAATGAATAGTATTAAATTACATGAGCTGAAATACTGTAAATATAATCCATTATCTTTACCTGCTTCTTCCACCTTGGGTCACGGGGGTCGCCAGTGCCCATGTCCAGCGATCACAGTGCGAGGGGCGGAGGACGCCCTGGACAGGTCGCAGGTCCATCACAGGGACACATAGAGACAAACGAGACAAACAACCATTCACTCTCTCTCTCACCTAGAGACAGTTTAGAGTTACCATCAGTCTAACGTGCATGTTTCTGGTCTGTGGGAGGAAACTGGAGGAAACCCACGCATCACAACATGCAAACTCCACCCAGAAAGGCCCCCGGACCGGGATTTGAACCGGCAACCTTCTCACTGAGAGGCAGCAGCTC
>JARVLU010000489.1:27209740-27224450 GCA_031762415.1 Simpsonichthys santanae | reverse complement strand
GTATGAAGGCAGCAGACCAAGAAGTGATTTAAAGATGAAAATGTACCAGTGGGAGAGTCTGTGTGAGGTTAATGATGACATGCCAAGTTGTTTCCAAGTGATCCTTTCTATGAGACGACACCTATCGCCCACCCCTCACATGCAAAAACACTCATCTGTTTGTGTCATCGTTTATAAAGTGTAGACTAAGATGAGCTCAGCTTTACTGTCAGAACACATGCACCCCCCTCCATGTTGACCCACTGGACCTGTGAGAATAAATAAACTAAAGAGCCCTAGCTGCAGGAGTTAGCAGCAGCACTGGTCTCTGTGTTCCTGTGTCAGTAAAGGGTTTGTCAGCCGCAGCTGTTTGGGTCAAAAATTCAAAGCCAAATTGAACCCCGACAATTTTGATAAATGATTTTGCCTAAAATGCTCATCTGAGAAATAATACTATTACGCAGCAGTAGCCTGACCCTTCTCGCTCACGTTGATGAACTGCACGTTGCAGTGTCCATCCTTCTTCACGAACCTGCTGGGTGGCTGGTGTCTCGTGTTCACTTTGGCCTTGCCGTTGGGCACGACGGTGGTGGCGAGCTTCATGCTGTCCTCCTCTGATGACACGGTGCTATAGCGGCTGGCTCGCACGCTTCCCATCACCTCAGTCTGGGAGGCCTGAGCTGCTTCTGCTTTGGAAAACAGTCTGAGTTTTTGGAAAAAGCGTTGGAGAAACAGTTTTGAAACGCTTTGGGGACGAACTACGGGAAGAAATGGTGATGGAGTGAGGCGGCTGAAGAGACGCCTCTAGATGGAGCACAAGAGGAAGATGAAGGGGATCAGTCCTTTGTCCTCAGGGGTCTGGACCTCATCGTCTGCTGCAAGAACAGGAAGAGGTTTCTTAGAGACAACATCTTCGTGACAGTTAAATTATTTCAGAAGTTCTGGAATTAAAACACCAACAGCTGATGAAGTCCAACATGTCTGGCAGTAACTGAGCAGATGATCTGCTGTGACGTCCTGACTGACCGAGGGTTACATGGTACCTGCGCTGACCGAGGGTCACATGGTACCTGCGCTGACCGAGGGTCACATGGTACCTGCGCTGACTGAGGGTCACATGGTACCTGCGCTGACCGAGGGTCACATGGTACCTGCGCTGACTGAGGGTCACACTGTACCTGCGCTGACTGAGGGTCACATGGTACCTGCGCTGACCGAGGGTCACATGGTACCTGCGCTGACCAAGGGTCACATGGTACCTGCGCTGACCGACGGTCACATGGTACCTGCGCTGACCGACGGTCACACTGTACCTGCGCTGACCGAGGGTCACACTGTACCTGCGCTGACCGAGGGTCACATGGTACCTGCGCTGACCGAGGGTCACACTGTACCTGCGCTGACCGAGGGTCCCCTGCACTTAAGTCCAGTTCATGTTTTAGTTACAAAGAGAACATGATGTTCTTGGCTGCACCTCACTGACCTGCACGAGTCACGAGCTGCAGCGTTTCTCTGGATCTTTTGGATTTTGGAAACACCACTGACAAAACTTCTTCCTGCTTCAGCTTAAATTAAACGCAGCAACAAAAGATATTTCTAATAATTCAAACTAAAAGGAAGCGCAGCTTCAGCTGATGCACTGTCACATCCAGGCATGCAGAAGCTGTGTGGACGTTCAGAGTGAAGCGTTGTGCACACTCTCTCCTCCGATGTGCAGCAGCTTGTTGACAGTCCAAAGCCCTGGGGGTGTCTCAGCTCCACCTCCCAGCTGACTGAAGAGCCTCATTAGTTTGGGCTGTCCAGGCAACAAACTCCTCATCAACTGTTTTTTATTCAGTCAGTTTCTCTGAGGGTCTCTGGGTTGAAGGAGAGAGCTGGACCATGTGAGGGACTGAGGAACCATCATGAACCTCCACAGCTTCACACCTCCAGCTGTCTGGTGCAACTTCTCTGCTGAGAAGAACTACAGAGTTCCTCCAGGTCCTGACGGGGCTGAACCTTTACCAGCTCCGGACCTTCATGGCTCTGATGAATCATCAGTGCAGGTGCAGAGTTCATCCTAACTTCACACATCTGGCTCTAAATTTGCAGTAACTTTTTGAAAATGCACCAACAGAACAAAAAAAAAAAAAAAAAACGAGTTTTAGGAAAAACTTCTCAAAGTGCCTGAAACTTTCTGTCTGACAGGAACAGGTGCCACCTGGGCTGCACGCGCTCCCACCAGAAATTCATTCTGGACCTCTAAGTGAAGCGCGCGCACGAGCTGAAACTTCGGACGGTTCTGCGCGTAAAAAGCGCACAGAAAGTTCATCTTGGACCAGAACCTGGCAGCTGCTACAATGTAAACCCTAAATAATCCGACCTGAGAAGATCTAAATGAAAGAGAAGGTCGTGGAGGTTCATCTACCTGCTGCTGCTCCGACCCTCGGGATGAAACATAATCCAGGCGGCCTCGTTTATCCGCGGCGGTTCGTGTGGGCTGACGCGTCCCTCATGCCCCCGGAGGACCGGTTCTGATCATGTGCTCGGCTGTGAGCTTCTCCAAAGCGTTTTTAAACCGCAGGCACCGGTTCGGCCCGCCCCTCCCGGCTCCGGGGCGACCAATGGGAGCAGAGTCTGCAGCTTCTGGTCCGGAGGGCTGGAGGGATGCAAGTGATGCGTTCAGGGACAACATGCAGGAAAAGTTGGACTCAAATTAGGCGACGAAACATTGAAGCTCATTCAGGGGGTTCAATCAAAGTTTTTAATCTGAGCAAACAGAACCTTCCTGCAGAAAACTGCATGGAATTAAAAAAAAAAAAAAAAAAAAAAAACCTTCATGAAGATCATGGAAACTCTAAACTCTGAGAGGAGAAAACAACTTTTAAACACGTTCCTGCAGAAAGATGAAGCCTGTCAGAATAAAACACTCAGACCCCCTTGAGTCTGATTTATTTCTGTAGCTCTCTGAGATCAGCACAAATTAACCAAAGTGCTTTAGATCAATCAATCAATCAATCAATTAAACATTAAAAAAGACTGAACGATAAAAAACAAACATTTGTAACAATCTGAACTGACTAAACGCTGTTTTGATGTAAAACTGTAGAGAAAACCTGAAGAGAAATCAAACAAGTTAAAGCTCATTATGGTCACCATGGTAACCACACACCTGAGTCTGTCACTCCCTGACAGAGCAGAAGGCCTAAAAACTAAAGGTTTAGTTGGAAACCTTCTCAAACTATAACTTGTTTTATGGAGGAGACGTTAAAATGAATCTTCTGATTGAAAGACTGAATTCTGAGTTCTGGTCTGGTGGGGGTCCAGGAACGTTCAGGTTCTTGGCCCTTTGAGGGGACTGGAGAAACAAGAAGTCTGATCAGTGAGACAGGAGCTGGACGAGACAGACTGTTTAGAGGAAAGGGTTTGTTTGCAGAAAGATCTGAGCTCAAATCCTCCGTGTTCTGTTCGGTTAAATTCTGATGGTTCTGTTGGGACGTCCGAGTCCTGCACAGAACTGGATGTAGTGAGTGTTCTGCATGTTTCCATGCTTTTTAATCTGCAGGAGTGGCTCTGAAACCATGAATGAAAGAAAAGAAAACCCGCCCACAGGGCTCCTGTCAGGAACCAAACAAGAACCAGGTTTGGACTCCCACCTGCAGCTCCTGGTTTCAGGGATGTTTTCAACAGAATTTCTAAAACGCCGCTTTGGAAAGTGAGTTGTGTCGGAAACACTGAGTCACTGGACGGAGGCCCGCATGCCTGGACCCTGATCCCGGCCTGTCTCCACCCGCAGATCAGGTTGCTGCACATGTTTACACTGTGCATCTGCTGCTCTGTAACTTCAGGCTGGTCTGGAGCGTCGTCCAACTCATCAGGAACATTAACCCTCAGCTTGGTGGTTTTCTCCAAGAATCTCAGAGGGCAACATTCTTCCCAGACGCTCGTATTTTTAGCTCAGGTTATTTTTAGCAGCACGCTGAGCCACCTGTGTCAGGGAGCCGTGCGTTTGCTTTCCATGCCCAATTTGCAGGCCTGCGTGCATGGAGCCAGTGCCGCGTGTGGACCACCAGGTGGAGAGCTGGAGGCTGGAATGAAGCACAGAGGAGGAGGAAGGCCAGAGCTCAGCCTGATGGTGCACCAGCAGCAGCATCTAGAGGAGCGAGAAATAAAAACCACCGTGGAGAAAAAAAAAAAAAGACCAGGCCCCGATTCAATCAGAAGAAAATCACTGTTCACGAACTGCGTCTGGTTTGAGTTGAGCTTCTGCTGCATGTGGCTCCAGGTCGTCGTTTCACAAGTTTTACCTTCTAAACAACTTATTGGACCAAATGTGTTATTTTATGGCAGCACGGTGGTGCAAGTGGTAGAGCTGCTGCCTCTCAGCGAGCAGGTCTCCGGTCCAAATCCCAGTCTGGGGACCTTTCTGGGTGGAGTTTGCATGTTCTCTCTGTGCTGCGTGGGTTTTTTCCAGGTTCTCCGGTTTCATCCCACAGACCAAAAACATGCATGTTAGACTGATGGTGACTCTAAATTGTCTCTATGTGTCCCTGTGATGGACTGGAGACTTGTCCAGGGTGTCCCCCACCCCTCGCACAGTGATTGCTGGACATGGTCACCTGCGACCCCCTTGACCCAAAATGGAAGAAGCAGATAAAAGATAATGGATGGATGGTGTTATTTTATAAAATATTAAACTATCAAAAATGAAAGAACCTTCTTGGAAGCAACGTTCAAACAAAAATCTGCTTTTATCCGTTTAACAAAGTGTCGACTGTCATCACGTTAAATAAAGTTTTGTGATGTTGCAGTCAGGTAGCTGTGGCGGCCATCTTGATTGAAGTTGATGCTAAAAGTTAATCTGAGAGTTTCATTAGGATCCATTCACTGGTTCATGAGATGTTTTTCTAATAGACACATTAACACACAAACAACTACATGATCGCCCGTCTGTGACCAGCAGAGAGCTGATCTATGAGCTGGGAGTAGATGGGGCTGTTGGTGTCTTCCAGACCATCAACTAGGGCCACGCCATCAGCAGAAGACGTGAAGTTTTTGTTGTTATGTCACAACTCATTTGTGTATAAAGAGAATAAAAGTGGTGATAGCACACAACCCTGTGGAACACCAGTGTTCAAAACCCTGCAGTCAGACAGAGTGTTATCAACACAGACTCACTGCTTGACTTGGAGGGTTCTGGGCTGGTGGTTCTGCAGGACATCTTCTGATTTCAAGCAGAAGTGGGTCGACCTTTCGTCAGAGCTGAACGAAGATGATCCCACCTGGAGAAGTGAGGACCAGGTGAGAGTGGGAGGGAGCAGGAGCTCAACGACAGAAACATGAACAACACATAATACAAGAATCAGAAAAACTAAATGAACACACAGACCCTGACAGAACTTCTCTGTTCTTGAAGAACGTCTGTAACAAGTTCTTTAGCAGAACATGAGCGTTCAGTGGTCAGGAGCGCGATGGGCTCCTTCTTCCATCATTATTTCATCTGAGAGGTCGGACAGACCTGGAAGACCGAAACACGGAGCACCAGGAGCATTTGATGTCAGAAAGTCTTTGTTTGAAAGTGAACGTCAGGCACAGAGCAGCGTCCAAACCAGCGATGTTTACAAGAAGCTGCAGCCAAAGACCAGAGTGAGATATGGTTTGTTTTATTTGCTCAAATCTTTGGTAATAGTTGGATTATTAATGTTTCATTGGCAGCCGCTCTGGTAACACTTATGACTGAAAAAACATCTTTCTCACCGCCGCTGAACTCAATCATCTGTCCGTCAAAGTGGAACATTTCTTTCCTCTTGTGCTCCAGCTGACTCCTTCCTCTGCTGGAGCGAGAAGATCCATGAAAACGTCAAAAACCTCATCAAAAAATTATAGTTTTTAAAGTTGACGATGAAGAACCCACCCTGAAGAAAAAACTTCAAATAAATCGTTAAAACAAATTATGGCCTTGATGTAAATTTAATGTTGTTAATTCTGATCACTTCAGAGGACGAACAGACCTGTCTGTCTGTTTACTGCAGCCTGTCTGTCTGCTTAATGTAGCCTACCTGTCTGTCTGCTTAACGCAGCCGACCTGTCTGTCTGTTTACTGCAGTCTGTCTTGTCTGTCTGTCTGTTGACTGCAGCTGACCTGTCTGTCTGTTGACTGCAGCTGACCTGTCTGTCTGCTTAATGCAACTGACCTGTCTGTCTGCTTAATGCAACTGACCTGTCTGTCTTTTACTGCAACTGACCTGTCTGTCTGCTTAATGCAGCCTGTCTGTCTGTTTACTGCAGCCTGTCTGTCTGCTTAATGTAGCCTACCTGTCTGTCTGTTTAACGCAGCCGACCTGTCTGTCTGCTTAATGCAGTTGACCTGTCTGTCTGTTGACTGCAGCCTGTCTGTCTGCTTAATGCAGCAGACCTGTCTGTCTGTTTACCACAGCTGACCTGTCTGTCTGCAGGCAGCATGACTCTGGCTTTAATTAATGGGAATTGAAGGATATCATTGAACTGGGACCATCAAACCCACATCCAAACAGCTGGTTAAACACTGGGGCTATAATTTAGTTCTTCCTGTTTTAAGTAACAAAGTATCTTCACTGAAAATCACTTTTAATTCTTCAGAGTCTGAGTATGTTCTACCTCAGGCCGTATTATCTGGACCGGTACTCAGGGAACCAGCAACAGGTCGACAGTCACGCTCCACATTTATCTGTAGGTCAAACTCTGTTTTTATGACACTCACAAGTTAACGATGGTCCATTTCAGTCCTGCTGCTGCTGCACATCATCCAAATCTAGTTTCAACATCAAGAACCAAATGAAAGTGACTCCAGTCAAATCAGTGAATTTATTTAACTAAACGATTAACATGCACCCGTGCAGGCTCGTGTGGGTCTCTAACATTTTTAGGCTAAGCCAAACAAAGTGTCTAGATTTTAAAAATAAAAGTGTTCTGGATGGGTGAGCAGTTTTTTTTACAATTCTTGGACTATCTTGAAACAAAAAAAAAGCTTCTCAGTTTATGGACGTGACTGTGCACAGTCTTAAAGATAAGGTGAGGAGCTCCGTCGTCCAGGGGGAGTTCAGAGCCGCTCCTCCTCCTCCTTGTGAGGAGCAGCTGAGGTGGTTCAGTCACTTTCATCCAGAGGTTTGTCCAGGCATGAACTGCTGGGAGGAAACCCGGGACAGACAGAACTCATGGTGGGAATGTGTGCCCTTTTTGACCTAGGAACACCTCGGGATCTTCTAGGAGGAGTTGCAGAGTGTCAGTGCGGAAAAGGATGCCTGTTTCCCTGTTGCCTCCAGGACCTGACCACAGATAAGCAGCAGAAGATGAATGGTCAAGTGCCCTTGATGTTCCTCTAAATGAATTGTCTCTCTGAAGATAGCTGGCTCAGTTTTATCTTGTAAAGTCTTAAACATCATCTCTTTATGGGTTAAGGTCATTTGGCACAGTTAGAGTCTTGAAGATGACCTTCCCCTTGGTACATTGGATCATTTAAGTCAGAACTGGTCTCGTCCATCAGTTCCACTGTCGCCGCTGGGGGTTCCAGACAATTTTCTTGATGGTTTTGCGGTGTGGGTTCAGGAGAAGACTGTGGAGACCATCTGGGTGAACGTCGTGGTGAAAGTCGAACGGGGAGCTCCAGGAGCTTCTTGTGGTCGTACTCCTCAGCACTGCTCATGGGCATCAGAACCTTTGCAGTGTAATTGAACAGATTGTAATCCACCTTGTAGTGCTTCTTGCTCACCCTGATCATCTCCTGGAACAAATGACCCCAGAAAATTTCATCTTGCGTGTACGACGTCCGAGTCTGATGCAGCATGCCGGTGGAGTCGTCTGTGTAGGTGAACGACACCACCAGCTCAAAGTCTGCTTTCCGGAGCTCTTCCAAACCCATTTTGTACAGAGGGCTGCCAGGTTCAATCCTGTGGAAGATGGTGGTCGGTGTGACCAGGACAATGTCCTTTTGTTGGATGGTCAGGTCTTCATAGCGCAAGTGAACCTTCCCTGTTGAGTGCACCATGGAGTAGACAATCTGAGCATGAGCCGTGCCCTCCACCATGTGGTACCTGCGGAAGTCCCCGATCCTCCAGGAAAGACACAGAAAACCATCTCGAAGGTTGATGACTGCACGATTGCTAAAGCCAACTGTCTGTGCCCTTTTTCTGGCTGAGGCCATTTTGGAAACAACAATTCCAATGACGAACGTGTCAATGATGCAGCTCAAGACGTCTTGGACGGTGACAACGATGATGGCGATCACGCAGTTCTCAGACATCCCCCTGAAGCCATACCCAATGGTGGTTTGAGTTTCAAGAGAAAAGAGGAAAGCTGCCGTGAAGCTGCGCACCTCGAACACACAAGGGTCGTTGTTGTGGTCTCTGATGTCTCCGTGGGCCAGAGCGATGATCCAGAAGAGGATGCCGAAGAAAAGCCAGGACAGGATGTAAGACGAGACGAAGATCAGGAACATCACCCTCCACCTAATCTCCACCAAGGTGGTGAAGATGTCGGTCACAAACAGCAGCCACTCGTGTGGAACGTGGCGAAACAGGACGTTGCAGCTGCCCTCCTTGCGGATGTAACGCTGTTTCTTAGGGCGGGATCCGTTTTTAGTCTTGGCGCTTCCATCCGCAGGACTCACAGATGTGTACCGTGCAGGCATCTTTTAGTTTCTGTGGAGGAAAAGAAAAAACAGGTCATTTGTCTGGTGGAGATCTGTGCTCAGGACGCCTTCTGGTTTATTTAGTGTGTCAGTAGCAGTTCTTTCTGCCGCTCTGCGTCGCTCTTTTAGGGCGGCAAACTGAAGACATGGAACTTTATTTACATTCAGATGAAAACGAAGGTTGTGTGAAATCAGACGTTACTCGTTCTGCGGGTTTTTGTTTCAGCGTCAGTGCAGCTGGTTCCCATTCAGTACTGGCAGAGGGCTGGACTCAGGTCACATGACTTGGACTCTACCTGGTCTTTTATTGTGAACATGGACAGTAAAACAACTGGCATACACCAACTGTCCTCGTCAGGAATTTAGATGAAACAACCAGCTCGATAGGTAAAGTCAGCAGCGATCATCCTTTAGAATTAGTTCTTCCTCCATCTGGCTGGAGGTGCGCTCCACTTGGAGCAAAGAGCAAGAGACATTAATTTACATTTGTTCCAAATGCAGTAAATGTAATTAAATCAAACAGCTAAGGCTTTTTGGCTCTTACAGTTACACTTTATCTGTCTTTTGTCTCTTGACTGATATTTCTATATTAAAAAATCTTGTCTAAACTTGGTCAGATTTGTTGCAACAGCTTGTGCTTTGTCTCGTCTTTGTTTTACGTTCTTGACATTTCAACCACGGCCATAAATCAAGTTTCTCTCGGAGGAACAACAAACATCCGAACTGATCTGACAAAATCACACAAAAATTTTTACACCAAATGAAAAGGATGTTTTTATTTTAACCTGTCGGTGACAAATGGAAGCTGTGAAGAAGACGCTAAACGCAGAATTGGTGCAGCGTGCCAGAAATGGAAGGAGTCGACAGGAGTGCTTTGTGACATGAAGACGCCGATTCAGAGCTTTCATTATGATGTTTTTTTACTTTTAGCTGCTGTTCAGCTCATTTTCAGGTTCCTGAGCAAATTTCAGCAAAATTCTGCAGTTTTTAATTCACAGTAATTTTGTGTTTTATTCTTATTCTATTTAGTTTCACAGAGATGAGGTGAAATCACTGAGTCAGGAAAATAACTGTCTCTGAATGTGAGCAAAACAAACGAGATGATAGTGGACTTCAGCAAACAGTGTGGAGGCCACCATCTACACACTGAGGTGGAGCAGGTCAACAGCTTCAAGTTCCTCAGTGTTCACATCACTGAAGATCTGTCCTGGACTTTACATAGAGACACTGTGGTCCAGAAAGTCCAACAAAGACTCTACTAAGAAGATTGAAGAAGTTTGGTACAAACACCATTGAGAGCCTCTACAGAGGTGGAGCAAGCAGCAGAGGACATCACTGGTAGCAGTGTCCACACCATCCAGGACATCTACCACAGCTGATGTCTGCATAAAGCACGCAGCATCACGAAGGACCACACCCACCCAGCACAAGGACTCTTCCATGTCCTGCTCTCACGCAGACGATGCAGGAGTCTGTCATCATCACATAAAGACTAAAGGACAGTTATTATCCACAAACTGCCAGATTACTGAACTCTTGATAAATAACACTGAACAACTGGAAATAACATCGACACATCTGTGACAGCTAACATGTTTATTGTTGCTGCACGATGTGGCTGCATCATGTACGTCACTCCCTTACATCATAATTCATCTCACTGTTACTACCTGTGCAATAACCAGTCGCACAACCTGTGTAGTTTATGTTATGTGCAATAAACAGTATTTCACGTGCATTTAAGTTAATGTTACTACCTGTGAAATACTTATTTATACTAATTCATCCTACTTGCACTGTTATATTCTAACATGTTGTTGTTTTCTATATTTCTTTTGGACCTTGTAAATATTATATTTCTTTTTCACTTAATTTTTGTACTTTTGTTGCATGCTTTAGTATTTCTTGTTTGTTTTTCTCATAGTGATTCAGATCAGTTCTTCTCACCCTGAACAGTTTGTTGCAAAATATCAAGTTCACACTAGAAGATGTAAAAAATGGCAGGTTGGCTTTTTTGGACTGTGAGGTCTCAGTGTCTGATGGAGGACATCTGCAAACTGAGGTGTACCACAAACCCACACAGACCAGTATTTACAGTTTGACTCCCATCACCCTCTGGAGCACAAGTTAGGAGTCATCAGGACTCTGTATCACAGAGCAGACGGTCCTCCTTGATCATGTGAAGTCATCTCAGGCACTGAACAGAAACATTTGTATGTAAAAATAATAATTTAACATTATTTAACTGAAATTAACTCATGCAGTTGTTTTTTATCTGATAGAACTGAAGATGTGCTGCTGTTGCAGTCTGGGAATGTTTTTCTGTGGTTCTCAGTCTCCAGCCTTGTTTTGTGTAAATAAGAATAAATCTGAAACTTTTGAGATTCTAAATGTGTTGCGATCGTTCTCGTTAAAGTTTCTTGTGTTCTCTGTGCGTCTCGTGCAGGTTCTATTCAGTTAAACTTCAAAACGATAAAAATGGTGCATTTACTGCCTCATTCTACAGATTCCTGTTGCGCAGCGGCTGTAGATGAGTAACCGCACGAAAGCCAAAGTTTTATCACGGAGTTGGTTAAAAATAGAACTCCAGTCGTCATAAAGTTCTGCAAGTACACAACACTTTCCACACAATTCTGTTGCACAAAACCTGCACGTGCTATGACAATTTAAAAAACACGGCGGTGTCCTGTAATAAATTGTGAATGTTTGTTTTGTCAGTAGCGTGAAGTCTCATTAAACCTGCAAAATGTCATAAATCAAATGCTTTAGTGTCAAACTCACTCACAAAAGGGGCCAAAATTAAAACCTTTTTCAAATTAAGGGCCAGTTTCAGAATCTACATGAACTCAAATCAGAAACCCAGCATCTTTTCTTGGTCACAGGTTCCTCAACAAGAGTTTGATTGATCTCATTTGATGTTCTCTGTTGTGCTTTCAACATCACAATCAAAGATGTTTCAAATATCAGCTTGGGGGCCAGAGATGTCAGTGAGGGCCACATTTGGCCTCCGAGCCTTGAGTTTGACACATATGGTCTAAACGGAGCGCCCCAAGACGTTTCTTCTGTGTGGAGGTTGAAGAAGACGTCCCGCAGGACGTTGGAGAACCTGAATGTGGAAACTTGAACACCTCTGTGATGCATTCACTGGCAGAGGAAAGCTCGGTCCCAAACACTGAGAGCATCCTCACCTTTTCAAACATCTGGTTCCTGCTGCAGCCGACATGACGCAGCCTGAGCATGGAGCTCACTGCAGGAGAACTTCCTGCAAGGAGCTCACAGATCCTCTCTAATGCCCTGACGTGTGTGAGACATCGAACCTGCAGCTGTCAGATCATCCAGACACCACACCTTCGGTCAAATCACGTGTCAGAAGTGAAAAACATCTCAAGTTACTTTTTGTTGCTGAAGAGTCCAGAGCAGTTTGTCCCTCCATCCAATTGTTGTTCTGCAGTTCTGGTCACTTCGTACCCAGAATTTTTATCCAACCATCATCTATCTGTCCATCCGTCCGTCCATCTGTCCATCCATCTGTCCATCCATCCATCCTTCCATCCATCTGTCCATCCATCCATCTGTCCATCCATCCGTCCATCTGTCCATCATCTTTTACTTGTTTCTTCCTTTTCAGGTCACAGGGGTCACTGGTGCACATGTCCAGCAGTCATTGTGAGAGAAGCAAGGGACACCTGGACAGGTCTCCAGTCCATCACAGGGACACATGGAGACAAACGAGACAAACAAACATTCACTCTCTCTTTCACTTAGGGACAATTCAGAGTCACCATCAGACTAACGTGCATGTTTTTGGTCTGTGGGAGGAAACAGGAGTACCTGGAGAAAACCCACACATGCACCAGAAAGGCCGACGGCCAGGATTTGATCTGACGGCCTTTTCACTGAGAGGCTGCAGCTCTACCATCTGAACCACCGTGCTGCCCTACATGTTTCATTTGATCTAAATAAACGCAACATGAATCGAGACGTGGGTTTCTTTAGTTTCTGTGTAAACAGCTGTGGGTTTGTTCCCTTTTTCCACAGATCAACCATTTTATCCTGTTTTATGTTTCCCACCTGCAAACGTTCCCATCAGATGCTCCCAACTGTCCCATCACTGTGGCGTCATCTTGGTTGTCATGTGATTGATGAATCATTAATCAGCCGGTGGGACAGTTTATTGACGAGGGTTAATCTGGTTCTTTAAGCTCTGTTTGCTCAGCGTGAGTCGAGGTTTAGTTCGCTGCAGAAGAGGAGCTGCAGCCGGACTTCCAGGAAACTCTCCGCTCGCACTAAAGGTCACTTCCAGGTTCTGCTTCGTAAGGTCCGAATGTCATTTATTAAAAACAACAATCTCAAGTTTTGAACTTGGCAGTGAGACGTGTCCCTGATTAATGAAATAAAATTTGCACCTAAATCTTAAAAAGTGTATTTTGAAACACACATTGCTCCGGTTGTTCCCGGCAGGTCAGCTCAGTGTCTGCTAAATGAAAACGCAACACAAAATTAAAGGTTAAAATCATCAGCGCAGCAGCTGAAACCAAAGACTTCTGAAGCCGCAGCTAAAACGTGCAGAGCAGCAGCTAAAAGGTAAAAACCAAGCAGCAAGCTGCAGATTTCCAACAGCACAACGTTTTTAAGGGTTTGAGGAGAACTCAACACATTTTTGTGACAAAACATATTTAAAAAGTTAAATCAAACTCAAGTCAGAGCTGAAATGCCCTGAACGAGCTGAAAGTTCTGAAAACCGTACGGGAGAAACCCCGAACAGAAAAAGGATGCTGACTCAGCGTTCTCAGTTAAACTCAAGGTTTGCACCGCAGCAAACCTGAATCCTGATCATTTTCAGGTAACAGGATGAATTTGACCCTGGTGGTGGATAAACGTGGAGCATCGAGCCGTGAAAAGACTTCTTCACCTGTTCAGGAGCTTCCAGACCTGCCGGCTGTGAACCATCAGAACGTCCTGACTCATGTTGGAACAAAGACGTTGCCGGGGTGTTTGGGCCCGGCGGCTGTTGACCCAGCAGCTTCGGCTGTTTTCTGAACATCCACTTCAGTATTTGTGGAGATGAAGACATGAAACAAGCTGCTCTGTGTACAAAACAGTCCACAGAACCGGAGCTGACATTAAACATGCTCACAACAACGACGGGTCGGAGTTTCTCTTCTAATCATTTTCAATGCCTGACAACAAGACGATCATGTTTTTGTCCATCAGGAGTTTCTACTCTGAGATCTATCAGAAGAAACAGGTGAGATCACTAAGGCTCGGGCCTGAACGTCAGCGAGTGATATGCATTCCTTCAAGGAACAAGAACATTTAAACATTAGCCCACAGAGTTGGTATATGACCTCCGTTTTGTGTCGTTTCCCCTGTTCCGAGCTCTTACAAGTCCATTACATGCTCACTTACTGCAAATGACAGCGTGCCACCCTCATGCGGTTCAGTGGGGCAGAACCGGGTACACAAGGGGCTGGTTGGAGCTGTGGCCCGAGGCTTCGGCCTCCCCCGGTCACCTTGAAAACCTCCGTGTCGCAGAACGCCTCGGCCCTTTTCTAGAGAAGTGTTGATTTAACTGCGGAGCCGCGGTGGCAAATGAGTTTTAAATGAGGTTTAAAGGTCGCGACTCGGGATTGTTTTGTTGATGTTCCCGCAGCGTGTTCCTCGGGGTTAATGGTTCATCCGGGCTTCAAAGCTGCAGCTGAACCGGAGCTGAACCATTTGGGTTTTGTTTAGTTCAGCGTTGCTTTTACAGATGCAGGACTTCAGCTCTTATTCATTCAACCTTTATTTATACACATTAGTCCCATTGAGCCCCGAGGACTTACAAGAGAGAGATGATTTACAGTAAACAAAGAACACAGATGACAACAGCAGACAATCATAAAAGTATATAAATTGAAAAATAAATGTAAGAAAATTATGTTGAAAAAAAAGAAACGAAACAAAAACAGCTAGATTGTAAGATGAATGTAGAAAACTAAAAACAGGAACATGTCAGCATTGGTTTTTACCAGGATTCCAACAGATTCTTAAAACCATTTAGAGAAGTCAAGGTCGAGAGCTTCAGATCTTTTTGTAAGATATTCC
>JARVLU010000489.1:27138477-27150704 GCA_031762415.1 Simpsonichthys santanae | reverse complement strand
CAGGTCTCTCTTGTAAATGAGTCCTCGAGGCTCAATGAGATTAACCTGCCTAAATAAAGGTTGAATGAATGGTTATTTCCTTACTTTGGCTTCCTTTGACCCTAAAATGTAAAAATATCAATAAATGTGTAAATTAATTATATATTTTTAGTTTTATAATGTCACCCCAACTGGCCAGAAAAGCCCTCCTCCAACGACCTCTAAGTGGCCCATGGGCCACCAGTTGATAAGCAGCTTTTGCGGCTCCACGTTGTATTTAGTGAGCGAGGTGGCAGACTCCTGGTCTAAACAATCGATCATCAGCGTAACAATCAAATGTTTTTGTTGCCAGATGAACAACTTGCTCCTCACAGAAACAGCCTGAGGGCACCTGGACAAAATGGTTCGGATAAAAGGTTTGGAAGCTCAACCATCCAGGTAGATGATAACAAAAAGTTAAATCATGTCATCTGGACTTTTGATGGGTGGTTCTCCTTTTTGCGTGTGTAAAGTTCTGGGAACTCCACAGCAGGCCGTTTTGAAACGAGGAGGTGCTAATACAACAGGCCTCGGACTGAAGAAGTCTTTCGGATGAAAGACGAAACTTTCCTTCCAAAAAGAATCGGTCCAGATGACCTGATTTATCCTTTTTGTCACACAGAGGATGTTTATGTTGGAAACATTTGAAACATTTAAGGATTATTAATAAAAGCAGTGGACCCTGTCTTACAGTGACGGTGAAACCAAACTTCACACCTGAAGCATCGAACCGTTTAAACTATTTGAAATGCAGCGCAGGGTTCACGACTAAAAAAGCTGGAATTAGTTACACACAAACACAGGCGCACGAAACACAACAAACCTTTAGTTTCACAGCAACAGCTGGATGGAGGTGAGTCTGGAGCCGCGACCGTCCTCGCTGTTTTTAATGAGCCTCACCTTTTCTGAGTGACTCACACGTCACCGTGAAACTAAAGGTCTTTACGTTAAAAATAAACTCCATTTGAGCAGAGACAGGAAACGAGACAGCAGCACGCACACGCCGGAGCTTTGTTTTACCTGGGAGGTAGACTGTCGCCACAACACGGGTTAGAAGAGAGGAAAAGATGGAGGACGGTTAAAAACCAAGACAGGAGCAAACGTTCAGCGACAACAGAAGCAGCTCATCGTGGCTGGAAGGAGGAAAAAGAGTCGTAGACACAAAAACAAGGCGTCTGCAGCTGACCTGGTCTCTTGGGCGCCTTCTTAGTGGGCGTGTCCTTGCGTTTGGTTTGGACGGCGGGCGAGTAGAGGATCCCCGAGGAGGCGCTGTTCTTACGGAAATGATCCTTCAGACCCTTGATTGAGCGATCCAGCTGGCTGGACCGGATCTGGTAGTACACGTTCATGAAATCTGAGCGGGACAGAAGAAACGTCACTTCAACGGGAGTCCAGCACGATTTTATATTTAAAGATGTAAATCTTTTTTTTTTAACCTCTGAGCACAAACATCAACTGTTAACATTTCTTATGATGGACTGAAATACTCATGTTTTTATCATTTTACTTGATCTTATTTTGACAAATACTGAAGGATCCAACAGTGTAACTGATTAAATCATCAATCAGAATCAGATTAAATCACATTTTAGTCTTTTTTTTTAATCTGTAAAAGGAAACAATAAACCTGAAGCATGCTCAATAAGCCAGGTAGAAAAATCTAACAAGGATAAGTCTGGTCCTCACAAGACGGAAAGGAACAAGAAGAATCATCATCTGACCAGAGGACCTGACTGAACCTTGTTAGATCACAGGCTGATGCTGAACAATGTCTTTATTTAAACATTTGACGTTTGCTGATTCACTGTTAGTAAAATAGATCAGATTTGTGAATCGCTGCGCTCTGTTGTTGTCGTTTACATTTTACACGACGCTCCGACCCCTTCAGAGCCGGGGCTGTAAGAACCGAACCGACAGCCGTACCCTGGTTGCGTCCGTACTCCACCAGCCAGCCGGAGATGCAGATGATGTCCTGGAGCACGGCCTCGGGCAGATGTTCCAGAACCACCTCCTCCTGCAGCTCCATGTCTTCGTCCACGCTGATGGTGTCCAGGATGAGGATCGGGGGGACGGGTTTACTGTAGCGGGTCAGGAGGCTACGGAACTCCGCCTCCAGCAGCTCTTTGCCTTTTTCAAAACGAGCTTTCTGTAGGAACATTTTTAAAATAACTTCAAACAGCTTCCTAAATTGTCTTTACATTTTTATACATGTGGAGCCATGAAGATAAACAGGATGTTCTGAAGAGTCCAGCAAACCGTTTCAGATGAAAACAAAGAGCAGGTGATGGCCGTACCACTGTGTTGAGCTCGGGACTGTCAGGGTTGTTGTCCTGAAAATACTCCACAGCTTTCTGGATCTTTGCGATGCAGGCCAGATACTCGTCCAGTCTGCCTGCAGGTCTGAGACACAACAAACATCACGATGCAGAACCACATCCACATCTGGACTCAGAGGCGGTCCTCACCCCTCCCGGATGATGCGGTCTGTGTCTTTTGCCACGTGGTAGTAGCTGATGACGTGGTCCATGCAGGACAGGGTTTTGTCCACGTTCTCCTGCAGCCGCTGCAGGTTCTCCGTCTGTTTGTGGACCGGGATGATGGAGTTCTCCAGCTGCATCAGACGGCTCTCAAACGACGACAGTATGGAAACCTTTGGACAGGAAGACAGGCACGCAGGTCAAAGAGTCCATCACAAGAAATACCTGAGAAACCTGCTGTTTATTATAAAAAACACCAGAAATCAAAGAGTTTGAACATAAAATAATAAAGGCGCCTGTGGAGATTGGGTTCAAACCTCCTTTAAGCCTAGATCTTCACATAAAAAAAACAATAACTACTTTTAGCTTAATTAAAATAAAGTCTGACTCAAAATAAGCAACAATTATTTAAAAAGCTCACTTTATTCTCAGCAACAGGATTAAACATTTATTATAAAGGTCTACTGAAACTACTACGGTACTTTCTTTTCCAAAACATTCAACATGTTCCTGAAACTTATTTTTTTTTCAGCCTCGTGATGCAGAAAAACCTAAACTGCAGAAAATTTGAATAAATCCTGAAAACAGCATGGCTGCACACTGACAGAGTACAGAAGCTGATAAGGGACAAAAATATATAAGAAATATTAATTTGAACTGACAAAAACAAGCTCCTTTTCACTAAACAAAAATCCACCAGAAGCCGTTTCATTTTATGACTGAAAAATATCATATGATATAAAGTTTATTAAACAGCTGAACTGAATCTTTCTAAAAGATAAATTAATAAATGATCAATGAAGTAAAAGAGAAATGATAATAAACTGAAGCAAATTTAAAAAAAGGCAGAAAAGGCAGTTTGTCTCAAACATATAGCTAAATCAGTTTTCAATTGCAGATTTAAAGAAGTTAATTTAAAAATGTACTTGTACTATGAGCAGATAAACATAGACTGAACTAACTGTGCAGTTTGAAACAGTTTACTCCGGTAGTTCTACAAAACATATTAATATGAAAATCTGAAATGTGGGTATGCACTCGTTGTAAACAAAGCCCTTTAATCTGCATATTTTAATCAACCAATCTGAGCATAAATTTGAATCAGTAACTCAAACCATGTCAAACTGCTGGTCCAGTGTCGCCACCATTGACCAGTTTTCAGTCACTTCCTGTTTCCTCAGGTAAACAAACACACCTGTAGTTGGCAGCAGGTCACACGTTCTGTTTACAAATTACAGTATTCATTTTTGACAGTGTAAATATCAAAATGAGAAAATATTGTTCCAGCTTTATTTAGTACTTTATGAAAATAATATGTTTTTCAATGTTTGTTTTCAGCTTTTCAGTTTATAAATTAAATTGTGTTTTACTTTAATGTGCACTTTGGGATTTGGTTTACTCTGGGATTTTTTTTTTTTTTTTTTTTTTGAATAAGTGTCTTGACTGGGTGAAACCCTCATTGTTTGTTTGTTTGTTTTCTCACCATGCCTTTGGTCAGCTGATCGCTCTTCTCCAGGTTCTCTCTGATGAAGGACAGAGTTTCCTGTTCCTGTAAAAACCAGCAGAAAACCAACAGCTCACCTCGCACTGTCTGACAACACTGACATGACGTCACAGATGATATTATAACTGTGCATGTTTATTTAAAACTGTAAAATTAGCCAAACGAAGCCTCTTCCTGTCCATCGGTGTGTCGGACCTGCTTCAGTTTCTCCTCGATCTCCCGCTTCCTGGCGGACGCGTCCTCGATAGGAATCATCCTGGAGCTAACTCCCATCAAAGGACGGTCTTCAGAGGAACAAAGGAATAAAAAGAACCTGTGTATTTCATGAATACACAATTAAACGCTGCTTATCCCAAAAAGCTAAAAGTAGCAAAGACAAGTAGGTTCGGCATCAGTTTTAAGCTAGCAGCTTCCGGTTGAAGTTTCAGAATAAAATGACTGAAGGTAATTTATTTTGAAAAAGTTGACTTTTCTATACTTTTGTTTTAATAGATTTATCACGTAACAAATTATACACATCAAAGTACATCTATAGAGCAAAATACGTAATTTAAATATGTTATTTTGGACATTCTTCACAATTTAAGAAAAACGATTGTTTTATTTTGAAGGTACGCAAACCAAGCTTCCGCTTAGGCGTTATCTTCTCTTCCGGATGTAAAATTTATTACTTTTACCCAAACCAACAAAATGTTTATTGGCGAAAAACGCGTGTTGAATTCTTTTACATTAAATATTATTAAAATTATTATTTCACTCGGTCACGCGAATGTTCTTGGCTGTAAAAAGAAAAAGATTTGAAATAGAATGCTGCAGTTACCAAAATCAAACGCTGGATGTCGCTGGCGGGTTAAACAAACAAGTCAATAAAATAAAATGTAGCTAAATGTTTTATTTGAACGCCTTTATATTTTACGTTCTATAAATAGTTTAATCTGTGATAAATAAAGACAGCATTTCATTGAAGCTGTACCGTGTTTAGTTTTATACAGAACCCAGAAATTTGAGACTCAAGACTTTTAGTCCTCGTTAAGGTCATAATTGGAAAACATTCATTATGACTTAATCAGATTTTTGTTTATTAGACTGCAAAACCCTATATTAACGTGAGTTAAATAAACATTAAAGAATGAATCGGAAACTTCCATCATCTTAACCACCGTAATGGTAAATATTAAATGCAAAACTTTATTTGATGGAACGTTATTTAAATTAAACTCACCTCTTTAGTTTCAGGGCACATAAAGTCAAAAATATAAATAAACAGTTAACTATAAGTGCAAGGTTTAAAACAACAGTACTCCCTCACTTTATTACACAAAGTTTTTTCATAATAAGTTTGTTCTCAAAGTTATTTAATTATTGCAATCTGAGAATACAAAGCATTTTAAAGTTTTAAGTTTTTAAGAAAATTGTAATAAAACTGTTAAATGAATAGATTTTCCCCACACGGGGTGCCTGATTTGATTCTATATTTACACTTGTTTGTATTTTTTTGCATTTATATTTATGGGTAAATAACAGACTTTTTTAACTATTAAAAATGTTTACAAATATATCTGCACAACAGAAGATGGTTCACATAATTTGTTTACTTACATATTTACACAATAGTTTACGTCATCTTTTATGGAAACAAAAACTGTTCATACAAACCTTCTGAGAAATGGTTTAATGTTACATAAAGTTAGATAAATAAAAAAAGTTAGGTTTGTGAGACTAAAACATAAAACTGCAGTCAGTCTGATGTTTCATGTTTAACTGTTCCAGCTGGTTTTTTTTTTTATTGCTCAGCTTCCGTTCATGTAAAAACACCAAGCTTCTACCTAAAAACCAAAACTGTTGTTTTTGTCCGTGTTGAGGTTTAAATGAGTCCAGTTGGTGTGAAAGCTTGAATAACGTGGCAGCGTGACTACGATTCCTCTTCTTTAGACAGAGCCTGTTGATGAAAAACACGGTTCAGAAACTGCACCTCGGATTCTTCTCCAGGGTCCACACAGAAACCAACTCACCTGTTTGAGGAACTGTCGGCCAAAATAATTGGTGGCCATGTTCTTCAGGTTGGTGTTTCCCCCGACTTTACATCGCACGTACCCGTACAGGTTGGCTCCCTGCAGCACCACGCCCATGATCACTAAAGGCTGACGGGAACATCGCAGCTTTAGAAAAAAAAACGTAGGAAAATTCTTGTTTTTTAACAAGAAAAGTTTAAGACGGCGACTGAACGCCTCACCATCCATTTGATCTTGACTGAGAACAGTACGCTGAAGGCAAAGATGACCCAGATGACGGGGCAAATAATCAGCCCGAGCCAGAAGATCCGAGACTCGGAATCAGACGCCTGCTGCTTCCCAGATCCCTGCAGGAAACAGACTCAGAGTCAGGACGCCACAGCTCCAGTGACCGCACACGAGAACGGATCAGAACCGTACGGTCCACGAGTGGAACGCACCTTCCTCGACTCGAACACCCAGCGGCTCTGTCCGTCGTCGTCCACCTGGTTCCACCACCGCAGGCCGACCATCAGCCTCCCCGTGACATTCTGGAAACCAACAGTTGGTCCAGAAACATCAACCAATCAAAGCTTCCCACCAACCTGCTGATCACTGGATTTACATTTGATCAACTTCTGGACTCATCCTGATTGAAGATGGCCGCCACGTCTAAGCAAGTCGTCCTCAACACAAACTCCATCACATGATCTCAGCGTTGCAAAGATTACACAGTTTATTTTATGGTTTGACCAAAACAGATACTAAACCAACTCTGACAGGAAGAGAAATGATTTTAGTTGAAACTTTGGCATGAAAGGCGGCGGGTGATAGGCATTTGTTCAAAGAATACCAGGTCG
The DNA here is from genome assembly GCA_031762415.1 of Simpsonichthys santanae. NCBI lineage: Eukaryota > Metazoa > Chordata > Actinopteri > Cyprinodontiformes > Rivulidae > Simpsonichthys > Simpsonichthys santanae. The sequence goes on along the minus strand of JARVLU010000489.1, from coordinate 27,143,854 downwards.
TTCATTTCAGTCATGACCATTAACTCCAAGTTTAGACCTGAAACTTTGAGGGTTTAATTTACTGCATTTCCTTTAGTTCCCTAAACAGATTTATGCAAAATGCAATAAAAACTAAAAGAAGCTAAAAATAAGGGATTTATTTTCCATTCTTGCTGATCTGATTATTTCAGTGGATGTTTTGACTTTAAAAAAAAAAAAAAAAAAAAAAAACCTCCAACCTTCACTGTCCAGAAGTCGCAGGAGAGCAGGAGGATGACTGTGACCATGGAGGCGATGAAGCTGGCGCTGAGGAGGTCACAGAGGAGGTAGACCAAGGTAGCGCTGACTCTGAAGAAGAGATGGAAGAAGGACGCCACGGGATGCCTGAAAACACATGTTCAGATTTACAGACGGAGCTCACGCATCGTGCTGCTCCCGTCAACAAGCGCCGCACGCTTCAGCTGCTTAATAATAAAAGATATGATACAAAATGACATTTCACAGATAAACATTCAGGTTTTAGAAAACAAAATTAAAAACATTAACTACTTTTTTGTTTTTTTCCAGATAGAGCAAAGAAAAATTGCTTTTAAGTTGAAAAAAAAAAGTTTATAAATGCAAACAAACTCTTTTAATAAGAGAATATTCACAGACCTAAAGAAGACATCAATTTAAAAAATAATTTTAAATTGTTGTTTTTTTTGTATTAGGCAACTTAAAAAAAACATGTTTAGATTGTAAAAGGAACAAAACTGTCAGGAAAGAAAAGTAAAAAGAAGAAAAGTAAAGTAAGAAAAGTAAAAATAACATATTTTTGGAAAGTATAGGCCAGGAGTGTCCAAACTTTCTCCCTGAGGGACAAAGTGAAAATCAATCAGAGGGCTGCGGGACGACTGCAATAATATAATATACAACATGCAAATAGTTGTAAAGTCCTTTTATTTTTCAGAGTTGTTTAACCTTCCTTTCTGTATAAAGAACATTAACAAACACAAAATATAACAAGTCATATGAAGGAAATTAAAACAAACATTTAAATGTCTTTCAGTATGTAGTGCAAAATGTCAGCACGTGCACATCCAGCAGCAGAACAGCAGCAACAAGAAGACGGTGTGTCAGCTGCAGCTGACACACTGAGAGGTCCTGTAGGAGTGGGTGAGCCAGAGGTCTTCTGCTCCTGGACTCGTTCAGGTTCTGTTCACAGATGTCCCAACAACGAGAACATCACCTGACGCTGCGGTTCTGACGAGACGTGTACAAACGTCTGACGTGCAGCGACGTGAATTTATTCCTGAGCTCAGAAATCAAACTGAAACTCAACTGAAAGAGCTAAAAGAATTATTAGTAGGAAGTGCTGTGGTCACCCGACAAATATATTGTTTCATCAGTTGAAAGTATTAAAATGTTATGATTTGGTTGCATATAGTATTTTACAAGTCATGTATAAAGCTCATAGAAAAGATCACCCCCAAATATTCAATTAAATTTGTTTAAAAAGAGTTAATATTACTTTAAGATTATGTAAAAGTTTGTAAAACCTCCATTTAAAACTGGTCTGAAGGAGCTGAGTTGAAGTTCAGGGAACAGGACTGTGGAGTTGATCTGATGTCACCATAAAATGTTTTGAAACAATTTATATGTTTAAAAAAATGATTAAATTAAAGTTGTTGGGAACGTGTGACACCATGTGAAGAATGTCTAATTTTTTTTGTTTTCAGTTTGGGATTCAATCCTAAGTTTTGTTTGTTTGTAGTTATTTTATAAGTTTTTTTAAAAAGGGGGCAGATATAAAAAGAATGTTCTTCTTCTTTCTGCACCTTTTTCATTCAATGTTTTTCTTTTTAATGGATTTGTTCTGTTTCTTTTTTATTTTAATTGGATAAATGGATAAACAAAGTGAAACACATCAGCTTCATCTGAACAGGATCCAGCACAGAGTCCACACTGATGTTGAAGGGCTGGGAAAACAGCTCCATGTCACCTCCACAGTTCCAGAAGTGCTAAAAATAACTTTCCTGCTGACAGATGTCGACAGAGTAGCTGCGACGTCGACCTGAAGGTCTTTACGTGGTCAAACAGGGCAGTGAAGATCTGTTCCTTGCCTTGAAGCTGAACACTGAGGATGTTGAGCAGGTCAGTGATGTCCATTAAAGCCACGTCACTGAACATCCGTCATCTGAGGGAACTTCACTATTCCTGCTCGTCAGAAACTCCATGATGGCATGACGCAGTCTAAAAACTTTTCGGGGACTTTCCCGTGGCTCGGCCAGCTCACCTCTTGGTGGTAAAGCACGTCATTGTGCTTTGAATCAACAGAAGGGTCTTGAACAGTCGTGTGAGAGGGCATCGGAGCGTACACTGTGCATCGCGTCCCCCAGGCTGAATGATTTGGCACATAGTTGGTCTTGGTGAAGGATGCAGTGGTATTGTGCCACCTTATCTCCACACTGGGCAACCTTCTGGGATCCTGCTGAGGCCTGCTCTCCTCACAACCATGGCAGGAGCTCCGTCCATCGTTATCCTGACCATCGTCTCCCAGCTCAGCCCGTTTGTATCCAGCACTCGCTCAGCTGCTTCAAGCAAATCCTCACTTTTTGTTGTGTCTCAAGCTCCTGCGTAACGTCCATGTTTTCACTCCACGAATGAAAAACAAACGTGGTGCAGAGTCACAAATGTTGGCGCTCTCGTCTCACGCCAAAGACAACGAATTGACAAGTTTTAGCTTGAGGCTGCTCCTTAATGTCCCAATGTCCTCCATGAGACAGACTTTAACAAAGCATCAATGTCAGTAAAAAAATTCTTCCTCCAAATATTTTTTTAAGCATCTTTTGTCTGTGAGCCACTGACGATGTCACTGCATGTTGGTGCTTGTTCGAGCCATCAGTCAGTGTGGCGGCCCGCAAACGTTTGTTTTTATTATTAGGCCTGATTTGACCCAGTCCGCTCCGGCACTAAAGGCTTATGGACATTTCATAAATTGATCAAATATGAGCAATTGGGATCTTATAGAGAGCAAATCTACCTGTGTGCTTAAATCTAATCTAATCTCTCTTGTAGTTCCTTCATGTTTAATCTTAATATGTGATACTTCAAAACTAATGTAGACTACATGCACTACAGTCCCACAAGGGACCAGTTTAATATTCTGATTAAAGTCAATGGACAGAATGAGAGTGAAGTAGTTTCTACATAGGAAGAGTGGAGATTTAACACAGCGAGGGCAAGTCCTGGCGGACCAAACCAAACAGCTCAGTGGGCCAATGTTGGCCCGCGGGCCCCACTTTGAACACCTCTGGCAGTATTTCACCTACTGTTATCCAGGGAGGGTGCCCCGCCCTGTCCACAGAACCAAGACCCGCCCTGTCCACAGAACCAAGAGACCTAATCTGTCCACAGAACCGAGAGATGCTCTCAAAGCTGACTGACCCCAAATACTGAACAATATTTTTCTTCAAACAGGAGAAGTTTCAGCCTGTCAGGAAAACTTACTTAACGCTCCTCTTTGATGTTTTTCCTGCATCTTCTTCGGCATCAAACAGAGACACGTCTTCATCGTTGGCATCCTGAGGGATCAGTAAGGAAGAGGCTTTACCCATGAGACTAAAGTCCTAAATTGTCCACATACGAACAGGTCAAAGGTCAGAGTGTCACAAATACATAAGACTTTTACTTAAAACTCTGAACGTCGTCAACTGACAATTACATCTATTTGAAATAATTTCCTCCACATTTTTATTTTCTTTCTTTAAACAAGCCCAGAAAGTTATCACAACACAAATAACAGCAGTCTTTAAATAAAATGTGACTTTTTAACGAAAAAAGAAACATCCCATCAACAAATCTTCATAAATTTATGACTAATCATCAAAGACATTTTATCTTCTCTTTTTTGCATTTTTCTCTGATTTGTGAAAACAGAATAATTTGCTTATAAGTGCAACAACCAAGATACTAAGTCATATTTATTATTTCATGCACGGTGAAGGTTTAATAATTTGACTGTTTGCATTTTATTTAAAAAGACAACTTGTAAAAGCCTAAAGTAAAATGTTATATAATGTGGGTAAATATTGACTGCATAAAAATAAAAAAAACTTCTATGAAAATGTTCAGATACAAAACATTTTTGGGGCAGAGATGGTGTACGGGCAGGGCAGCCGACTCGGGACCCCAAAGGTCATGGGTTCGATCCCCGGTCATTGCACATCTTAATTTGCTTTATAATCTGTCTGTTTTGCTAATTTGACATCTTTGTTTTAACTTGTTAAAAAAATCTGTATTTCTCTCTTATGATCGTCTATTGTTGATTGTCCAAAGAAAATCTACTGTTACTGTTGTCATCATTCTTAGTTTGTAGCCAGGTCTCTCTTGTAAATGAGTCCTCAAGGCTCAATGAGATTAACCTGCATAAATAAAGGTTGAATGAATAGGACCAGATCCAAGCAGGGAGAGTTGAGTCTGTTGCAGTAGATGGACAGTGAGAGACATTGTATCTATTGTTGGATGACCATCGTGTGTGTTGATGACCTCATCCATCGGATCACCCTGTGCATGAGCATATCAAGGTTTCCAGCCCATCCCTGCCTCTGTCGCTTGGCCTTTATAAATCTGTCATGAAGAGAGCACCACACTTTTCAGCAGACAGACTTCTTTTGTGCACATCTGTAGTATCTCCTATGAGGTTTTCACCACGTGTCTGTTTTCATACTCCTGTCTGGAAGAGTCGTAGACATGGACAAATTTTCTCACTGCTATGGCCAACTGCTCCTCAAAGCTGTCCACGTTGATTTTACATACAGCAGTGAGCTTCTGGATGCAGACAGTGTCCTAAAACAGGACAGTGTCAGAACCTTCTTTAGCAGGGGGATGGGTCTGTCCTTGGACCAACATAGTATAGTACCAATGATGTTCTTGGTAACTGTGGTCCTAGCTGCCCTCAGATGTTTAAGAAGCCCTTTCAATGAATCTGTGAGCTAATGCTGCACCTTTTTCATCATTATTCTCAGCCTCTGATGAGGTTCTCTCATGATCTTTGGAGCAAGGGTGACTTATGGACATTTAATAAGAAATGGCACCAGTAGTTCTCTCATTCATCAAGCTTCTTGCTGATGGTGTGTGCTCACGTCCAGTCTTGTGCCAAGTTCAGGTTACTGTCAGACAGAAACAAGGAACTTGTGTTTCTGTCTGACAGAGACACTTAGCTGCTTCTACAGCAGCCAGACAGGGTCAAACAAAAGGCACAGGAATATTCAGAGTCTGACATTTTACTGCTAAACAGCCTAATGTCAGCTGTCAATCACTGCTGACACACAGAGTTCCAGGTCCGGACATGTCGTTCTGGTTTCAAAGGCTTTGTGATGTCGGGGTGGGGGTGGGGGTGGGGGTGGGGGGGTGTTAC
>JARVLU010000489.1:27108785-27120200 GCA_031762415.1 Simpsonichthys santanae | reverse complement strand
CATAGCTGAATTATACAAGATATATATGTTGTGCCATTTTATGCAAAGCTCAAACATCATGTCACACGACCTTTAATATTGCTTTCATTGTGTGGAAATATGAAACTAGCAAATACAACAGAAATGGCATTTTAATGAAGAGATGTTTCTTATTTAATTAAAAAACAACAACAATGTGCAGCAGTTTTTTACCTTGACCTCGTAGATTTTACTCAGATTAAGTAAAGTCATGTGGGATTTCTTAACCACGTTATCTTCTCGGGCTGCCTGCAGGACTTAGTGAGCACGTTCTCCGTCTAAATCTGTGCTAATGTGATCCGTCTTATTTCAAAGCTACTATTTAAGCAGATAAGTTACAAACTATGTGCTTCAACATGCAAAACTCCTCCTCAGACTCATTCTGGGTTTGACTTCAGAAGAAAGCATGAACACAATAAAAAAGGAAAAGGTTTCTGTAAAATTAATTAATTTTAACTGCAGCATGAAACTTTACTCCTGACTCATTCAAGTCATTCTGAGACCATGAATCAGCAGGACACACACCAACAGAGCTGGCGTTGTGTTAAAATGTATTTTATTGTGTGCATAAAAACAAAAACCAATGAAACGTTTCCTGTTTAAGGCTAATCAAAATGTCTTTTTCTAGCATTTTTTAAAACAACCTCAGGTGATGTAACTTTAAATTCAAAATGCAAATACAAACTAGAGTCATCAATAAAAAACATTTATTTTGACCATTTTAATGGTTGCCAATGAAGCTACTGCCTGACAATCCAGCAAACACAAAATAATTTGGATCTTAGTTTTATTTTAGTGTGACAGTCAGACTTTTATTTTGAAAAGTATTTCACAACTTGATGTTGAAAGTCTGGGATAAAACCTAATCCTGTTTACCCTAAAAGTTATTTTTGAACTTTCAATATTTGCTTTTATTCAATTTCCTTGAACCAAATTTTTAAATTATGACATTTGTTCATATTATACAGGTTTTAAATTTTTTTATATATATATTTTTTGGTTGGTTGTTTATCCATGTGCATAAACAAATATATTACAAGATTTAATTAATCTAATTAAAAACCGCGATTTAAAAAAAATTGGAAAGAACCTACTGAATTAAAAAAATGCTTAAGAATTTGCTGAGTCACTGGTTGTCAAGGTGATTCCCACCTTTTATGTGGGAAAAAGAAAAAAAAGTGAACAATTTCTCAAACATTGAAAATCCTTTTTCCAAACTAACTTCGGTGCCAAGCTCATTGACCGTAAAAGTTCTCTATTTGTGGCAAAATCACCAAATTTTACAGGATTTTTGTGGGTGACCATGATGGAATATAAAACAAAGAAGAACCTGGTTAATGAATGAAGATCCAGTGACTCAGAATCTGCTGAGTCACTGGTTGCCAAGGTGATTCCCACCTTTTCTTGGAAAAAAGGTGGGAAAGTGTTTGATTTTTTTTAACTAGGCTACTAAAACATTAATTATTCTTGTTTTTACAAACTGCCTCACAGTTAGCTACAAAGTTAAATCACACTGAAAATCCTAAGTGTTACAAAACTGCTAAAGTTTCACAAAATGTTTAGGATATTGTAATAATATAAAGACAAACTTGCTAAATAATTTGGTGACTAAGAAGAACTGCTGAGTGGTTGAAGGTGAAGACTCAAATGTTTAACATAAACTCTGATTCATCTTTTTACTCACTGACTCTTCTTGTCAATAACGGTCACTTCTTTTGTTGAAACTCTCTTTCTAATGTCAGCTGTGTGTTTCTAGTCTTTCATGTGTTTATCTGGACTCTTCTGGTTCAGGTTCTTTGTCATAAAGTGCTGATGATGACAGAACTATTCATTTTCTGCTGTCACGTTTGCTCTGACCAGGAGTTACATGGAGAATAAAGAGTAAAAGTAACAGCGCCTCGTGGTTCAGGCAGGGCCGTATTTACCTGCGGAGGTGATAAGTTACAGACAGATTGTTGATTCTGGTAGGAATTTAGTTTCTATCTGAACTGCTGAAATGCTCAGCTGAGCATGAAGAGAGTGGAAAGAGCAACAACATCCCTCAAAGAGAATGGAATAACCACGAAAGCCGTAGATAATTCTTAAAGTTTCAGTTTTAGTGAGCCTCTGTCACATCTGTGGGATTTCTTACCTGGAGGCAGACTGAGGAAGGCTGCTGCCAGGATGCTGCAGTCCACCCCCCTCCTCTCCCACCAGCTGCTCTCCTTCAACACCTTCTGCACCATCCTGGTCAGCTCCATCATCAGGGACTCCCGCTCCTCATGTCTCGCTCCTGCTCGTCCGTCCTTCAGCTCTGTGCTCCTCGCCCTGATCCCTCCGTCGTCCCGGCTGCCCTCCGGTAAACTCTGCATGCTGAGCGGCTCAGGACGAAGTGGGCATGCGGTCGTGTCCTCCAGCCAGAACACAGAGTCCACAGGAGGAAAGTCAATACTCAGAAAGTCTCTGATGGAGACAGAAGGCCGGCCCTTCCTCTCCTAACTCCTCCTCATCTCTTCCCTCCTTCCCCTCCTGCGGTGCTGCAGACCTGGAGTTTACTGACCCTAAACTAAAGAATTAACATGATGGATCCAAAATCTATGGAAGAAAACTGCTCTGCTCAGAGGCGACTGCACCCCCTCTCCCGTGGCTCATACATTCTGCATTAGCCCACCCCTTCTGCCTTGGTGTGGTCCCCCCTCCCTCGGTGGTACCTTAGCAAATGTCATGGTGAAAATAGGCTGATGGTTGTTTCTTGTGTCCATCATGGGTAGAGGTTCAGAGTGTGGAAGACAGAAGATGCTGCAGTGCAGGAGAGTGTCTCCATGCTTCAGGTGTATGTGTTGGCACAGATGAGTGTGCATGTGAGCTGCATGCACGTATCTGGTGTCCGGGCTGCTTTCCTCTGGAGGGGGGGCAGACGCGGTGCAGCAAAGATCCACTCAGTATTTTTTACTCAACAGGACAGCAGATCCTGCAGAGAAGGACAATATGATCACCAGGCGGTCTGACAGCTCCACTTTCTGTCCACACACTCATGAGAAGAGGACTTTCTGTCTTTTATTCTGCTTATTTTACAATAAAATATCACTGAGATCTGAACTAATCAATGAACGAGCTTAGACTTGTGAAGGCATGATATTTAGATTGAGGTAACCGTCAACCTTCATGTCAAACTGTTTACCCTTGAACTTTGCAGAAGCTCTGACCTTGTCTGAAAATCAGCACAGTCTATTTGAGACTGAGCTCAAAACGTCTTTTTAAAACACAAACTTCATTTTCTTTGGGAATTCACACATGGGGCAGCTGTGGCTAGTTAGAGACGTCGTCCTCCAGTGGGAGAGTTGAGGGTTCTATTCCACCAGCAGTCACATGTTGAAGTGTCCCTGGGCAAGACACTGAACCCCTCATTGCCTCTGATGTGTGTCCCATCAATATGACACACATCAGAGGTCGTACCTCAGGACAAGCGTGCCCTTACAACTCCAATCCATTAAAAAGCACCTCAGGGTTGTGTACTTGGACAACTTCTTTGTAATTATCTACACTGGTTATCATGATCTCAGATTGCACTTGAAGGCACACAAATTTACAAGAACTTCCTGTCTCGAAGTCTGGGAGTCTTCAAAGTGACTGGTTGTGAAGCCAAAGGCATTTCTTAAGAAGGTTGGAGTTATCATGGACGTAGCAGGACGTTCCATCTTCCCTCCAGGATTTTCAACTTTGAAATGGTCCAAGATGCCATTAGATCCATCACCGTCCAACTACTTTCAAATCTACAAAACCTCTTCATCATGAATCCTACCTCAAGCCACGCCTTTAAAATGTCCCGTCTGGGGTTCTTGTTGCAAAAACCTCAGAACAACTCCAGTTCGTCTAAAACTCTGCTGGTACGGTTCTTTGAAAGAAACTGAAGTGCTGCAGAAACACAAGAAGGAGTGCAAAGATTTTAAAAATAGTCATTTGAAGCAAACATTTTACTGATATGTAAACAAAAACATGATTTACTTATTTAGTAAAGTTTAACATTTGTGTTGAGATTTAAAATGGTCTTTGTGAAGTCGTACCTCAGGTGCAGCTTCAGGCGGTGAAACCAGAGATGATGTGGAGTCACCTGAGACAGCAGCATTATGTGACACACACTCAGTGACACCTCAATGTGTGTGTGCACACACACTCTGATTATCTAAATCCATCACCAGCAAACAATAGATTCCATATTGGGCATGTGTGTTAAAAGAAACATTTTAAGAAGTTTATCTCCATTTCCTTCATAAAAGTACTTTACTGATGCAATAATATAGAATGTAAAGATAACCTGGTTTTAACTGGAGAATTAATCAAACTAAGATTGAATAATATGTTTGGAAAAAGCTTTATCTAAAAAAGTTACAGCTTCTTTTCTGATTTCATGTTAAACTGTACAAGGTTCCTCCTGGACCCGCTGCCCCTCTGACCTGAGACGAGCCCAGTTTGAGCTTCATTTGGTCCAAGAACTTCAAACCAGAACGAGGACAACGAGAAACAGGAAAGAACAACAAGTTACTCTGAAATGCTGAAGCTCAGGGCTCACGTTGAGGTGGACACATCTCCTCAGTGTTGTATGGATAACTGGGACGATGCCTGCAGAGGTGGGGGTCCAGAGGGTGCGTTCCTTCAGGAGATCACGCTTCTTCCTGGAGAAGTCGACTAGTTTAGGAAATCGATGCTCAAACTCCAGGTTCAGGAGGACCAGGTGGGTTTTCCTCCAGATTCTAGAACAGCAGGCCAGATCTTCACCCTTGCAGAGTTGCTAAAGGGATGGTGAGTTTGACTGACCAGTCTACGTGTGGACCTGGAGAAGGTTTGTGATGGTTCACCCTGGCATCCTGTGGGGTACTGCGTGGACTGTGTCTGCGTCCTTGGAACAAAATCAGCTCCTTCCAAGTGTTGGTTCGACTCCATCAAAGTCTCCAATCTTGTTGGAGATGTTTAGGATCTGAACGTGGAGAAGAAGTGTCCGGAACCTCAGAGTTTCACCTCTGTTGTTTGTGGATGATGTGGTTCTGTTGACATCTTCAAGCCGTGACCTTCAGCGTGCACTGGATGGTCTAAAGCTGGGATGAGAGTCAGCTCCTCAAAGTCTGGGGTCATCATGGTTCTCAACCAGGGAAAATGGAAGGATCCTCCAGGTCGGAGGTGAAGTTTATCCTCAAGCAGAGGAGGAGTTCAACTATCTGGGAGTCTTGTTCATGACTGATGGCAAGACGGACCAGCAGACTGATGCCTCACAGACAAAAGGATGATCTTCCATTCTATCTCGATGATGAAGGAGATGAACCCAACAGCTCATTTCTCAGAGTTCTGATCTGATGATCCTTCATTCATCACTGGTCAAAAGAAAAACAATCCTGGATACAAGCAGCTGCCGAGCACAGTCTACAGGGTGAGGAGCGTCATCATCCCGGTGAGGAGCGTCATCATCCCGGTGAGGAGCGCCATCATCCTGGTGAGGAGCGCCATCATCCCGGTGAGGAGCGTCATCATCCCGGTGAGGAGCGCCATCATCCCGGTGAGGAGCGTCATCATCCTGGTGAGGAGCGCCATCATCCCGGTGAGGAGCGTCATCATCCCAGTGAGGAGCGCCATCATCCCGGTGAGGAGCGTCATCATCCTGGTGAGGAGCGCCATCATCCCGGTGAGGAGCATCATCATCCCGGTGAGGAGCGTCATCATCCCGGTGAGGAGCGCCATCATCCTGGTGATGACGTGTTGGTTCATTCTGAGAATTCTGTTTCCAGTTTTAAAATAAAAACAAATACGACTCATCGTTTCCTTTAGGAACTTTACAGTAAAAACATTGCAGCAGTTTTATTCTCATACAACGAGAGGGACTGGTTCATGGCATCTTCCAACATTCAGCACTCAAAGGTCTGTTTACTTCAGGCTTTTTGCCACTGAGTTTTAAATCTGCTGTAGTCAACCTAAACTATACACGTGCACGTTAGATGCTGAAGTTCTGCACAACTATTGACCATCATTCATTGTCTCTAACTACAGTTCCCTGAACTTCACCATCTCCCTCTTCTTCGCAGTAATTGAAACCACACTATCACAACCACTGACAATACGTTCCTTAAAGATGGCGAATCTGCACTTTTTGGGTTAATGGTGGACTACAGGGCTGTGTACTTGTCTCTCTACTGTTTGGACTCGCACAACTCATTGATTATTTATTGGCTCTAAAATAAGCTGAGAGCAGAGACTGCCATGTTTTTTCTTAACCTCCCAGCTTCATTAAATTACTTCAAAGGAACCAGATTTATCTGCTGTAACATCATAATGAAGAAAATTACTTTGAGTTTCACGTAAAACCACAAAACTAATTGTTTCCTTTAAAAGCTGATCTGTGCAGCTCAACGAGACACATGGCCAAAAGTTGTCTTCTTAATAAACAATTTAATTTAATAGACAACTAGAACTACAACTGTCTAGAACAGACAACTACTTTATAGATGTGCATTCATTAAATGGAGTTATGAACTGCCCCCAGAAAAGTGCAGTTCAACACTTTCCTGAGGTGAAAACCTCTGAACACGTGATGTAAACGAGTTGCACCTCAGGTGAAGCAGCAAACAGAATAAGACCAATTAAACCATGATAAGAATAATCTAAAGGTCTGTCTTCTAATCTTGTTGTTAAGGTCAGCTCCTTCAATCAAGACCTTGAAGCTTGTGTTTGTGAACAGGTGCTGGTGCTCGTCAGGAGCCTTGACTTGATCCTGCAGTTGTTTTCTGGTGGGGACTCATCAAAAACAGTTCAGTTTGAAATGGCTCTCCACATCACCTTCAGTGCTTGGGTCTGACTGCAGATAAAAAGATTGGTATTTCTGTTTGTGGAGTTAAATTATGGGACACAATTACATGTTCAAGAAGTATTCATATGTAGAAAAGCCTGATTAATCCTGAATAACTATTCATGAAAATATATTGATTAGGAGTTAGTTTTGGAGTGTTAGTATGTGTAACTGTGAGTACAGATGGGTGAATGTAAATAAATTAAATTAGTTAGCTTTGTGTATGTGTAGTGTATATGTAGATACGCCTGTCAATATTATTTCAGACATTCATAGTTTTTGAAGAATTACAGACACTGGATTACTATGATTGAAATAGTGTTTACTCTGTGCACGTTGTTGACTGATTCAGTACGCATGAGTTTTCTGTATATCCAAAGTTTTACTGTTTTAATTGAAAAGTTTGAAATAAACTGACAATAACAAACAAAGACCTCCCCAGCCCAGACCCCATTACCTGCTGGAGGCCTCGTTCTAAACCTCCTGCAGTTACAACAAATGGACAGCAGATGGTGCTGTTCAGCAGTGATCGACATGACGGTTTCTTGACCAACCCATTCAAATGAAATTCTGATGAATATGTTTGTTTGTGTTTATTTACAGGGGAAAAGTGATGATACTTTTCTAATGAAACAAAATATGTTGTAATATGTTAAAATATGAAACAGCCTGAAAGTCAAAGCTCGGTGTCTTCAATAGCATCTGGTTCCTCGAGCGTGTCCAAACGTCTCTTACAGGCGTCCAACAGTTTTTTTCTGGGGCCCAATGGGATGTGAATGCTCGTCAGGTCCTGTTCTGAACAGAGCAGCAGAGCCTCCAGGTCGATCTTTTCCCGAAGGAAAATGGACATGAACTCTCCGAGGCCCTGAGAGGCCAGGAACGTCTCCAGAGGATTGTGTTCAGGCTCCATGTCCTCATCCAGCCCAACGTCCACGTCTTCCCAGGGCAGCTCCTGCAGGTTTTTTTCCTGCAGACTGTAGGCGCTGCCAATACTGTCCTCATCAAAGCTGGAGGCACGTCGGGGCAGCCGTCCACGCAGGCGGACATTAGGCGCTCGGCCGATGGGTTCGCTTCCCGCCACGCTTCCTTCGTTCCGTCCTCCGATCCCAAACATGCCAGCCGTCATATAGTTCCTCCTGAACACCATGGTGCCGAGCCCGGGGCGGGTGAACAGAGAATCACGCCCAGAGTCGGCGCTGATTTCTGAAAACGCAGCCTCGTAGAGACCTGGGTCGCTCATGGCACGGGAGACGGTCTCAACATCATCGTCCATATCTCGGGGGAACATGTCCCGGATGTTGAGACGAGTGCGCTCCTTGGGGCTGGCGTAGGTGCCTTGTTTGAGGAACATGACGTCGTTTCCCAGCTGCAGTCCGGAGAGCGAGCGCACACTCCTCCTCCCGTCCTCGTAGATCTTAAATGTCCCATCAACCTTCTTCTTCTCCAGTTTCCTCTGTATCTTGGCTTTGCCCTTGGCTGTTGAATGCAGGGTGGCCTGGAGAGCAAAGTGTAACTTCAGAAACTATCTTCAGTGCATCATTTAAACAAATCAGTGAAGAACAGCTTCTTGAAAGGATCTTAATTTGAACCAAGACCTCCTGTGACTTCAGATTAACAGCTGTGGGTTGGTTAGACGTACGGGTGATCCAGAACCTGGCCCTCACTAACCTTTGTTTTAGAGACTCTGACAAGCTTCTAAACATTTTATTTAAGAGTCAGTAACATGTGCTTCTTGTTGACTGAAAACTTGAGGACAGTCTTCAGAGACCTGGAACAAATATGTTTCCCTCAGTTTGAATCAAGATGAAAAATGATAAACATGATAACTAGTCATGCCAGGCCGGTGGGCGGCGCAAACTTTACTGACCATCTACAGCTCAACTACAGACAGCTGTGACCTTTGAACCTGCTGAAGTCTAATTAAAATGGACAAATTTAAAGAAAATTAAAATGAAAGAATAAAGATCCCTGGCTATCAAAATGAGCAGCAGCCCGTCTCTGTACCCGAGTCCTCTGTTTTTAATAGAGGGTTTCATTTGCAGGATTGGGCTGAATAAACTTAAATTCACAAGAAGGGGGCGACTGGTCCAATAGTCTGAACAAAGTGAAGGAGTTTCCTTAAACAGCATTAGCTTGTTTGTTATATTGTTTTCTCTCAGTTATTAATGTCTCCAGAAAGTGTTTAAAGTTTTAACAGGGTCTGCAGCAGAGACACCCACACGTAGAACAAACAGTCATCGGCGTAGTTATAGAGTTGTCTGCATGTGAAGGGGGTCAACCAGCTAAAAAAGTATCACAGTATTTCCTGTTGGTGTGAACTGAGCCTAAACTGAGCCACAGTTGGTCTTTGGTTCTTAAACGTGAACTAAAGCACCTGTGAGTATGGCATGTTGGAGGTGACGGTGTTGAACTTGCGGCTCAGCGTGCTGCTGCTGGTGTAGCTGGAGAAGCTGATGGCGTCCATGTTGTCGAAACCCGCCGACTCCTTCATGAACTTCCTCTCCATTCGCTCGTGGTGCTTCCTCTGGAGCTTCTCGCAGTCCTTGATGCGACGCTCCGCGGCGTGAAACGCCCGGTCTTTGAGCTTGCTGACCAGCTTCGCGTTGAGGGTGATCTGCTTGGCGGCGATGGAGTCCAGGTAGCGGACGCAGTCCATGTGGCCCTTGGAGGCGGCCATGTCCAAGGGGGTGTGGTAGTCGTTGTCCAGACACCACACGTTGGCACCGAAGGCCACCAGGAAGGACAGACAGTTGAGGTGAGCGTTGGCGGCGGCCAGATGGAGCGGCGTGTTGCCCCAGATGTCACAGCGGTCTGGATCTCCTCTGGAGACGAGACACCAGAAGGCTTAGTGAGTTAGGTCCTACAGGGTCTTTTCATTTCAACAAACTAACACGCACCCTCTTTCACCTGAAGCCTGTCGGCTGGTGTCCTTTAAAAAGATGAAAACATAAACAAATAACAAAATAAACAACAAAACAAACAAATAAATAAACTGTTAAGGTGATCTTAAACTTTAGGAAGAAACTTTGCTGATCTCTACAGCCTCATCCCTCCTCTTCCTCTTCTGCCTCCTCTTCCTCCTCCTCTGTCTCTTCCCTCACCTCTTCCTCTTCCTCTTCTCCCTCCTCCTACACAACCGGGTCATGATCAGTAACTGAAACTGTGCAGGTTAAACATGACTCTGCATTATTTATCTGCCCACCGACAGACACCAGCAGAACCGTTACATCAGCTGGGTCACCACCTTCATCGTCTTCATCATCATCAAACCCTGGTTTCAGCTCGTGTTCTGCTGCTGAGTAACGTTGAAGTGGTTTATTTCACGTTTTCGTTGCCTGTTCTGTTGCTGGGTCCTGTTCCTGGACTGAGTCACAGCAGAAACCTGGAGGAGGAACTGCACCTGAGATAGTAACCCGACTACCTGCAGCTCCGACTGCGAGGTGATAAATCTGAGACAACAAACCTGAACCTGAACCTAAACTGGGATTTATCAGATGCTCAGGTCCGATTGAGGGAATCTGTGAAAGATTAGTTGACTTTGTAAAGAAGTTGTAGATGTAAACTCAATACTTACACTGTAACAGTTTTATTCATGTTTGTCCACTAGTAGATATTTTACTAACAGACACAACATTTACATTATTGCCTACCTTTCATAGAAACAGGCTAACTAAAAACTAAAAATGCATGAACTATAGATTGAATGAACTAAATATTAAACAGTTTCCATGTTTTTAAAAATGATATTCTCATTAATGTCTTAACTCCTGTGTTTGGATCAGAGTGTCTTCGCTCTTTCTACCCATCAAGATGTCTCCATCCATCAGTTTGACCTTTACAGCTTCTCTTCACGTATGAAAAACCTGCAAACCGCGGCATGATAAACTGCTAACTGCAAAATAAACATACAGATACTTTATACTAACAGATACATGATAAACTGCTAACAGCTGCATGATAAACTGCTAACAGCTGCATGATAAACTGCTAACAGCTGCATGATAAACTGCTAACAGCTGCATGATAAAATGCTAACAGCTGCATGATAAACTGCTAAATGTTGCATGATGAAGTGCTAAAAGCTACATGATAAACTGCTAACAGCTGCATGATAAAACTACTAACAGCTGCAAGATAAACTACTAACAGCTGCAAGATAAACTGCTAAATGTTGCATGATGAAGTGCTAAAAGCTACATGATAAACTGCTAACAGCTGCAACCAGCCTGAATCTGTTGCCACAGTGACCAGAGATGAAACAACATCACTGGTTTGGATATATAATAAACTGCTAACAGCTGCATGATAAACTGCTAACAGCTGCATGATAAACTGCTAAAAGCTGCATGATAAACTACTAACAGCTGCATGATAAAACTACTAACAGCTGCATGATAAACCTGCTAACAGCTGCATGATAAACTACTAACAGATACATGATAAACTGCTAACAGCTGCATGATAAAACTACTAACAGCTGCAAGATAAACTGCTAACAGCTGCATGATAAAACTGCTAACAGCTGCATGATAAAACTGCTAACAGCTGCATGATAAAACTGCTAACAGCTGCATGATAAAACTGCT
>JARVLU010000489.1:27093845-27105090 GCA_031762415.1 Simpsonichthys santanae | reverse complement strand
AATGATAAACTGCTAACAGCTGAATGATAAACCTGCAAACAGCTGAATGATAAACTGCTAACAGCTGAATGATAAACTGCTAACAGCTGAATGATAAACCTAAAGAAAACCTGACATTTCTGTGCAACTGGATTCTTTACAGTTACTGAGTGAAACCATTAAAAACAGTAACTGGGTTCCAGAAACTGGTTTTACACGTGCCAAAATGGACCATCAGTCCAAAACAATCAATCATCATCATAACAATCAAATGTTTTTGGCCACATGAGCAACTTGTTTCTATTGAAAGCTCCATCCATCATCTGGGTGATAAATCACAAAAAAAACCTTTCAAACCTTTGTCAGAATCATTTGGCAGGTGTCCTCTGTTTCTGTGAGAAGCAAGTTGGTCACCAGGCCTGAAACATGTGATTGTTGTACATGATGACTGCTGGTTTGGATGGATGTCCTCCTTGTTGCATGTGGAAAGACAGTTTCTGGGAATTCCACAGCAGACTGGTTTAAAACACCTCAAGCAGCAGGTGCCATTTATAAAACAGACCTTGGTGGCAGGTCTCAGACTGATGAAGTCTTTTGGATGAAAGATGAAACGTTCCTCCAAAACAGAAACTGGTCCAGATGATCTCCCTGGATGATTGAGCTTTTAAACATTTCTCTTTCTGCTCATTTTGTCACTTTCTGTCTCTTTTGTTTGGATTTCAAGTTTTTATGATAACTGATCATCGCTTGTGTCTCTTTTGACTCATTCTTTAATTTTTTACAGTTTTATATCTATAATTTTGATTTATTTTAGTCATATTATATTGTAACTTTTATGCCCCATTGTAGTATTTTGTGTTCATTTGTGATCATTTAATAGTTTTTTTTTAATAATAATTTATTGTATATTTGAAATCATTGCTGTTTTTTTCTCCATTTTCATCTCTTTGTATGAATTTCTGCTCTTCTACCTGTTTTTAGTTAATTTTTTTTAAATCTATATTTTGCAGTTTTGTGTCTTTCAGGGCTCTTGAATGACTTCATTGAGTCAAATCTTTTTTTTTTAAACTAACTTTCTGTCTCTTATTAAACCTTCCATCATTAGGGCGACCTCCTACCTGGAGTGGCCTCCAAGCTGGTTTTGAGAGTCCCGGGTTCTGCAGGTACAGCAGGCCTGGAGCCCTCCATGGACTCGTCTGTAGCGCTCATGTTGGAGACGCCGGACTTCTTCCTCCTCTGTAAGGCTTTCTGAATCGACGCGGCGTCCGTCGACAGGTTGGCCAGCTGGTGGAAGACGTTCCTCTTACGAATGATGGCGTAAACCAGGTTGGAGTTCCCTGTGAGGGAGAACTCAGAGCCTCAGTTTGGGTTCTGACTGGGTGCCACATGGATGACGTTAGTCCTCCTCACCATCAAACTGATACTGGATGATGTTGTTGAAGACCTCCAGCAGGAAGAAGACCAGGTTGTGGTTCTGAGGAGCAGAGAGGAGGAACCAGGGAGAGGAGAAGGCCTCCAGCAGGTGGAGCAGCTTGTTGGCTGCCACCATGGAGAGGCTCTTCAGGTACGGAGAAACTGTGGAGGAGAAGAAAGGCTCAGCGTGTGTCCTGCCCCTCCAGCAGGGGGCAGCACTCAGCCGCGACACTCACTGTTCACCACGATGGTGAGCAGGCAGTCGAACAGAGGGTGGAGGCGCTGGTGTCCGCAGGTGATGACTTTGTGGAAGATCTGAACGGGACGAAATGTGAAAACGGAGACATTTAATCAATAAAAAACATTTTATTCTGCTCTGAGATCATCTGGGCGTCTGGCTTCACTGTCAAACTATGAACTCAGGAAAAAAATGTTTTAGCTCCTGACTCGATTTGAATATTTGTTGCAGCCAAAGGCTAGAGGATGATCATTTATTCAACGTTTATTTATTTATAATTTATTATTATTAATAATACCTTTATTTATAATGAAACTCACAGCAAACTCACTGAAGACAATAATTGTGTGATTAAACTCATGGCTCACATTTGTTGGGTTTCTGTGCACAGAGTGAACATTTTGTTTCCACTGAGCATGAAAAGTTTGAGAACACCGAGTTAGACCTGAACATGTTTAAATAAAGAGCAGGTGGGGAACCCTCAGGGCCTTCTACATCTTCAGAGAAGGCCTAAGAATTCAGCACACATTAAATGTTTTATTTATTTTACTATTTTCAATGTAATTTTTATTTTGGTAATTTCTCTTTTTTTTTTTTTTTTTGGTTGAAAAATTACTTTGAAGTTGAGCAAGAAACATTTTAATTCAAGAAAATACCATTATCCAATCAGATTATTTTAAATTTGTGTCTCCAGGCAGAAAGACATTTGAAGCTTCTTTCTGATTGGTCAGGACTTCACTGTCAGGAGAGAAGGCTGAGCTCCATCAGACGCTCTGCAGGAGGAGTTTGTTCAATAACCGACAGAAAAATTAACAAATCAGAATGATGATGTAGAGTGGGCGGGGCCAGAACACGGAGCTCTGAGCCTTCAGGAAGGCCTTCTTGCAAAGCATTCTTGTTTTTAGCATGTGAACATCTGTGAACATCTGTAGCTGTTGTTCGAGCTCCTCACCACAATGAGCAGGTCGGCGTGCGTCCCCGTGAAGACGGGAATGTCCATGGGGACACGGAGCGTGTACGGTTTGTTCAGGCGAACGCCAAAGTTCCTCTCTCCACTCAGCAGCAGCAGGATGAAGACGCCGATGTGCACGAGGCCCACCCGAGCTGCAGCGTGCACACAAAGGGGAGGAGCTTTAACACTTGAACCTCGACATTTCTGCTCAGGTTGTCAGACTTGACTTCGTGTGACTCACACTGATCCGCTCGGGCGTCGTTCAGGTAGAACAGGATGGGAACCAGCATCTCCAACACGTCACTGCTTTTCAGGACGAAGAACAGGAACTTCTACAGAACAAAAACAAGGAAGGGTGATCCAGATTTAAATCCATCCATCCATCCATCATCACTTATCCATAGTCGGGTCGTGGAGGCAACAGGTCCAGGAGAAAAACCCAGACCTCCTTCTCCCAGCAACACTTTTCATCTCATTCTGGGGACCCAGAAGTGTTCCCAGGTCAGAGAAGACAGACCATCCCTCCAGCGAATTCTGGGTCTTCCCTGAGGCAAGTGGGAAGTGCCTTGAAAACCTCTAAAGTGAGGCGTCCAGGAGGCATCCTAATCAGATGCCCGAACCACCTCAACTGACACGTTTCTATGAGGAGGAGCAGCAGCTCTACTCCAAGCTCCCTCTGGATGATGGAGCTCCTCACCCTCTCTCTACGGCTAAGTCCAGCCACCCTACAAATGAAGATCATTTCAGTCGCCTGTATTCTGGATCTCGTTCTTTCGGTCATGATCCAAACCTCATGACAGCAGGTGAGGGTTGGAACTAGACAGACCAGTAAATTGAGAGCTTTGCCTTTCAACTCAGCTCTCACTTCACCACGACAGACCGAAGCAACACCCTCATTATTGAGAACAAGGCCCCAATCTGTCCATCTATCTCCCACTCCATCCTGCCATCACTCAGGAACAAGACGCCCTGACACTTGAACTCCACCTGAGGCAAACAGGTGGCGTTAAATCTTGTAAAATATAAAAATATAGATATATAAAGTCTTGCACCTTGTTGAAGTCACAGCACTTCCAGAAGAGGATCAGAAGCTCCTGGTGGAACTGGATCTTCTTTGTGGATCGAGGAAGGTAAGTCTGGATCAGAGGGTTGTTGAGGAGCTGAGCCAAACCTTTAAGGACAAAGCTCAGGTCCTAAATAAAAATAATAAGAAAATAATAAATATACACGTTTCAAGCATCCAGCTGCATGATGACTGCTGACAGGACATCTGAAGGTCATGGTACCTCCTCTCTGTGGATCCTGGAGAGATAATTCACAAACAGGTTGTCGGGTCCTGAAGGCTGAAAAAACAAAAATTACATGAAATATTCTATTTGAATATTTTTATTGTGACAAAGTTTTTGTCACAAATGATCAACAAATTAAAAACATTCAAAATAAAAGTTATACATTTTTGGCTCAGAAACAATTTGCATTAAAGATTTCAAGATATAAAAATAATTATTAGAGTTGCCTAGATATGCGTGGCGTTCCTCAAGGTTCAGTGTTCAGTCACAGGTTATTTTCATTTAAATTAGATTTATTCTGCAACTTTGGTTTGCAAATATATTTTTTACTTTACAAATGAAAGAAAATGCAAAAAAATAAAAAGTCTTGTTTTTTATAATGCACTTTGATTTTATCTCTTAATGAAAACAAAAACAAATTTCATCCTGTTTCTGTTTTTATGTGTGAATCGACCATTTTCCCTCCGTCAGTCTACCTGCGTTTCCTCCCCCGAGGGGGGGGTCGTGGAGGCGTCCAGAGCCTGCAGGGCGGCGCCGGCCGCCGACCCGGACTCGTGCTCCAGGCTGACAACGAGGACCTGCAGCGCCTGCTCCACCAGCTGCTCCCGCTGGTCAGAGAACAGCAGGTGGTTGTAGGGGAAGCCGAAGCCGACGGGGTCGTAGGCGCAGACCACGTTGAGCAGGGAGGTGAAGAGAGGGAGGGCGTGTCTGCAACAGGTGCACGCATACTGTTGTTTGTTTACTGCGCCACAAACTGTAAACAACAAACTGGCTTTTATACTGCACCTGAAGTTTACCTCATGCTACACATCGTTTACTCTTTGTTTACCTGACGTTTACCAGTTGTTTACCTGATGTTTACCAGTTGTTTATCTGATGTTTACCAGTTGTTTATCTGATGTTTACCTGATGTTTACCAGTTGTTTATCTGATGTTTACCATTTATTTACCTGATGTTTACCAGTTGTTCACATGCTGTTTACCAGTTGTTTGCCTGATGTTTACCAGTTGTTTATCTGATGTTTACCAGTTGTTTACCAGTTATTTACCAGTTGTTCACCTGCTGTTTACTGGTTGTTTACCTGTTTTCTGCAGAGCAGAAGAAGGAGACCCAGGGGTTGAGCACGTTGCGGTCAGATGAAGGAGACAGGTACATGGCTTCAGAGAAGCAGGTGAGCAGCAGCTTCAGCAGCTCCGTCCTCAAAACAAACAAACAAACAAACACACACACAAACAAACAAACAAACAAACAAACAGAATGTTGATTCGATTAACGTTTCTATTTGGTTCCAACAGACTGAGTTTTTTCTAAAGTCTATTCTAAACCTTTTATTTTAAGATAAGTTTCTTAAGTTGTTACTCGAGGAAGAAGTTCAGAAAATGAATGAATCACTTCAGAATAAAATCTCCTGACAGGATTAAACAGATTGATGAACAGGGACAGATGTTAAACCACATCAGGAAAATAGTTTCTGCTAATAATAAAAGTTAGAACTGAGGGCTTTTGTTCTGAAATTAAAACAGTAACTTTGGTTCAAATGAGACAAATAATTTTTAGTTAATTTTTCCATCATAAAAAAAAAGTCTGTTGTACGTCACTTAAAATGCAAACGGAGCAGCAGCGTGGGTGTGCAGCGTCACCTGTTCAGGTCGTGGACGTAGTTCAGCGGAGGCGACTGAGCGAAGCCGACCCCCGCCTCCCAGATGTACTCACAGCTGTCCATGGAGCGCACCTCCTCCGACACGCCCTGAAACAAACAACAACAAATTCACAGTCGCTCCTCCGAGCTGAACCTCGTTCACCTGAAAAGATGCTCTGAGGGGACGCAGCGTTACCGTGGCAACGTGAAAACATTGATTAAACGTGTAAAACTGACCGTTTAACGATTAAATCCAGGTAGAATTAATATTAATAACTTAAACTGTATTGTTCTTTTAAAATGACAAATTTAGTTCAGTTAATTAAAAACATGTTGGAAACTAACTTCAAAAATAAACTAATACAAAGTTTGTTTAAAGTTTAATGTTCCTCACTGACAGAACCGTTCAGACGTTCTGAGGGGAGCGCTGGACCGGACCCGTTTGGACCGCGTGACGGGGACAGAACCCAGAACTCCTGGAGCGACACGTGGCTGCAGATAAGAGCAGCTTCAGGTTCCTTTAAATAACCCGGGAGCAGAGGAGCCGCGATGCGTTCAGGTTCAAGCTCGTCTCCACCAAAACACACGGAGGAGAATCAGCAGCAGATTGTTTCATCAATAAATTCATGTTTCATCAATAAATTCATGTTTCATCAATAAATTCATGTTTCATCAATAAATTCATGAACCATCAGAACAGACAGCTTGATTTAAAGTTCTGATGCTGTGAAGATGAAACCGAATGTCTGGTTCTGCTTCGTGTTAAAGGAGGGTCATTCCTCTCCACTGTCACCCAGTGGTTGATCAGGATGGAGGACTGAATCAAAGTCCAGATTTAGTTCAGAAACCTTTAGTGGTCACCTGATATTAATGGACTGGTGTCCGTCCATCTTGATTTGGACTCGGGTCTCGGGGCAGCAGCTTGATCAGGGAGGTCCAGACGTCTCTGTCTCCAGTCTCCTCTTCCAGGAGGACATCAAGGTGTTTCCAGGTCAGCTGAGACAAAGTGTCTGAACGGTGTCCATCCTCACCAGATGTCTGAACCTCCTCATTTGTCTCCTCTGGATGTAGAGGAGCAGTGGTTCTACTCCGAGTCTCTCCTGGTAACTGAACTTCTCACCCTGTCTCCAAGGAGAGTCCAGCTACTCTGCAGAGGAAACTCATTTCAACCTCCTGGATCTAAAAGTTCTTTTGGTCACTTCCCAGATGTGGCCAGAGGTGAGGGCAGGAACGTAGACCGACAGGTAAACTGAGAGCCTCTCCTTGCTCAGTTCACTCTTCACCAAAATGGACCAGCACAAAGTATGCAGTATTGTGGAAGTTGCATCGACCTGTCTGTTGGGCTCCCGCTCCATTCTTCCCTCACTCATGAACAAAACACAGTTTGAACTCCTCCACTTGAGGCAGAACCTCACCCTGAAGAGAACAATCCACCCTTTTCTGACTGAGGACCACGGCCTCAGGTCTGGAGGTCCTGATTCTCATCCCAGCTGTGAACCGCTTCAGTGAGAGCTGAAGATCACGGCACGATGACGCCAGCAGGACCACATCATCTGCAAAGAGCAGAGATGGAATCCTGAGTCCACTGAACCAGACCCCCTCCTCCCCCCGGCTGCACCGAGAAGTTCTGTCCATAAACGTTAAGAACAGAATCTGTGACAACGAGCAGCTCTGGAGGTCCAACTCCCACCCTGAAGGATCTGATGTGAACTAGACTTTCAGTTTGTTTAGGGACTGAATGGACCATAGCAACAGACCCCAACCCCCTGGAGCACCCCCCCCCCCCCCCCACCAGTGTCAGTGATAAACAAAACCCTGCTGAAGACTTTTACACAGAACTATATGTTGTGACCTCACAGTAACCGGGCCTTCACTGGACAAAGAGCGGACCAGCCTTTGTGTGCTTGGTGTGTCACCGAGGTGGAACAAACAGCAGCTCTGTGTGAGAAGGACCTCCAGCCTTTAAAGGTGTTTGCTGAGGAGCATCCACCCTGTTCAAACACCACCAGCCTCCCTCTGCGTTCACGAGTCACTGATTAACCCGAGCTACCGCCGGAGGAGACGCCGGCCCGACCAGGCTGAAGAACTTCCAGTAGAGACGTTTCCTTTGTGAAGAGGTTTGAAATGAATTATTTCACTGAGTCACGGTGACGATCGTCCATTCAAGCTTTTCTTCAGGCGCTCAAAGTTCACTTAGTCTGAAAACAGATCAAACACGTCCAGGAAATCCCTGGATTCATGTCAAAAACACAACGTTTTAACTTCAGAGCAACACTTTCATTGTCTGTGGATCATTTCACCACGTTTGACACGTCCGAGACGTTTGGTCTGAAAGACGAGACACTGACCAGGACGCTCTTCTTGTGGGTCTGGACGGTGAAATCAGGACAGAAGAGCAGGTTGGAGATGGCGAGCAGCAGAGACTCAGCCAGCGGCCGAGCTTCAGGCTCACTGTCTTCATGTGAACTCTGAAACACACACACCCATAAAGATGTGAAGGTTACTGTATAATCCACCTTAATCTGTCATCTTAATCTGGTTTAAAGGATTCAGACTTTGCTTTCTTTAAATAATCCCACCTTCCCCAACTTGTTTTACCTTCGTCCTCCCACAGTTGTCTGCAGACACCTGCTGATCTACGAGCTGATGCTTAGTGAGTTGTTGAAGTTTGTAGGAACACTTATTGATGCCCCGCCCCTTTAAAACCTACACTAAATAAACTACAAACAAACAGGTAAACACCAATAAAACAAACAGGAGGTTCAGCAGCCGGTGTATTAAACACTAAGTTATTTATGATTTAAAGATCTCTGTTGAACCGTCCTGACTTCAACAGGAAGATGTCGGAGGATTTGTTCAAGGTTTATGGAGGTTTTTCACTCCTATGGCTGAGAATGTTAACTGCCCATGAACCATGTGTTTGAGTTAGCCGAATGGTCTTTTGTCTCTCAGAGAGAGCTGAATGAGGAGCTGATCTGATCCTGCATGTGCAGCTGTGCGGTTGAGGTCATCAGTGTCTGCCTGAACTGATAAGGTTATAAAACCAATTCTCACACGCCGCCCGGGGCAGATTCTCCTGACTGGGCTCCATGATGAAGAACTTCAGTGCAACCTGTGGTGGAAACTGTCCCTGCAAGTAAAACTGGTTAAAACTCTTCTCGTGCCCTCGAGTGCGGCTTCTCCGAGTACGTACGATGAACGGAGGGTGTTTTTATCCAACAGAAGACGGTCCTGAAGTCTGAGACTCTGGACTGAAAAGTCCCCTCGTGTTTTCAGACGAGTGCGAGGAACAACGAGAAGATCTGATCTGAAGATCTGAGGGAAGGAGCTTCTAAATCCAGAGGAGAGTGGGTCCTGGTACCAAGCCTTCCCGTGGTACAGTAACACCTTATGGTCAGAAGATGTCTGACGTTTGTCTTGAATCTCAGCGGCTTCAACAGAAATAAAAACAAAAGACTTTAAATGGTCAAAAACTCTTCCCTAAACTTCATGATGGTGAAGATTCTCAGTCATCCAGGACATGATCAATTCAAAAAACATTCAATACAAAAACAACTGGACTTTATTTGTAACAGAAGATGTTTCGCTCCTCATCATCTTCACATCTCCTCAGATGAAGAGCGAAACATCTTCTGTTACAAATAAAGTCCAGTTGTTTCTGTACTGAACCTTTTTTTTTTTAACTTCCCTGAACTTAGAAACAGACAAGACGAGCCGATGACGGCACCTGGAGCTTCTCAACAAGTAGCTTCAGGACTGACGGGTTCAACCTCCTCAGACTGTGAACCTGTTCTTCGGACCAGAGGACTTTCTGTATTCACGGTTCAGGGCGTGGTTAGGGTCAGAGGTCGTGGGGGGAGAGTTGGTCGATGCTCCGTCTTCCTGTTGGGGGACTTTATGTAGGTGATGGTGGCACCTGGACGATCTGATGGAAGGATCAGAACCAGATGAACGTTCTCTCTTTGGAGCAAAGACATCTGAAGTGGCTCCGGGACAGCCAGGTGAAGAGCTGAGAGTAGGCTCAGGTAAGAAAACAGGCTGCGGTGGAAATAAAACTTCAGCTGATGTCTCCATCCACACACTGCCCCCCATCACCCTTTACTCCCAGCCTGAAGGCTGGGGGGGGTCTCTGGTTACTGGCTGGACTGGAGACCACGCAGCAAACACTGCTCATATTGTACCCCCCCCCCCCCACCCCCCGCCCTGTTAGTGGCTGAGTTTGGAGGGATCCGGTGTCTGATAATGGAAGTGCTGGACTGAGGTGGAGCTGCAGGACGAGAAACTGTGAGTCAGGAGGAAACGTCACCGACTTCAAGACACCAAACAACTTTCTGTCAATGAGCTTTGTGTCGTGTGCGGGGGGTGGGGGGGGGGGTCGTCAAACTGTCAGCACAAACAGATCACAGACTGTTCCTTCAAGTGTGTGAAGGAACATTTAGCTCAAATGTTCTCTTGATGATGATGATGATGATGCACGTGCCTCAAACTGGACAACTCTTTATTTAACGAACAGAATAGTCCAGATTAACTCCTAAATCAGCTGGAATACTTTAATAATCTGTGGAAGTGCAGATCTAAAATTTAATCTGCTGCTTGAAGCAGAAAACCAGCGCGGACAATCATTTGAAATGTTCTATGATTTTACGCAGATGATGTTAGAGTTTCTCGTTCAATCTTTATTTAAACAGATAAGTTACATTGAGCCTCAAAGACTCATTTACAAGTGAGATCTGTTGACAGACAAAAAGTACTGAAACTGTACACATGTAGGAATTGGCGGCAAAACAAATATTAAACTTTCTTTTTGCCTGAGAAGAAGAACTCTAATATAAAAAAACCACGTTGCACAAACAAGCACATAGTGACATAGACATTCTGCAGGGGGGGGGGGGGGGGTCACATTGCGTGGCCACACGTAAAATCCCTGAGATCTGATCCTTTCTGCCAAAAGCATTTGAGTCTGGGTACTCGAGCACGAACCAAAACATCATAAGGCAAGCAGCATGATCGGATCCAAATTTGCTGCTGACGACTTCCTTGTTTGTAGATAAACCAGCAACCAGCTGAATCCAAAAAGCAGGAACCAGTTTTCATAAATCAAATTATAAATGTCCTTAAAATCCACAGATGGCAGCAGACAGGACACGTCATCAAGTCTTCAAGTCGATGAGATATCCAGCTGCGTGCGTGACAACATGGCAGATCATCTCACCTACAGCCTGTCTTCTCTTTGAAGAAATGTTATCAGTTGTGTTGAGGGACCAACTGATCGAATCAAGTCCATAATTTTGGTTCAGAAGATTTGCAGGAGAGGCTCAGAAGCAGTTTCACAGACAGACAGAGCAGCAAAGCAGAGAGGGAGAGGAGGAGGGAAAACATCCGACCTCAGCGAGAGCAAGTGGAGAAGTCAACAGGAAGAAAACGATGAATTTGTTTTGTAAAGAAGTTGTTACATCTAGAACTTCAGAACGGTGTTTACCGGGACAACAGCACCTACGAACTTCAGGTTACAACTCTTTTCAGCCATGGACCATTTGGGTCTGAACCTGAGGCTCTGCAGAACGTTCTCACCAAACTGCTGAGCTGTCTAAACTTTCCAAACAAACCTCCACATGGTGCTCAATAATCCAGGCAGAAGATCCAGCAAAGGTCAGAGTTCCTCTGGATGGATTGTTTTTGTTGAAACGTTTCATCTTCATCAGGAGCCACAACAAACTCAGTCATATAAAAAGCA
>JARVLU010000489.1:27078141-27093745 GCA_031762415.1 Simpsonichthys santanae | reverse complement strand
CACCCTCTCCCCTGTCGAATCTTTTGAGGCAGTCATGATCAAAGTGGTTCAAAACATCCTGATTCTGTGAACCACTTCGATCATGACTGCCTCAAACGATTCGACAGGGGAGAGGGTGGACTCCAGAAACCATCATGAGCACCATCAAACTGGTTGGTCCACCATGTGAAGGTGCTTTTTATATGACTGAGTTTGTTGTGGCTCCTGATGAAGATGAAACGTTTCAACAAAAACAATCCATCCAGAGGACCTCAGACCTTTTCTGGATCTTCTTTGTGCAGTTAAAACATCAAAATGTCTGAGCTTTTTTCTTCTTCCACTTGGTGTCCCTCAGGGCTGTTGGGCTCTCACCTCAACCCTCACTAACTCCCACCGTGTGTGAAGTTTGCCTTCAAAGCTGCAGGTTTGTGGGACTCGTACCCGGGTTCTGGAGGCTCCGGGGATGGTGGACCAGAAGAAGCCCCTCCAGTCGGCGTCCTCGAAGATGTAGGGCAGGATCCGGGTGAGCAGGCGGGTGCAGTTCAGCACCATCTGGCGCTCTTTCTCTGAGGGGCAGCCGGAGTCGGCGCACTGGACGAGCCGCTCCACGGCCTGAAAACAAACGGATGAAATATTAATCATCTCACGGAGTTCCTGTAAAACTTAAAGTTCAATAAAAGCTGCGCGTCGAGTCTGAAGTGCAGATTTGAACAAAAACAGGAATCATCTCCTGGAGGTCAAACTCTGAGAAGTTCTCCAGAGTGAAGACGTTTTCTGCTGAATTCTTCATTCAATGAAAAAAAAAAACCCTGAATATTTTATTTTTATAATGATCACAAACCCTCTTCACTCACTGTGATGTTTGTGTAACTAAAGAAACAACAGCTGACATAAAAACATGTAGGTTTGTGTAAAAATGATGGGCGTGTTATTTCCTTTGATGTTTCCTGAAGAAATAATTTAAATAACTCCAACTAAATTAAACATATTTTCTTTAACTGTTTCAAACTGCTGCTCAAACTATTTGACTTAAAAACAGGATTATTTTGGATTATTTCCTTAACCTGTTGTTTTTGGACAGTTTGTCTTTATGTGAATGACCTTTGACCTCTGAGTGTGGGAACAGCTCCATCCTGTTGTTTGCAGCTGGCCTCACGGGGGACAAAACGGAGGAGGCCGAGCTGCTCTGGCAACCTGATGAGTGGGTTTCATTAAAACAGGTTCCAGACTGGAGCCCAGAACCAGATCCATCCTGATCCTGCAGCAGATCCAGGACCAGAGAAGATCCTCCTCATCGGACCGAACGTTGGAGGGAAACATATGAAGTTTCCTCATCAACAGTTAACTACAGATGCTCCATTAAAGATACAACATCCTCACCTGATGCAGGTGAGGACGGGTGACCACAGGGTTGCCAGGTTGGACACAAACAGATTAGTTTGTAGCAGAAGGTTGCCAGGTTGGACACAAACAGATTAGTATGTAGCAGAAGGTTGCCAGGTTGGACACAAACAGATTAGTGTGTAGCAGAAGGTTGTCAGGTTCAGGTTATTTTCTAGCAGAGAATTTCCAGGTTGGACAAAGAAGGTTACTTTTGTAAGGATGTAGAGAGGGAGGAGGTTAGATCACTACACTTTGGAGCAGACTATTGCCAGATTGGACAAAGACGGTTATGTTGTAGTTTTGTTACTTTGTAGTAGTATGTTGCCAGGTTGGACAAAGACGGTTACCGTGTAGGAAAGGGTTGCCAGGTTGGACAAAACAGGTTACTTTGCAGCAGACAGTTGCCAAGTTGGACAAAGACAGTTATGTTGTAGTAGTGGGTTGCCAGATTGGGCAGAGAGATGTTACTTTACAGCAGAGGGTTGCCAGGTTGGACATACAACATGTTTCCTTCAGTAATAATGGTTCCTAATCCTGATCCTTGAGGTCCATTCTGTGCAGCACCTATCCTACATGTTTTAGTAGTTTCCCTGCACTTCAGCATGTTTCATGTTCCACAGAAGCTCATCAATTGTTTATTTATTCACATCAGGCGTGTTGGAGCAGAGAAACATTTGAAACAAGCAGGAATGTGGCCCTAACGGACCAGGATTGAGGACCATTGCTGTAGAGGGTTGCCAGGTTGGACAGAGATCAGATTACCTTGTAGCAGAGTGTTGCCAGGTTGGACGGAGACTCCTCTCTGACAGCTCGGATTTCTGCTGCAGGAACCAGAGCGAACACATCCTGAACAGCGATGGAGCAGTCGACCCAGAACTGATCCCAGAACACGTCGTCTGTGGCTTCGACCGGCTGCAGGAGACACGACGGGAAACAGAAAACGATGTTAGTGTTGCTGCTCTGTCCGTAGCTTTAAAACTAGTTTGACGTTTTAACATTCTGCCTGTCAGACCAGCAGAGCTCCTCAAAGATTCAGACTTTCTGTGTAAAAGTTTTAATCAATCGTCAAAGACGGCGAGAAGCATTTTTAGGACAACTGAACGCTTCTTGTTGGTTTCTGAAAACATTTCACTTCTCATTCCAGGAGCTCAAGAAACAAAATGTGGAATTCAAAGCTGCTTACTTACATGCAAATCACTGCCCCTCCCCTCCATTCTGAGGGTCGCATTTCAATTGTTAAAAAAAGACTTAAAATTAAAATAAAATATTAACAAAAACTTGAATTTTTGTGCAAGAATTAGAAACTTTTATGTCCTTTTTTTGGTTCTTTTTTTTAAATTTGTTCTTAAAATGTCCAAAAAAAAGTGAAATAACGTTGAATTTCATTAAACATTTAACTAATTTAAAAACGTTAGTTTGCATTTTATTGTTCATATTTAAATGTTAAACCTCTGCCTGTGAGTTTAACTTTAAAACTTCTGTTAAACTAAAAGTTGGTGCTGATTGAACTCATTTTATATTTATTGGGTCCAGCGGTGCGTTCACTGACATCAAAACATTGAAAAATGAGGAGTTCAAGTCTGTAAAACTTTAAAAACATCCCAGAAAGTTTAAATATTTCAGAGGAAACGTTTGTTTCTGTTAATTTAGTGACTAAATTTAATGTTGTTCTTGTATTCCAGCCTGTTTTCTGAGCTGTGTGCTGCACCTGACGCTACCATCTGGAGCAGTTTTCTCCTCAGGCGCTTCAAGAAAAAAAAAACAAAAAAAAAAAAAAAACACTAAAGTTTATTTTTCTTTTCCAACAGGAAGTCGAACCGACCTGAGTTCGGGTCGTCAGCTGGATCACAGCTTTCCTGAAGTGCAGTTTGGTGTCCGAGTTTCCCATTTTCTGTTTGCTGGATCCGCGTCCTGCAGGAGGAGGAGGAGGAGGAGGAACCTTCAGCATGAGAACAGCGCTGATGGTGCGTTCAGGAGAGGCTCGGAAACTGTACAAACACACAGAACTCACACATGGCTGTGATTAAAAGATGGTTTAATATTTATTTAACCTTAAGGGATGATTATAAAATGTACAAAAAGAATACATGTATACAAAAAAGCTGACTTGTTTTGTTTTTTATAAAGTTTTCATTAATTTCATACTCGTAATTAAATAAAAACACAACTACAGACTGAGGAAAAACATTTAATTCATTTTAAAAGCAGTAAAAGAATCAATAAATTACATTAAACTTACTGGAAAAATAAATAAGTAAATCACTTCGTTTCTACTTGTATCCAATTATAAAAGACTGAATTTTAATGAACTTTGACACAAGACAGTGATAATTCTGACTGTTCATGAAGGCACCATCAGCTGAGCAGGATCCAATCAGCTGGGTTCCGGCTTCTTATTTACATGACAGTTTTTTTAATTTGCCAGTTTCCATCAGGAGTAAACTAAAACCACGAGTTAAGCACTAAAGACAGGAAATACGTCATTATTACATCATTATACCGGTGTCGCCACGACACCTGAAGGCAACATTACTGGTCTGGTCTAAAATTAGTAGAGCCATAAAGTGGCCAGCAGATAGCACCATAATGACCGAGGTTCAGTGAACGCATCACAGATTGAATTTCTAACTTTTTTCTTCTTCTTTCGGCTTCCAGGCTACTGTTAGCTTTTAGCTGCTGTTTTGCTACTTTTAGTTTTCAGCTAACTTTTGGCTACTCTAAGCACTTAGCTTTAATGTAGCTTTCAGCTACAATTTTACTACTTCCATTTCATAAGTAACTTTTGCTACTTTTAGAGCAACATATAGCTTTTTAGCTTGTGTTCTGCTTCTTTTTGCTAGTTTTTGCTACCTTCAGCTAGTGTCTCACTACATTTAGGTTTTAGTTCATTTACTAGTTGAAAGCTAACACTTGAGCTAAATGTTATTTTTGGCTTTTAGCTGTTGTTTTGCTACTTTTGGTTTTCAGCTAACTTTTGGCTACTCTAAGTGCTTAGCTTTAACGTAGCTTTCAGCTACAATTTTACTACAGTACTTTAATTTCATAGGTAAACCTTTTGCTACTTTTAGCTTTTATCAACATGTTGCTTTTTAGATGGGTGTGTGTGCGTGCAGCAGACTGGCTGTAGAGGATTGTCTGTCTGCTACCCGCAGGAGAAGCTCCAGCCAGGGCTCACCTGTGAGATCTTTGGTTCTGGGAAGGAGGATCATGGTGAGGAAGCTCCTCCTGAGCCACAACGTCTCTGTGGAGATGACCTTTAACCCCTGCACCCCCCACCCATCTCTCCAGGATCAGAACCTGAGAGCCGCTCAGGTGGACCTCCTGGCTGATGACGTCTGCAGGCAGGAGGGATATTATGCTGACATGATCACTGACAACATGTTCTGCGCTGCATGCCCTGACTGGAGCCAGGACGTGTGCACGGTGCGTGCACACGTCTGAACCGGACCAGACCTGCCCCCCACCCCTCCAGGTCTGTTTCTCCTTTAACGCTGCTCCTCCTCTCGCTCCAACAGGGCAACTCGGGAGAACCTCTGGTGTGCAGCTCCACGGCTCTTCCTGCTCTGAGGCAACAGGTGCACGTGCACGTTGCAGAATCGACATGCAGTTTACGCCAGGGTCACCAGCTACAGCCTGTGGATGGAGGAGAAGACGGGTCTGACCATCACCACTGGGAACCCCCCCGCCCCCCGGAACTGATTTAAACTGAAGGCCTCAGTTTGTAAACAGGTCATTTGATGGTTGAAGTGGGATGTGTGGAGTAGTTACAAGCAGTCAGTGTCTTACCTGCAGTTAAAAGCTGTTGTAGCCTGGAAACGTCATGATCTTTGTTGCGTCAGTGGTACTTTTCCTCCGTTAGTTTCTCCTTCACCTTCCTGCCACTTGCTTCCTGTTACATCACCCCACCTGTCTCCACCCATCACACCTGTCTCCACCCATCACACCTGTCCCCACTCGCCTCAGTCCATGTAGCCTCGTCTGCTGAGCTTCATGTCTGAGTTACACTTTACACTAACAGGACCACACTGCTGACATTGACAGTGTTTTATAACATTATTTGTTATTTTATTGTTGTGTATTGTTGTTTGTACGTCTTCTGTGTTGTTTGTTTAAATCAGGTGTCTCCTGTAAACGAGTCCTCGTGACTCAATGAGACTAACCTGTAGAAATAAAGCTTGACTAAATAAAATATGGACTTCTTTTCTTTCTGCAGCAGATTTTGCCACAAGATGGCGATAAAATGTAAATAAAACCAACAAACATGAACTAAAAACATCTCGGCTCAGTGAAGTTGAATAAAATGCAAATAAATAGTTTTTATCCAAATCAAACGTTAAACAAATGAAACAAGCAGTTTAATGTAAATATTGTGGATAAAACATGAATTCAAGCACAAAATTACTGATTTTACTGAAGTTTAAACTTATTTTCCAGTTGTTACGTGACGTGACTTCTGATAAATCTGAAAGTTTGAAGTTTAGTCACAAATTATTTTGTGTTATGGCTTTTTGACAACTCATTTAATGTTTTTAATTCATTAATCTTGTGATAATTCATATTTTCTTTGTTGCTCTCATGCAGTTCTTGTGTGGTCTGGTTCAGTCTTTCTGTTCAAACCTGTTTTATGGATGTTCTCCGCCTGGTTTTGTTGGTTTTGTCAGTTTTTCATCATTTTTCTGTGTTTTGTAAAGTTTGAGCTCTTCGTGGACGTTTTATTGTTTTTGTTTTTGCACGAGTTCATTTTGCTCCAGTTTTATGAACATTTTAATTTTGAGGTCATTTCGTTCTGTTTGCAGCTGCTGGTTCTTGGATCATGTTCTGGTCTCTGATCCAGTTGGATCATCTTGTTGTTGAGATGTTTGCAGGACGTCAGAAGAACTCATCTGGACCAACAAACTCTTGAACCTTTAGTTGCTTCATGCTGGAAACCTGCAGGACTCGGTTCCAGCAGAACCAGAGGTCGGGTCAGACCGACACCATCACCAGTTCTGTTCTTTTCCAGAAGAACCGGTCCGGACGGGTGGAGCCTCATGACTCACTTTCTGGACTTCAGGCGAGGCCCGTTCATGTCACCATTCAGAACCTGCAGCTGTCAGAAACAACGTGTGGGTTTACTTCTTCCTCGGCGCTGAGCGCTCTCCAGATGTGTGCAGCTGTGGAAAGATTAAACATTTCAAATTCACACCTTTCTGCTCAAAACGCCACCACTTATTGTTTGTATTGTTTATTTGTGCTTGTGTGCACGCTGCTCAACAACAACAACAAGTTTCAGCTGTTTCTGGGCTCACGCCCTGTCACCTGCACGAACACACCTACCTGCAGCTCAGGTGAGGCTCAGGGGGCGTGGCTTTGGACTTGTCTCCGAACCAAACCGGACCTGTCCTCAAAGGACTCTCTGCCTCCCGTCAGCTCAGCATTACCTGAAGTAAGTGCTTTTATTTTGAAACATCCTACAGAGGTTCCCAACCGTGGTCCCTGAGGAACGCCGTCCTGCATGTTTTATTCCCTGCTTTGACACACCTGACCTGATGAGTGGGTGATGAACTTCTGCAGAACTCACTGAATGAGGCGTGTTGGAGCAGAGAAACAACTGAAACATGCAGGATGGTGTTCCTCAAGGACCAGTGTTGGGAACCATGGGAGTGTTGTTTAGAGCTTTAGTTTCTGTGGTGTTTACCGCCCTGCTCTCTGTTTTTCTGGAGTTCCTGACTCTTCAGAGGATTTAGTTTCTCGTTTGTTCTGTCCGTCCCAGCTGCCGACAGCATGCCTGAGACCGCAGAGTCCCACTCGGCCACCCTGACCACCAACAGGAACTGCACGGTGGAGTTGACCAACGTGAGCTCCGCCTACTGCCTCATCAATCCAAAGTAAGGCCCCGACGCTCCAAACACCTTCTGCGTGTTCAATGTTGTAAAAAAACAGCATTTATTCTGTAAATCTTCTAACAAAAGCAACAAATAAAGTGTGAACATAAAGTGGATTAAAGTTGTGAGAAGCCGAGTTGATCACTTTGATTGTTTCAGATCTTTAAACGTGATGAAAGGAGCTGCTCAGAGGCCGCAGGCAGCTCCGCCCACTAATAAACTTTAAATAAAACACATTTTGTTGGTTTGATGGTTTGTTGTTTCGTCTGCTTTGCATCAGCTGAAGTTAATTTTAGTTTTTAATAACAAGATGTTTTTTGTTGTATTTTTTTTTTTTGGGTCCTAATTCAATGATTTCAGGTATTTATTATTTATTATTCACGCACATTACTGTGGAATGTTTTGTTGTAATTTAGAGGTTGTTTGTTCCAGTTCTTATTTTATTTATGACTGAGTATTTATTTGTTTTGATTCTTTTACGTTTCTTCACTCTGAGCTGGACCTCTGGTGCCCTCTGACCCCAGAACCGCCCGGCTGACACGTGGGCCTCCATGTTTGTCTCACGAGCTTCTCTTCCTCCTGCAGGGTCCACATGGAGAGCGGCTTCCCGTTCAGCCCCCCGCAGCCCACCGTGCGCACCACCAAGATGGAGCTGTGCTCCTTCACCAAGGACGACAACACGGCCACGGGGGCCGCGGGGGTCCTCACCTACGAGCTGCTGAACATGCAGACCCGGCAGAGCAGCGAGCTCATGGCCGTCATGTTCTCCGTGCCGTTCGACTACAACTTCTACAAAAACTGGCTGGGCGTGGGGATCTTCGAGCGCTCGCGCGCCTGCGACAAGAAACTGTTCGACCTCATGTACAACGACAAAGATTTCACCTGCTTCATCCGGCAGGAGGCCAACGGCTCCGGGGTCACCTACAAGGGCCAGGCTCTGGACGTGAGGGCCACCATGTCTGACGAGGGCAAGGCCATCATCAAGCTGGAGCTGTACGACAAGATGGGCCGATGAATTCTTCACACAGAGTCATGGAGTCACAGGACTCACACCTGATGCTCTGAAGGAAGCTGTTTGTCATCGTGGGGCAATAAATAAACAAACAAACAAACATCTTGTCTTTGCTGCTTCTTTCTTTAATATTAAGTAATAAATATATTTATATGTACTGTTATTATCATCATCATTATTATTTTATAACTATTAAATATTTATATATTACCATCATATTATTACCATTACCTTCATATTATTATATAACTATTAAATATTATATATATATATATATATATTATCATCATTATTATTTTATAACTATTAAATATTTATATATTACTATCATATTATTATCATTACCTTCATATTATTATGTAACTATTAAATATTTAAATATATTATTATTATTATTATATCTCACATATTGTTTGAATTGATTTATTTAAGAAGGGGCAGATACGATAAGATATTTTTCTTCTTCTGCTGCCTTTCATTTTATGTCTGTTTTTTAAAATGTTTTTGTATTTTGAAATTGTCATTATGTTTTAAAAAATTGAAATGAATAAATAAACAAATAAATAAATAAATATTATTATAATTATATATAAATATTTAATAATATCTTAATACAGTACAGTATATATTATTAAATGAATATTCATATATATTTTTATTGTGTTATCTTATGTAATATTATTATATATAAATATTTAATATTAAAATAAACTGGGGAGTGGTGGCGCAGAGGTTAGAGAATGTGAGCCTGTGATCGAAAGGTTGCTGGTTCAACTCCCCGAACCAACAATATCAAAATGTGGGTGGGAAAGGTGAAAACCCACATCTGCCTCCACCCTCATTTACCCACCCTGAGCCCTTGAGCAAAGTCCTCAACCCCCACCATCTGCTTCCCTGGGTGCCCCAGACATCAGCTCTCTGCTATATATTAAATTTTATATTTTCTTTTAATATTTAATCAAATGTGACAAATAAAAATCTAAGTCAGAGCAGATTTGGCTCGTTGGTCTCATTAAAGCCAACAATAACACAAAAACAGGTGTGGTGGTGCACGAGGAGCCTCCTCAGGTGTGAGGTGAGGTCATCAAACCGGCTCACAGGTGAAAACTGCGAGAACCAGAAAGTCCACGGTGGCTGCGCCCTGTTCCTCCAGCAGACCCGATGGAAGCAGATGTTTGAGACGGGGCGTGACGGAGGAGGGTGGAGACTGCCTGGGTGCCTCACATTCCCAACAGGTCTCACCTGAAGGTTGGAGTCGCTGCTTCCAGTCCGGCACCGCACAGGCGAGCGACGCACCTCTGACCCGGCAGGTGAGCTGGTCCCCTCTTGTTTCAGGGCGTAGACGGACAGATGTTTCAGAGCAGGCTGATGTTTCAACAGATGTGTGTTTGATCTGCAGCGAAACCTCTGGAAGCCGAACGATGAGCGAATCAGCCGAGGCCGTGGCCGCCAACATCAAAAGCAGGAGGAATGTCACCATCGAGATCACCAACCTGACCAACAACTACTGCCTCATCAACCCACAGTGAGTGCACCGAGCGCGCACGTTTGAGTTCTTTCACCACCGAAGACTCTAATCTGAGTCTGGTCTTGATTTGTTGCTGCTTTAAATAAGGGTCTACCTGGACAGCGGCAGCGTCAACAGCCCTCCCCCTCCCACCGTCCGCCCACAGAAGACCCAGGTGTGCATCTTCAGCAAAAAGGGGGCCAAGGCCACCGGTGCGGTGGGCATCCTGACCTACGACCTGTTCGAGAGGCACAGCAACAGCGCCAGGCAGAAGGTGGCCTTCATGTTCTCCGTGCCGTACGACTACAACGTGTACAAGAACTGGGTGGCCATGGGGGTGTACGACCAGAGCAAGGAGTGCAACGAGGCGCTCTACAAGGAGATGTACTACAGCAAGGAGCCGCAGGGCTTCGTGCGGCAGGAGGCCAACGGCTGCGGCCTCAGCTTCGAGGGCCAGAGCCTGGACGTGAAGGCCACCATGTCGCCCATGGGCAGGGCCATCATGAAGGTGGAGATCTGGGACAAGATCTTACCACCAATGAGTCAGCAGCAGCAGTGAGCTGTGGTTGGATGAGCTCAGTGGTTGGATGAGCTCAGTCGTTGGATGAGCTCAGCTCGTCATGTTTCTGTAACATGTGATCATGCATTAAACATGCGACACCTGCCGACTCGACTCTGAGTGATCTTTGACATCATAAAACTAAAAGTTTAACGTGTCATGTTCTGCTCGAGTCCTCAACACATGCATCTGGACTGAAGTCTCCTCAGAACCTGTGAAAAAACAAACTTAATAAAACCCAGATGATCTGATTGAGAATGATCAGATTTGGTACCTGGATTATTGAGCATGAACTTTCTTAAACTTAATAAAAGTTTTGGACTGAATTAAAACTTTAAACTGTTGACAGCAAACCTCACAGTTCACTACAGTCTGATGTAAACAACTTACAAAAGCCAAAAGAGCTTCAGGGCTCAAACGTTTAAAGTTGCACAGTTTGAAATGAAAGGTTGTCCAGTGGTTCAGTGGTTACCTCTGGTAGTTTTCCAAGTCTGCACTTGTGAAATGTGGGTCTGCACTCAGCGTCAACAAATGAAACCTGAGTCACGTCACTGAGCGACACCAGGCTGTGTAGGAGAGCAAACATGGCCCAAGCAGAGCGGTGGAGCAGCGTTAAGACAGAGGTCAGCTTTAAACACGTGGCTTCTTGTGGACCGGTCCATTTACAGATGTTTACAGCTGTAACGATAACAAACGTTGCTGAACCAATCTGAGCAAAAGTACAAGCCAACACGTCAAAACAGTCAGACTCCTCTGACCCAAACATCTTACACCAACACCACAACTTTACAGTTACTTCAGCTGTTTCTGTAGGTAAACAAGCACCCTTTGGCTGTTTCTGTAGGTAAACAAACACACGTCGGCTGTTTCTGTAGGTACACAAACACACTTCAGCTGTTTCTGTAGGTAAACAAGCACTCTTTGGCTGTTTCTGTAGGTAAACAAGCACTCTTTGGCTGTTTCTGTAGGTAAACAAACACACTTCAGCTGTTTCTGTAGGTAAACAAGCACTCTTTGGCTGATTCTGTAGGTAAACAAACACATTTTGGCTGTTTTTGTTAAGACGACATGAGACGACATGAGACGACTCCAGACAGACTCCTTCTGTTTATTGTTTTGTGGAGCTTCAACCAGGATCACCCTCGTTCTTTAACTGGGAGCTGTGGATGCAGCTTCACATCTGAGTCCTCCAGCAGAGGTTCCTTCATGTTCAACATGATCTTGTGCCTTCAGCCTGAAACACTGAACTGATCAACAGAATAAAATCATCTGATACATTGATCAGTGATCAAAGACTCAGATGAACCTACAGAACCAGTGACCCACATCAGACCAGCTTCATGTGCTGCACGAAGCCTCCACCTGCTGGTTTCAGTTAAAAACTGCATGAACATCTTCAACAAAATGCTGGTGAAGATTCTTAGTCCAGGACATGATCAAATCAAAAAACGTTCCATACAGAACCAACTGGACAAATAAAGTCCAGTTGGTTCTGTATGGAACGTTTTTTGATTTTATCTTCAACAAGAGTTCTTCAGTGAAGCCTAAATATGAAAGCTGTGAGTAAAAACTGGTCCCAGATCCTGGTCCAGCAGAACCTCCTTCAGCACCAGAACTCTCAGCTGTTTTCTGTTTGTCTCTCATGGTTCTGGAGGAGTTCTGACCATCACTGATGTTTCTGCTCAGTTCTCTGAAGGTCCACCGCAGAAGTTCAGTCAGATTCAGGTTCTAGACTCTGACTGGACCATTGCAGCACCTTGGTTCTGGTCTTCTTGATCCATTCTGTTGATCAGCTGCTGTGTTTTGGAACCTGGTTCTGTTGGACCCAGTTTCTTGAACAGACGGACTCACATTTGGTCTACAGAGGAGTTCTGGTCCACTCAGTGACTGACAGGAGCCCAAACCATCAGACCTCCACCAACGTGCTGACAGCTGGGAGGCGCTGTTTGCTGCAGTGCATTCTGGGTAAATGTTTGTCCTCTGGACTGGTTCTGGTCCAGAAGTCTTGTTCCTGCAGATGAAACTTTCTAAACCTTGGTTGAGCTGCCATGTTGTTCTTGGAGAGGAACGGTCATGACCTTTGACCTTTGAGCTGCTGACTGAGGCCTGTAGAGCCACTGCACGGTCTGACCTTCAGGGTGAATCAGCTGGTAGAAAGATGAACTCCAGACGTCCTGCTGTTGCTAAGTTGTTGCTTAGAGCTGCCTCTCTGAGGTCATTGCTGATGTCTTTCCATCTTGGTGTTGTAACAGAGCAGCAAAGCTTTTATAGAGGTACCCCCTGATGATGACCAGCAGCTCCTGACTGGTCCAGAACCTCTGAGATCCAATGGAAGCAGCAGAACTGGACCCAGTTTTTCACATTTTGGATTTCTTTTGATCCGTATCTTCGTCAGAGTCAGGACTTTGCTCTGGTCCTGATGTGTCCCGTCTGGGTTTGGTTTGAGTAACTCCACTCTGGATCTACTGATTTGTTCCATATAAGGCTGTTGTTCCAGTTTTGGTCTTCACGAGTCCAGACTTGTTGAATTCTTTTGGTTCAGGTGAGACAGGTTCATCATGCTGGATGTTCTGGTCTTTGTCTGGGTCCAGTTTCTCTCAGTTCTCGTCTAATTTAAAAGACGTTTATCCTCTTATTTACAAAAGGAGTCTCGTTTAATCTGAGAAAATAAAAGTTTTATTATTTTGCTTCAGAGACGGAGGTTTAGGAGTTAAAGATGAAAACAATAATAAACTGAAATCAATCAAATTGTTCAGATTTTCAGCAAAGAAAGTCTGTTTATTAATAAAAACACACATTTGTTATGATGGACTCGAGTCCTGGTCGTTCCAGTTTTGGTCAGCTGATGTGTTCTCTGGTTCTGGGTCACATGATCTGTCTGGTCTCTGGTCTGTGCCAGTCTTGGTCAGTCGGTTCATTTAAGTCTGTTTTAGGACTTGTTGGTCCATTTGGGTCTGGATTCTGAGCTAACTGAACTCTTTCAGAACCTCAACACAACATTTTCCACAACAATCAGCAGATTAAGAGTTCCTCGTCGCTCTGTGTCTTTTTACATTGTGATCAAATAAAATATAAAATATTAATTACACAATCTGAGTCTTTAACTAAAACTGGAGGAACTGAATTTCTTGTGAAAATGCAGTGTGAATTCTTATTGCTGAATAACTTACTGAAAAACAGCTGAAACTTCCTAAAAACATGCCGAATCGTAGCTGAAATGAAATAACAATCTAAAATTAGCAGAACAATGCAGAAAGAACATATATATGTTGAATTAGGTATAAATTAATTAGCACAAAAATTAAGAAATTAACTAAAGCCAAAACTGAATTTAGTAAAAAAAAAAATTGCTGAAAAAGCATAAAGAAGCTGAAACTCCCAGAAGGAAGTGGAAAGAGCTGAAATCAGATTAAAAAAGTGGAAATAGATGAAAAAGCTAATGTTTAGCATTAAAACAGCTGTACAAGTAGCTGAAATAGCAGAAAAGGCTGAAAGTAGCAGAACAAAACTGAAAGAAACATTAGCTGAAATTACCATAAAGAAGTTAATTAGGTTGAAAGTAGCAAAAATTACCATGAAAAACTTGAACGTATCTGAAAACAGCTGAAATTAGCTAAAAAAAAATGCAAAAAAAGTTTAAATTCACAAAAGAAAGCATAAAGAACACATTTCCTGAAAGAAGCAGAAATGAGCACAAAAAAGTGGAAATTATCTGAAAAAATCTGAAATGCAGCCAAAAAAATCATAAAGAAGCTTAAATTACTAGAAAGAGCACAATTTTGCTTAATTAAGCTGAAAAAAAGTTGAAATGAGTGCAAAAAACGTGGAATTAGCTGAAAAAGCTAAACTAAGCATAAAACAGCCAAATAGTAGCTAAAATAGTAGAAAAAGCTGTAAATTGCATAATTAAGCTGAAAGGAGCACAACAAGCTGAAATTAGCAGAAAAAAGTTAAAGAAGCACAAAAATGTTGTAGTTAGCAGAAAGAATCTGAAAGAAGCACAAAACAGCTGAAATAACAGCTGAAAGTAGATTTTTTTTAATTCACACAAAGAGGCTGAAAGAAGCTGAAGCAGAACAAAAAGTGAAAGGAGCAGTAAAAGGTTGTAAACACATCTAAAGATCTGAAGGAGGTAAAGTGAGTTCAATTCATTTTATATGAGAAAAAAAATGTCAGAAAAGGCTCAATATTTAAAAAAGCTAAAGTTGCACAATAAGCCACAGCAGGATTGTCCTGAAAGAGCTGAACGTTTTGATAAATGATTTGTTGAAACAGCTTAAAAACTGCGGGACAAGAAGGAACGTACAGAAGAAAAATGTGTCACAGAGTGAAGGAACGGTCATTTGGCATCACGTCATCGTTTCTGAAGCTCAGGCTCAGTTTGAGTCAGCGCACTGCTCGTAAAAGACGCTGACGGTGGTGTTGAACCGGTCCTTCAGGTACATCTCCAGGGTTTCCAGAGGCATCGTTCGCACATCGTATCCCCAGATCGGCTTCTTAGCCGTCTTGTCTATCGGCACAATCTCCTCGGTGCTGTTTCGGTCGTTGCGTCCAACGGCGGCGAACGTAGGAAAGGTGCCCTTCAGTTCTTCAGGAAGACTTTGGTTGTACTTTGGGCAGCAGTAGGCCGACCACATGTACTCTGGTACTGCCACACGATTCTTGATCCGAGGATCGTTGTTCCTGTAAGGGATGATGCCCGTCACGATGTAGGCCTCTGTGAGACAGTAGGCCGATAAGGTGATGTTGACGGTCTGCTCCAGGATTTCCCAAGGTCCCTCATTGGAGCCAGTCTTCTGAGGAACCACGTTGGTCAGGGTGAATGTGGCAGAGCGGCACGCGTGGGTCTGGTGATGAAGGCTGGGGTTCAAATGGCCGCGAGAGAAGGTGGAGTTGATGTAGTCCAGCTCTACCGCTTGGCTCTCCACCACGTTCTGGTCCACGGGTCCTGGCAGGAAGTGCATCATGTTGCCATCTGCTCCTGGGTAGGCCAGCTGGGTGTAGGACAGAGGAAGACATCTGTTAGACGACCAACAGTGAAAAGTCAAAGTTAAATTTAAGATTACTGCTTCTGCGATTGTTCTCTTCAGGGTGAGGTTCTGCCTCAAGTGGAGGAGTTCAAGTATCTCTGGGTTTTGTTCACGAGTGAGAGAAGAATGGAGCATGAGATTAACAGATGGATTGGTGCAGTGTCTACAGTATTGTGGACTCTGTACCGGTCCATTGTGGTGAAGATGGAGCTGAGCTGTAAGACAAAGATCTCTGTTTACTGGTCAGTCTACGTTCCTCCCCTCACCTCT
>JARVLU010000489.1:27062595-27078041 GCA_031762415.1 Simpsonichthys santanae | reverse complement strand
CACACAAGGACGAAATTACTCTCTGCATTTAACCCATCCACCACCAGGTGGTGCAGTGGGCAGCTATTGAAAGCGCCAGGGGGGCAATCAAGTCAAGTCAAGGTTCTTTACTGTTATTCACACCACATGTGGTACATGTGGTGGAACGAAATCGTGTACACGGTCCCAGTTGCATCCAACAAAAGTATAAATTGTAAAGAAAAACTGTAGTAAGATCTTAAGATATGAACTAAGAAATACACTAAAACTAAGAATACAAATAGTACAAAAACAATATGTCAATACTCCCTTATAAATAAATTATTATAGATACACAATATATAAATAAGTATTTATAAATATGTATGTTTAACATCACATACAAGTGTTTACAACTAATACTCTTTCAATGAGCATTACTATGTCACGTATGCTTCTGGTAAAAAAAAAAAAACAAAAAAAAAAACGCTCTGACAAGTAACCCTTTGCCCTAAGACTTGACTGATTCAGATTTCATATTAATGCATTTGTATAATAATTTTCTAAAATGATCTGTTTTTATTAGTACAAATGAGGTTTTTCTATTTTCTTAATCCACTGCTAAGTCAAAACTGTCTCCGCCAGGTGTTTGAAACATGCACATTTACGGTAGTTAAAATGCATGTAAACCTATGAATACAGAATACTTGTTGAAGTGGACAACACCGCTGGTAAACAGGTGTTTTCAGACTATAATTCTTGCACATTTTACTACCCATGGCAACCACTGATAAGTCAAACAGAGAGTAACAAGAATAAACATCTCAACAAATTCTGCTGCTCTTCTTTTTCTCAGATTTTTCAGTGTGAATGTGTGTGGGTGAAGACTA
This sequence comes from Simpsonichthys santanae, assembly GCA_031762415.1. Taxonomy (NCBI): domain Eukaryota; kingdom Metazoa; phylum Chordata; class Actinopteri; order Cyprinodontiformes; family Rivulidae; genus Simpsonichthys; species Simpsonichthys santanae. Next base: position 27,077,193 of record JARVLU010000489.1, on the reverse strand, counting down.
ATTTATGCTCTTGTGTGTGTGTGCCTACAATCAAGGACTTATCAGGCAGGGGGTGGGGGGTGGATAAAGGATAAGGATAGACAGCAACCAAGTGGTAAGAAAGGCAGGAAGGGAAAGTGAGATGTGCATGAAAGTGAAACCAGTTAGGTGTTACCAGTGATACCATAGTCGTCGTGGGAGTCTGGCTCTGGTCAGATGAGGAGTCTGATTGTACAACTGTACTTTCTGTCACATTTCTTTGCTGGGGTGCATCCTTGGTAGAGGATTCAGTCTGGTTCTTCTCTTCTGTGCAACTGGGCTCTGTAACAGAAAGCATCTTCACTTTAGTTGATATTTTGGAATCTTGATGTGACACCCCCATTTTTCAATGTTAGCCTCTTACTGATTAATAGGTAAAAATTGTGTGCTGCATGCCAATATTTCCCTTTTCTAGAAAATATCAAAACACAAACGTTATGTGTCGTGCTTATTGATTCAACAAATGTGTGATCTTAAAGGTGACGCAAAAGCCAAGACTAGTCTTGCTAAGGGAAAAAAAAGTATTTTACACAAAATTGTGAACTATTACCTCTGTTTATGGTGTATAATTTGAAAATTATTTGAATTGTAAAAGTTCTAATATTATATATTGTGATGAAAGATTGATGTGTTAATGTCTCAATACAGCAGCAGAATTTGGGAGAATATTGACCAAGATGGACAGAAAGTCTAACATGTAAAATGTTTTTGGAAAAAAAATCATGTTTAAAAGAAATAAAACAGTTAAATGCTTTATGAACCTTTTATTTGACTTTATATAGGCCAGGATATACACAAGTGTTTGGTTTATTCTGGGATCTTATGAAATTTATAATATATTTTCAGCATAGGTACAGTTAGTGTAGAAAAATTATTTAGCTTAAACAAAAAAAAAAATATCTTAAAATGAGGATTTTTAATTTGAAAAAAAAAAACAAACAAACAACATAATGGTCAAATGGTTCTTTTTGTGTTATTTTAAATTAGCATTCAAGTGTTAAGTTGAATCCTAAACTGATGTAAGATTATGAAACGTAATCAACATGCTACTTTCGTGCACGTAAACAAAACTTTAATTCACTCTTTCTTTCTTTTAATAATGAATAATGAGTTACTTTAGAAAGTCTACAAAACTGGTAACCTTTGTTGGCAAGGAAGTAGACGACAGGAAGTACGACAGAACCCTTCCCAGTACTGCCAGCCACTTCTTTCTCCTGGTCCAGAACAGACAGATGTATTATAACATCTGGGTTGGAAGTTTCAAACTGAATTGTTCCCACGTTGTCTGTGGCCACCTGAACACAGAAGCTGTAGAAAGGTTTCAAAAGGTCTTATTATTCTTAGAATATCAAATGTGTACTGTGCTTCAGTGTCTTGGCTTGATTTTTAAATGTTATTTGTTGCGATCATTCTCTCACCGACATATAACATTTTTGTCGTCTGGGACGTAATAATCCTGGAATTCCTTCACAGAGAATGCATTAAGAGGAGCTTCACGAGACAGTTTTGGAAGATGTTCATTTGTGCCAATCAACCGCATCCTCCACTTGGCACCACCAGAGGGTATTTCATGAGTGAAAGCCTCTGCTACAAAAGTATAACCACGCTGTGACAAAAACACAGAGAAAACGTCTAATTTTAGGTGTGTGTAAGACTAATGTAAACCAGGAAACGTACAAGTCAGTTTTTATTTAACGTTCATTTAGTGTAATAAAATAACAGTTAACAAATTGGTTTAAAAAAACTGCTAATATTTCTAAAATGCATGTGAAGCACAGTTCATATCTACAGACCTCGTTGGGTTGATAGACACAGGGTGCCAGTCTGAGCACGTTCACCTCCTCTCCTGTATCATTGTTTATGACATGCAGCAGACAATTAGGGATGGAGGAGTAAACTTTGGGCAGCAGCATCATCTCCGTAGGAACAAAGAACACCTCTCTACACATAACCAAAACATAGAGAGAAGAATATCCTGATGCATGCTCAATAATCTCAAAAAGTTAAGTCAGGCCCTCTGGACCTTCAAAAAAAAAAAAAGTAGTGAAACGTTTCTACCGGTACTTTTTTTTTGTGGTTGTTTTTTTTTTTTTTTTTTTTTTGAATGTCCAGAGGACCAGACTTTGCTTTTTTAGATAGAGAGATGAACTTTCAGTTGTCAGAGGTTTAAGTTAAAAGAGTAAATTTCTAATTCAAAACGTTTACAAGCACAAATGAAAGCAGGCAATGCTGCAGAGAAACAACAAAATGTCGAACCTAAAGAGCAACACCCAGGAGCTGGGTGAGTCTTGGAGAGAGACAGAGTAATCAGCAAAGGTGATTTTGTTCGATTCATCCTGTAAACAACGGCAAAGTTTGTCTGTTGTCCCCAAGCTGTTAATGATATACCTGAGCAGAACACAGAGACAGCAACAGCAATTTTTTGTAATTATTTAAATCATGTACTGTATACAGTATAATAAAAACACCAAAACAAAATATGTTATCTGATGCCAATTTAGAACAAACCTCCACACCTTTTAAGGTGAATGACTTTAAATACGTATATGAAAAGACCTCAATGGCAGAGAGGAGACACACTTTGCCTCTCATGGAGTGGACATTTCTCTCAGTTTAGACAAGCACATGCTCAAAGGATGCGCAACACCCAACAAACACCTCTCGTTGCCCTCTATACACACACCGACTGAGCTTTTGGTCAGTGTTCATGCGCAAACATACTTCCCCAGGCAGCGGGTCATTCGGCAGACGCCACTAGCTGATTGGAACAGGGAGAGTATAAACAGCAGATGGTACCACTGGGAAAAGATGGAGCACAATGTGGAAAATGCTCCCTGCATAGCCCCAACAGGCTGTCACAACCAGGAGAGGGAGCAGACTCTGAGCATGCAGTGTATCAGAAAGGCTACGTGCATGTCATACAGGAGCAAAGTCAGACGACACTCAGATTCCACGAAATAATAACCTTTCTGTTACAAAATGTATGCAATGTGAGGTCAACAGCTTTGGTGTAGAAAATAATATTATTTTGAACATTAAGGTTGCATACATTATAACAACAGTAATTGTTTACCGTAGCAAGATGGCAGCGTGTTTTTCTGCATCTGATTTGATCTTTGGCCACATGTCTGAAAGGATCTCAAAAGCTCTAAGGTTCTCCTCCGTTCCTGGATCACATGAGCGCACAAACAAATAGAGAAACACGACGACTAGTAGAAAATAAAAGGTAATTCATGTAGCTGTTAAACACAAAAATATATTTCTACATGAGTTGTCAGGGTAAGATGGTTTAATAGCAAAATGCAGTATCACCTTCATTTTGTCTGTTTTTTGTGTGAAGGTTTATGGTTTATTTTCTGATTGCTGGTTGTGTGTGTGCTTTGTAGAGCTGTCATTTGTAACCCAGCCCGGCCCGGCCCAGCATGGCACAGCTCGATCCGAATTTGGGCCGGGCCATAATAATATGCTGGATGGGCAGGCTGATTCAGTGTCGGGCTTTTGATTGCATCAGCAGATGCGCACGGCTGGCGATCCAATTATATGGCAACATGACTTGCCATACAATCACCAGCCACACGCGACTGTTTGACTGCGAGCTGACCGGCCTTGAAAGAGGTAAAATAAAGTTCAGTTAAGCTTCAGATTGGACTACTGGTATTGCCAGGCCGCGATCCATCGCCCAAATGGACGTTCAGCCACTACACTCAGCGGACGCGAACGACCAACAACCCAAACAGGTGATATCCCAAAGAAGATGTCAGAGCAGGGTCCGTGTTGGAATAATGCAGAATGAAGGCAAAAGCAGGGATTCAATTCAGCTCCAATCATCTGCCCCTTTTATTCAGCCATGCGTGTCTGCTGACAATTAGTAACTATATAAGCAGTCAAAGCTTAAAAATGTCCGGGGGTGGGGGGGGTCCTTTAATTACTGTTAATTCATCGAGTCGGGTGGGGTTAGAAAATTATGGCTTCAGGCATTGGTGCTGGGAAGGGTCAGATTTTTTTGGCCTGAATGCAACTCTAGTGCTTTGCGCCTTTGATTTTCCAAATCATGCCATGTTTTCTACAATTACCCATTTGAGTTTTCAATCTTGACTTTTCTTTTGTATATTTAGCTACCAATATTTTAAATAGGAACTATGAAGGTCTTGTTTCTAATCTACAAGTGTTTTGCTGCTATTACTGTAAGCACCACTCTGTAAGGTGCACTTAGTGCTTTGAGGAGTCAATAAATTGAAACTGTGGAAAATAACTGACATCCTTTTTATAGATTCATGAACAAGTGTGTAGGTTGGTTCACCTCTTGCTAACAGCGCATATACACACTAGCAGTAATGCAAGCAGATGTGTTCTGTAAAATGCTCATGCCTTGTTGAAATTTAAAAAGAGGCAACATCTCAAAAAGTACAACTGGTGTTTTGTTTTGACACTATCGTGTGTTGTGCCTGGAGTTGCCACAGCTAGCCTCAGGCGACAGGAATAAATAGGAATGTCACACACTGTGCTTCCTCAGGAACTAACTGCAGCAAGATGCACCTTCATACACATTTTTAAGAAAAAAAAAAATGTATGAATAGATTTACATAAAAAATTTACTTAGTTTCATGCTGTAATTCAGTTATTTATTTTCTGTAAACTACCCACTGCATCAGTGATCTCTGTTTTTATCCTGTCCCAAATGAAAGGTTTGCTTGAAGACGCAGAAATGTTATGTGCATAAAAGCAATTGTGCTTTTTCTTTAGCTGTTTATCATCTTTAAGACCACCCTTCAATTTTTATGGTGCATTAGAGTGGATGTCTCATCAGTACTTGTGCTTCTGCTCTGAAGCTCAATACAATAATCAATAATAATGTGTCTTGATTAAATATCCCAATCAAACAAGAAGCAGAAAGCATTTTCTGTACATGACAAATGCTTTCAGATGCTAAATCATGAGCAGAATAAACAAAGAGAGAAGTAGAACATCTTAAGCCAAATTGAGTACTGTTACAATTCATATCATAGATTAAAGCTACTTGAAATAACACATGCTACATATGTTGTATGTTTACCAGGTTTTGAAGCATTAAGGATCTCTTGCACCATAGACCCTTTGAATCCAGCCTGCAGAATAGTTGCTGCATGAACCTCCTCGTCTGTTGGCTGCCTGTGTCTCCAGATTTCTGCTGATTCTGAATCTGTACCTACTTCTACTAAAACCACAGACAGAATAAAAGAAAGTGGTGGTCATAACATAGAAACAGTGAAATATCAACTAAAGATAGTTTTAAAACCAGAATAAAAACTAAGGGACATTGTTTTAATTAAACTCAAAATTAAATGCTATACAGTAGCCCCTCGCTACTTCACGGTACGATTTTCGCGGACTCGCTACTTTGCGCTTTTTCAAAGTAAGATTGGACATGACACACAACTGGTTGATTGATGGATGAGCCACATGATCGGCATGGCATTTTTATTCAAAATAAATTATTTTAAATTATTTAGCACCAGCTGCACCTGTGTGCAGCCCACAGCAGGAGAAACTTCCTCTTGCAGCGTGTCAATGGATGGATGGATGGATGGATGGATGGATGGATGGATGGATGGATGGATGGATGGATGGATGGATGGATGTATGTATGTATGTATGTATGTATGTATGTATGTATGTATGTATGTATGTATGTATGTATGTATGTATGTATGTATGGATGTATGTATGTATGTATGTATGTATGGATGTATGTATGTATGTATGTATGTATGGATGGATGGATGGATGTGTGTATGGATGGATGGATGATGGATGGATGGATGGATGGATGGATGGATGGATGATGGATGGATGGATGGATGGATGGATGATGGATGGATGGATGGATGGATGATGGATGGACATGCAGCTGTGGGGATGTGTAATAATTGTTATGTTTTGCTGTGTGGATGTTTGCTGATGCAGGAGACACGTCTCCAGATGTGGTCTCAGACTCAGACTGTGGACAACACGGGAGCGGTGAAGCTGCTGGACCTGAGCTTCACGAGCACAGGTCCATGTTTCCATCAGAGCTGACATCATCCAGTGCTGCAGGTGATCACATTCTGAACTGTTGACGCATGAGGATCATTTCTGCTTTTTGCAAGATTCATTTCCTGTTTTTACATGATTTACTTCACAACAGATAATAAATCCTCAGAACTTGAAGAAAGGATGAATCTTCAATAAAAATGAAGATAAACTTGAGCAGCCATCTTGTTTTAACTGTATTTAAATTTACACTCGTGACACGAGACACCAGCTGTATTTTTGCTGTAAAAGGACAGAAGAGTAAAGTACCTGCGGCTCATACTTCCAGCTGGATGTGGGACGTTTTCCTGTGGGTACTGTGTACAAATACCCCGAGAACCACGGCGAGCGGCGGTACCGGCTGTACAGCGTGGCGAAGTAGTACGAGTTGTTGTAGCGCTGGCAGATGGGGGTCCCTTCCAGACCCTTGGGAGGCCAGGACTTGTAGAAGAAGTGCAGACACGGGCTGAAATCTCCAACATCAGCCGCACATGGAGCGCAGGCGGCGCTGAGGACGAGGACCAGCAGAGACGTCTGTACGCGGGACATTTTAACTCGTCCTCACACCTTCAGGAGACGACTGAGGCTGTTTCTGTTCAGCAGCGTGGCGTGACCTCGCAGCGAAAGCAGAAGCAGCTGAACAATGAGGTCCGGCTTGATTTACAGGAAGCAACGCCGCTTCGTTTTCCAGCTGTGGCGGCGAACAGATGAACCTCACACGACAGAGGATGAAAGAAAACAGAGTTTGTGTTGAACGGCTGTGGAGGAGAGATGCTGGAGACGTTCTTCTTCAGAACGCTTCCTCACAGGTCCTACAGCAGTCCAAGACCATCACACTACCGCCACCGTGTTCGACCGTGGGCACGACGTTCTTTTCCAGGACTTGGATGTAACAGGAGGCTCATCTTCTGAAGAGACCCGCAGGCGCCTCGTCGACCCTCTGAGTATTTTCCCAGAAACCTTTGGGATCCATGAGAAGTTTGGTGCATGTGAAGGTGTGATTATTCTTCAGGAGACGTGAGACGTCGCTGACAGGATGTGAGACTGTGCTAAGAGGAACTGATCAAGTCCTCCACCTGCGGCTCACTCCATGAGCAACACACGGTCAGCAGATGTTCAGGTGATGGGAGGCGGCCATGACACGGTGGCTCTGAGGCGTCAATGAACAACGTTTAAACGATGAAGCTAACACGAAGCGAGCCCCCAGATGTTGCAAACTATAAATAGATATGGCCACAGAATCGACAGCGTGTGTGTGTCAGTGTGTGTGTGTGTGTGTGTGTGTGTGTTCTGTTCACGTTCTGTTTGAAGTTGTTAATAAAGTTTAAAAACACACTGAAAACAAACCCCACCACTTCGGCTTTGGCTTCATGTAATTCTGTTTTTTCAGATGTTCATCTCCACCTCACGACCACCGCAGGTTGGAGACATGGAGGAGGAAGACCTGGTGTTCCTGCTAAACTGGGGACAAGCTGTTCTCTGTGACTTCATGAGGATGAGGCGAGCATCATCTCTGGCTCAAGACAAGCACGCTCTCCCTGTCAGCACAGTCATGGCGATGTCTCCCACGTGCACGAAAACGGTCCATTCTCCTTCTACAGGTTCTGGAGCAGTTGTGAAGATGACTGTTTGCTCCAACAGCCTCGGCCAGCAGATCCTCAGCAGAGATGAGATCATCAAGACAAACACGCCCACAAACCTCTGACCCGTCACACAACGCTTGGCACACGCCCTGTTAGAAACTCCTGCTGACTCAAGGCGTGTGCACGACGGTGTCGCTGCCACGAGAGAAAGATGAAGTTTTTGTCTCAGGTCAGCGATGCTCAACGTCAGAACTTCTCATGGACTTTAAACCGACCTTCAGTCAGGACTTTGGATCTTCTGCTCAGCAGTGGCTTTAGTCCTGGGACTCCCCCACAGAGGTCTTTTTGGCCTTCATCTCTTTTATCACTGAATCATGAACTTTGACCTTAAGGAGCGGCTGTGGCTGAGCGGTTAGAGCAGTCGCCCTCCAATGGGAGAGTTGGGGGTTCGATTCCACCACCAGTCACATAAGTGTCCCTGGGCAAGACACTGAACCCCTCGTTGCCTCCGATGTGTGTCCCATCAGTGTCTGAATGTGATGAAGCTCTGGTTAGAGATCTAGTAGAGATCTAGTAGAGATCTAGTAGAGATCTAGTAGAGATCTAGTAGATGCTGTAGGGTCAAAGAGGCCACAGTTTGTTGTAAAGAGCTTTGAGTGTCTTGATGAGACAGAAAGAAGCTGTGAAGTCCAGTCACCATCTAAAGGAAGCATGTGATGCCTGCAGAGCTTTAGATGTTGTTCTGGTTCTTTTGGGCCCGACTGCACGAGTCCTTCAGCTCTTGGATTAGTTCTAATCTGCCGGCTCTTTTAAAAGGATTTCTTCATTCTTTGAGTCTGGTTGTATAATCTGGCCCAGGTGGATCAGTGAAACTGACCTCAGCTTTCTGGAAAACACGTCACTTAACAAAAAGAGGAAATTACTTTTTCACATGGAGCCAGTGTTGGTCTGGATAAAATAATTCACAGAATCATCATTTGAAAACTGCATGTTGTTTTTACTGCTTTTGTCTGATATTAACATTTGTTTGATGGTCGAACTTTTAAAACGACAAAAAGCCGCTCTTTGCAGAAAAACACAGTTTTAATAAAATATTCTTGATCTGGTGCTTTTTCTTGCCATTCAGATGACCTCATACGCAACGTGCATTTCATTGTGTAAGTGTCTTCCTCCAAGATGATAACGTGGTTAATAATTACATGGATGAGTGTAAAATCAACTGTGAAGTGAGGTTTGACTGGAACAGTTCTTCACCTGAAGGAAGCGTCGTGTTGCTCCACATCAGATTCAAACACTTGTGTGGAGGTCCGGTCCACCGCAGCCCTCCCACATTTCATTATGTCACTGAACAATCTGGGATCGGGTTCAGCAGCAGCACAGAGCTCAGTTTGACTGAACACTTGGTCCACCCTGTCCGAGCCTCTGAAGGTAGGTTCTAGTTTCTGCAGCATGCGGACACAAACAGCACATTCCTCCTTTAACTTTCTGAGCAGACACAAAAACAGGAAGCTGTCGACTCGGGCCCGCTGGTTCTGAGTGTTTCAGCCTGTTTCTGCTGACTGTTGTTACTCTGGACACACTTTTCATTGAACTCTGATTCACTGAGCAACATTTTGAGCCCAGTTTTGTGCTTTCATCAGGCGTTTCACTGCAGCTTTGAACTCTGACCTCTAAAAACAAGCAGAACATGAACTTTCAGCTCCAGCTGTAACGTTCTGGGCAGTGGAGGCTGAAATGGTACGAAGGATTTAAACGTTTGTTAAACCCTGAATGTAAAAGTGCCGTTGCAGCTTTGAAAAGATTTGAGCACAAACAAAGTAATGCAGGAATGTTCTGATGTTTTCCAGATGTTTTCTGTTATTCAGCTCCAAGGCTGACATTTTGAACTGCAAACCAACTCTGTGGTCTCGAACGATTTCTCGTATTGATGCATTTTATTCTTAAAGAAGCAGAAGTCTTTAAAGTGCGGCTGCAGGATCGAGCAGCCTTGGAGGAAACACCTTCCTTCTGTTTGATTTGGGTTTTATCAGGAGTTTCTCTCTGACTAACATCAGGATACGTTTGGATCTGCAGTCAGACGTTTCCCTCGGTGTCATATTGAGCTTTTACTGAATCATCTGAGTCATTTTTATCTCAGAGTGACTCAAACTGCAGCACATGACTAATGATTTTTTAAAAAAAGCTTGAATTTAGGTCAGATTTTCTCGGATGATTCAGAATTATACATACAGGCTCAAATTGATCCACATTTCATTTAATCTGATGATGAGAGGTGCTTGACGTTCTAGGAGATCCTTTAACTTGACAAGTCCAAGGTCCTCCAACTTCTCTTTAGTGATCATGACTGACTGCAGCTGTAGTTTCATTCACAACTCACATTTAGTTGATGTTCTGGATCTGCAGGGGGTGCCACAAACCTGCGTGTAAACTTGGCTTTTGTCTTGTCAGATGCTCTTCTTGATGCAACCTGGACTCGAACCGGCAGCCTCAGGTTTATGAGGCTGCAGCACTTAACCCAGAGGCATCTGGGTTAGTGATGTCAGTGATGTCAGTTAGTGATGTTGACGAGGGTGGGGAGTTAGGACGTGTGAGAGAAGCAGAGCACTACGTCTGTAGCATTGTAGCTAACGTGTGCACTGCATGCCGCTACCTTAGCTATATGTTAGCTCTGGCAGTTTTCAACTTGGGGGGGGGAGGGAGGGAACAGGATGCTTGAGAGAAGTGGAGCGTGCACTATTCACACAAGGGGAGCTGTTGGTCAGGCTCTACAATAGTTACTGAATCAAGTGTTCACTTGTGTAGGTAAACGCAGATGTTTAACAAATGTTCAAATTTACCAGAATGCAGGAAATGGCATCTTTTTTATTCAAAATTTTCTGTGGTTGGAAGATTTGACCCCCCCCCCCCCCCCCATACATACACACACATCATATTACAAATGCTTCTGATGCCAGTGACTTAACCCTGGTTATATAAACACACGAGCTGCTGTCAAAAAACGTGGACTGTTGTTATAACTTGTGGTGATAAAGAAAATGTTCATCGCTGCTCATTTATCTCTGGATTTAACGTCATGTTTCATTTTCTTCAGAGTTAATCGATGATGGGGGGTGTTCCAGGAGCTTTTCTCTTCCTCCTGGGGGTGAGTTTGGCCTTTCTGAGTGCTCACAGCGTCCACGCCGGAAAGATTCTGGTGTTTCCAGTAGACGGCAGTCACTGGGTCAACATGAACCTGATAATCCAGAGTCTCCACTCCAGAGGTCACGAGGTCACGGTGGTCCGCACGTCCACCAGCTGGTACGTCAAAGAGCGCTCCCCTCATTACCGCTCCATCACGATCACACTGCCTCAAGCCATCATCATCGAGGAGGAGGACTTCTTCGTGAACATGCTCGTCAAGATGCTGGAGATCAAGAGCCACGGGGCGTCTCCCATTGGATTCGTGAAGTTCTACTGGGAGATGCTAACTGCGCTGTCGAACATTCACCAACAGGCCAGCTTGCTGGCAGTGGAAATATTTGAGAACAGGACTCTACTGCAGAGCTTGCGAGACGCTCAGTTTGATGTGGTTCTTCTGGATCCTGGGTTGCCGGTTGGAGTTTTGGTGGCTCACGAGCTAAAGCTCCCAATGGTGTACAACGTGAAATGGATCACCAGTGGAGAGGGCCACTTTGTGGCAGCTCCCTCCCCAACGTCGTATGTTCCTGCCTGTGGACACTGTGTGACGGACAGGATGACGTTTCTGGAGCGAGTCAAAAATACGTTCTTTTACTTCTTCAACACCTACATCGACAAGCTGGTCGTGTGTCCTCCCTACAACAGACTCGTGGAGAAATACTTTGGTTCAGATGTGACATTCTACCAGCTTCTCCAAGGCGCCGACATGTGGCTCATGAGGGTGGACTTTGTGCTTGAGTTCCCCAGACCGACCATGCCGAACATCGCCTACATCGGTGGGTTTCAGTGTAAGCCGTCAAACCCTTTACCCACTGAGCTGGAGGAGTTTGTTCAAAGTTCAGGAGAGCACGGCTTCATCTTGATGTCTTTGGGAACGCTGGTTAAAGCTTTACCGTCAGAGATCACTTCAGAAATCGCTGCTGCTTTTGCCCAACTTCCTCAGAAGGTCATATGGAGGTACGTAGGCGAGCGCCCTAACAATTTGGGCAACAATACCCTTCTGGTGAAGTGGATACCGCAGAACGACCTGTTGGGTCACCCAAAGATCAAGGCTTTTGTAGCTCATGGTGGCAACAACGGCGTCTACGAGTCCATCTACCATGGAGTCCCCATCATTGGCCTCCCTCTTATGTTTGACCAGTTCGAAAATGTTTTCAGACTGGAAGTGCGAGGAGCTGCGAGGGTGGTAGACGCAACAAAACTCACCAGGCAGAGCTTTGTGGACGTGGTGCGTGACGTCCTCAACAACCCGTCCTACAGAAACAACATGAAGCGTCTGTCCGCTCTCCATCGGGACCAGCCCAGGCACCCGCTGGACACGGCAGTGTTCTGGACCGAGTTCGTCATGCGGCACAAAGGAGCAGCACATCTACGCACAGAGTCCTACAAGATGCCGTGGTATTCGTACCATTCTGTGGACGTTGTCTGCTTCCTGTTGGCAGCTCTGTTGATGCTGAGCGCTGCTGTGGTTGGATCCTTACGGTTCATCTGCCTTCCACTGTGCAGGCGAAGAAAACCGAAGCAGGAGTGACTCCTCACAAAAATCTGTGCTTTTTAAAAGAAATGATCTTAAAGCAGAAGCTCAAATCATTTAAAATTATGAACAATGATATAATACCTGCTGATAGGTCCTAAATAAACATCTTATCTGAAATATCTCAAAGCTGGTGACACAACACTTCATCTTAAATCATCAGTGTCATCACTTTACATTTACATGATATTTATGAAGAATTATGTGGTTGTTTGGACTTCCAGCCTGGAGCGCCTAATATTACTGTATTTTGGGAAACACTTAAAATCCTTGAAATTTCTCTTGTGCATAATCATTAAAATATAATAAAGATAGCTGCATGAAACAAAAAACTAAAATAATCTCAGAATAAATTATGATGATGCTTGATGAAATATTAAAACAGATTACATTAAAATTTGGTTACTTTAAAACAAATTAAAGAAATAATAATACTGTAATGTGTTATGTATTGTCATCATTGTATGTTCCCATACAATGGTGAAATTGGCTCTCTGCATTTAACCCATCCACCAACAGGTGGAGCAGTGGGCAGCTATTGAAAGGGAGCAACTGGGGATGAGGTGTCCTGCTCATAGACACCATGAGGTGTGCAATGACTGGGGATCAAACCCAGGACCTTCGTGTCCCGAGTTGGCTGCCCTGCCTCTACACTATCTCGGCCCACCATCTTGTGTTTTGGTCTGTTAGCAAAATTTCAAATTTTAACCACATTTTCAGAACGTAATTATGGGGTTGGCATTTTCATACATCTGATTAACATTTCAAATTTACCTGATTCAAGATGGCTGCCAACAGACAAAAAACAAATAAAAACGCAAACAATAGCTATAAATCATACATTTGCACAAATATTGATCTAAAAGTTATAGTGGTAGGATTGAGCCCCAACACATCCATGTACTCTGAGCACTGATTGTGCAAGCTCTTTTTTTCAAGTCCATCAACTATTTGAAGTCTTTTTTTTTTTTTTTTTGCTTGTTAGCAAATCATTTCATAAACCATTGGACAAATTTCAATACAAACTTTATGAAACAATTAGCAATTGTTCATCTAGATCTGGTTATTTTTTGGAGTTAACACAATTTAATATGGCTGCCACAACGAGCTGACTTAACAAAAAATAAAATAAAAAAATAAATAAAATGGCTTTAGCCTTGTCAGTTTTACATACATTGTGCTAAAACTTTGTCTGGTTGTAGCTGGAATTCATTCACAAAACATAATCTGTGTATTACCCATTTCAAAAAACCTCTGCTTAAAACTTTTGTTTTTCCCTGGTCTGTTAAAACATATCATATATAAGCCATCCATCCATCCATCCATCCATCCATCCATCCATCCATCCATCCATGCATCCATCCATCCATCATCTTTTACCTTCTTCTTCCTAAATAGTAATTTAAATACAACTTTCACAAAGTAATCAGTGGATGTGAATCTACAGCTGATTAACTTTTCAAGTTACTCCATATCAAGACAACTCCCACAGTTTATTGACATTAGCCAAAACAAACCTGGCTATAATTCAGCAAGTTGTACAAACATTAAGATACAATTTGATGTGGAAAACATACCTTAAGCATGAAACGTCACAAAATTGTATGAGATTGCACATTATTTTCAAGGTTTAACCACAATCCTAAAAAACAAACAAACACAATCCTCATCTCTTGTCATGAGCTAACGAAGAAAAGAAAAAAAAAAAAAAAAAAAAACGGTATAAAAGGCAGCAGGAGACAAATATTCCTTTAAGGAAGCCTATGCTTTAATTGTTTATAACATATTTTCACACATACATTCATGACAAGGGCAGCACGATGGTGCAGTCGGTAGAGCTGCTCAACGAGCAGGTTACCCTGGTTCAAATCCCGGTCCACGGGCCTTTCTGAGTGGAGTTTGCATGTTATCTCCATGCATGCGTGGGTTTTCTCCAGGTACTCCAGTTTCCTCCCACAGACCAGAAACATGCATGTTAGACTGGTAACTTTAAATTGTCTCTAGGTGTGAGTGAGAGAGTGAATGGTTTGTTGTCTTGTTTGTCTCTATGTGTCTCTGTGATGGACTGGAGACCTGTCCAGAGTGTCCCCCGCCTCTCACAGAGTGATGGCTGGACATGAACACCAGTGGGCCCGTGACCCGAAAAGGAAGAAGCGGGTAAAGATAATGGATGGACATTCATGATAAAAGAAAACATCAATTAAATAAACAGAGACCAAAAAAAAAAAAAAAAAAAAC
>JARVLU010000489.1:27038711-27051872 GCA_031762415.1 Simpsonichthys santanae | reverse complement strand
TGGACCAGTGATGATAGTGAAGAGAAGCTGCTTGGACCAGTGATGATAGTGAAGAGAAGCTGCTTGGACCAGTGATGGTAGCGAAGAGAAGCTGCTTGGACCAGTGATGATAGTGAAGCTCCTTTCTAGCTCCATTTTGTTTGAAGACCTGCAGTCAGAACTTTAACGTTTAGTTTTGTTGTCGAGGTGCAACTTTTTTTTTTTGTCGCCTCAGATTTTTGGGCTAAAGTGAAAAGGACAAAAGGTGAAGTCGACTCAATAAACAACATTAACCTCAGAGAAGTTAAAGTCCAACCACCAGTAAACACATCAAACCACATCTGGGTGGAACAACCGATACCAACCCAGGTTCCTGACCTCTGTGCCTCTCGTCCGCCGGCTGAACCTGCTGCTCGGTGAACAGAACGTTGACTTGTTTCATTTCCTGGACTTCAAGTCACGCCCGTTCAATCAGCTCGTAAGATCTGCTCCACCTCAACTCAGAGTAACCTTCAGGATTCACAGACTTTAAGGAACCAGGCTGTGAAGTTGGGAAATTCCCAGAACCAGCGTGGTCACGAGATTTAGAGCCTTGAGTAAAAATTAAAGTCATGTGATCCATGTTTGTCATTTGTTGTTGTGTAAGAATGGATCTAATTCCTTCTAAAATGTGTCAAATGGGTCTTGTGCTCCATGAGCAGAATAAATGGCCTTCCTCTTTCCAAAACCTAGACCCTCAACGGAGGTCCACATGAGTGGCAGCAAGAGAGAACTGGGTCTGGTTCTGCAGAGGGAGTCGTTCAGTGAGGTCTTCACCCGTGGAGCTCGAGAGAAGACAAAAGAAAAATGAGTTGAGCCGTCGCTGGTGGTTCTGTGGGCTCCTGTGTGAGGAGCGCCCTCATCGTTTTGGTGTCTTCTGCCTAAACCGACCTCTGGTCTGGGGCTGGGCCACCAACTGAACAGGCCTCAGTCCTGAATGTGGGTCCAAACCTGCGATGAGGCTTCGAGGTTCCAGGACGAGCCACACATGGAGGTTTGTGCGCCGGTGACTCAGTTTGGGCTCAAAGCTCAGGATTCAGACTCCAGGGTGGTACTTCGGTCCCATCGTGGGTCTTTATCGACACAACCAGCTGTGTCTACCAACACTTTGCTAAATGCTCACATCTGCACGCAAACCACAACATCTGCATGTCCACGGTGGAACAAATGCTCTCCGTGATGCCACAGCATGAACTTTATGAGCCAAAACTTGAGTCGTCTTGACTGTTTGTCAAACATCTTGTGAAACGTTCACTGCAGCCCACAGGGTCATGTGACTCAGCTGCAGAGCGTGCATTGTATCAGGTGGCATCACCAGTTCTGTAAAAACCCAAAGGCTTGTCAGGTCGAGGTCAGCAGAACGCGTTCATGGGCTCATGCTGAGGTTGAGCCCACAGGCTTGTTTTTAGAGCTTCTCCAGTCTGTTCTGCAGGAAATGTTGAGCACCTCCAGCACAACAGGTACGTTAAGAGTTTACTAAATATTATAGAAGCAGAATGTTGATCAGACCAGCTACACCTGCACTCTTACTAATGTTGGGAGGAAACTTTAAGTTTAATTTCGTACTAAAGTGGACGATCAACACTATGATTAAATATTTCTGAAATACATAAGTTTCCCACATTAACATTGTTTCTCTCGAGCACCTGAGAAACCAGTGATTGAACCCTCACACGTAGACACGCCGCCGCTGATTCACATGTTTACATGTAGTTTTTACAACCACAGACCCACACAGCTGGCGCTTGAACTGATGAAGCTGTCGTCACTAATCTGAGCCCACCGTTCACTCATTCACGAGATTTTTCTTTTTGGTCGTCAGCTGCCGGAGACAACTCTTAGACTTTATGAACTAAACGACTCCCGTCCCTGTTGCTCTAAAAAGAAACGCATGAACATAAATCTGCTCCGACCCGAGACGATATTGGTTTAAAAACTGCCCCGCAGTCATAAAGTGACAACGAGCCGACGCGACGAGTAAAAACTGAAATGTGTAACAGCTGCCCACTCAGACCGAGCGCCGAGTCGCCGTAAGATGTTCTCACTTTCAGCTGAAGGTGCCGCTTCCGCACGTTGTGGCCTTAAATTCAGGTTTACGGTCAGACCTGCAGAAATCAAGTCAAACGGATCTTTGGTTTAGTTTTGGTGGTTTTGCTTTCCTTAAGATTCCTAAAATTTAAAGCGTACCAGATTTAATTTTTGCAACAATTTTTTAAAGCCACAGCAATTTACTCATCTAAAAAACAAAGCAAAATATAAAGAGTTTAAATGCTTTTACAACTTTATCCATTTACAGTCAGAAATAAGATGCAAACAGAAACACAGCGACACAAACTTTAAAAACCAAACCATTTATATACACACACATCAGCATCTATTAGTTATTAAAATACAAAGTTTTTTTTATATAATCTGTGCTTTCTAAATTTAATTTTAATTTAAAGAGATGACAAGCTGTAAAACAAACATTTCACTGTCCCCGTAGGATATTTATTAGTGACTAATGAATTAAATATTAGTGTATTTTTAAAGTAAATAAAGTTCAGATTCAAATAACTGTTAATAGTTAAAAAAATAAATGTATAATTAACACAATTCATGAGCCGTAGTTATGTACGAACAGTGCAGATTTTAAATTGTACTAACTTTCATTTAGTAAAAACATTTTTTGCGTGTTTGGGTTTTAGTTTGAAGGTGCGAGTTGAAAGAAAATCTGATGTTTCAGTAGAACGAGCACGAACTGAGAACTTACTGATATCTAGAAACCATCAGAGGTAGATAAGACTGAGTCAGAGCAGGAGAGATGGAGATCTGGTGGCGTGCAACCCTTCAGTATTTTTATCAGAGAATATTATCAGAGCAACAAAAAATAACAATAAAATGAACAGTAAAGCAGTTTTTTAGTAAATGTCAGCGGGCCAGGAATACATCCTTGTTGAACTCCTTTGATCAATAATTTATAATTACAATTACCCATCGTTATCTCCTGCAGTTGGGTGTTTTACTGTTTTTATATTTGAGAATAAAGGATCAATAATCCAACAAACAGCGTTAATTACTTTCTAATTAAATCTTTGTAATTCTGATAGTTTGGAGTTAATTTCTATTAGAAAACCCTCAATTTTAATTTTTTCATTTTCTCTCCTTCACAAGTATTTTTTTAATATGTCAGTGCTGAGTCAGCAGTTTTGCTGTTTTCCTGTTTGTTTTTCTGTAGACTTTTGGCACTTTTGCTCTGCGCACTCCATTTTAACCTTTTTTTATTTCAAAATATTCATCTTGATCAGCGCTGCGGCGCCAACTTTTGTACTTTACAAAACATTTACCTTTATTTACAAAGGAACCCTCTTTAAAATACATCGATGTGTTTGAAACCCACTCCTCCACCATATTTTTTACTAACACTGATGCTAATTCAGCTGTTGCAAATTCTGTTTGCTGGTTTTAGCTGCTATCTTGCCACATTTTGCTCTTAGTTTCAGCTGAAGAACATTCAGAACTGATTTATTTTTTTGTTGTCAAAAACAAAAGGAGCACTGGTTTATTTTTTACCTATAAGAGCACCTCAAACTAAGTTTCTCTTGTTATTCATGCTTTAAACATAAAATCTAAATTACACGTCCAGAGGACCAGACTTAACTTTTTAGATTTTCCTGCCTGGATTATTGAGCAGCATCAGAAACTTGACCTCATGTTTCACTGTCCTGCCCCTGAATCCCTGCCAAAACATTTTCCTCTTACCTTTCAGCAAAACTCCTGAGCTCTGTCCAGTCGCTACATAAACTGAAGCGTCGTTACTGAACCTGAACTGATAAAGGTGATTGTGAAACGTCTTTAAAGGCTGTTCGCACGCGACACTGACTGATCTGTGGCCCTGCAGGCTGCCCACGGTTTCCCCCGTGCCAACGACCTGATGCCAGTGTCACGCAACGCGCCGCAGCGTGACTGAGATACCACAGCTGCTTACTCAAACGAGGAGCCGAGCGGCAGCTCTGTTTCCTCAGCGCTCGTCAGAAGGGGAAGCACTCTGCTCACAACCAACCTCAACTTCATGTACAACAAACAGGCGTTCAGCAGAAACCAACAAAAAACACTTCTCACTTTTAAAACACTTTGGTCACTGACTCACATCCAGGAAACTTTGTTTTTCTTGAGACTGATCGTCTTTTGCACCGGATCATGTGAAAAACAATTCAGTATTTACTTTTCATCTACTTCTACAGCAATCTATGTGCGCATAGTTTGCAATTTTGGCCGTTCACTTTCAGCTCATTTATGACTTAAGATTTTTTAAAAAACTTTTATTATTCAAAGCATTAAACTTTAAATTTTAACAAATATTTTCTTGTAGAAATACACTACACAGAACATTGTTCTCTTTGAAATGTGCTTTAGCAAACAGGTTCTGTTGTTGTCTTCTGCTACTTTTAGCTTTTAGCCACTCTTTGATACTTTAGCTGTTTTTTACTACCTTTAGGTTTTAGCTAGCCTCACTTTACCTTTAGCTTCCCTTTTGCCACTTTAGCTTTCAGCTTACTTATTGCTGCCATAGTGTTAGCCTTCTGATAATTTTAGCTAGGTTTTACTGCTTTTAGCTAGCCTTCTGCTACTTTAGCTTTTAGCCTGCTTTTTGCAACTTTAGCAAGCATTTAGCTGTTTTAGTTGAAAGTCACTTTTGGCTATCTACTGGTAGTTTTAGCTTAAACAAAATCTTCAAGTCCATCCTGTTCAAGATGCAAAAGCAACTTTAGAAAGCACAAAAACGGCCACCGCTCAGTAGATATTGAGCTAAACTTTAGTTTGGTAGTAACAGAGCCAAACCCAACACACACACTGTCAACTCTGTTAGGAAAATATTTCTGACCACTGGATGAATTTTAACCTACAACTGTTTGGAACCAGTCCAATTCAAGATGGCCGCCACTGCTAACCGACATTGGCAGACATGAAAATGGCTTCTCGTGGGTTTTTGTAGATCCCCACGATGCTCTGAGCGCTGACACATCTGGCAGACGCCTACCATGAAATCACACAGCTGGTCATTTACCAGGTTTGGGGGAAGCGGCTATAACTCCGCCCCTTTTTCAGGATGTGATGATTCTAGGTTGAATCTGAGGATATAAAGAGTCACGGCTCGATTTCTTCATGGTGTAGTTTGAAGACATCATTAGAAGACAAACGTTAGCCTGTGAGTGTTTTTATTCCTTTGATCTTTGCACATGAGTGATTTATGAAAACCATCTTTCTTCCAGCAGTCATGACCTTCAACACCTCCGATGATTATTTGAGCTACTCTGCGTACGATGGTTTGGGCTGTAACGGCACGAACTGCTCGGATGAAGACGACTCTGACTGGTGTGAGGCTGACGAGCAGCAGGAACGCATCATCCGAATGTTCCAGACGTGCGCTTTCTGTCTGATCTTTCTGCTGGGCATCATGGGCAACGGCCTGGTGATCGCCACCTTTGCCCTCTACCGCCGCCTGCGGCTCCGCTCGGTGACCGACGTCTTCCTGTCCCACCTGGCGCTGGCGGACCTGCTCCTGCTCCTCACGCTGCCCCTGCAGGCCACCGACACGTACCTGGGTTGGATCTTCCCTGACTCCCTGTGCAGAGCCACGCGCGCGTGCTACGCCATCAACACCTACAGTGGGCTGCTGCTGCTAGCCTGCATTAGCATCGACCGCTACATGGTGGTGGTACGAGCTCAGGAGATGCTGCGGCTACGCAGTCAGATTCTAACAGCAGGGAAGGTTGCAGCTGTTGGGGTCTGGATTGTTGCGGTTCTGCTTAGCCTGCCTGAAATCCTCTTCTCAGGGGTTTCGTGGTCCGGTCTCCAGTATTACTGCGGCATGCAGAAGAGTGGTCAAGTCAAGATGGCCACCAACGGAGCCATCATTGCTGTCTTCTGCGTGTCCCTCTCCATCATGGTGTCGTGCTACACCGCCATCGGTTGGGTCCTGTGGGAGGGGCACGTCAACAGCCGAGGGAAACGGTGGCATCGTCAGCGTACGCTGAAACTCATGGTGGCTCTGGTGTTGGTGTTTCTGATCTTCCAGCTGCCGTACACCATGGTGCTGTCTCACAAACTAGCGGGCCAGTTCTGCAACCTGTTGTTGGAGTACGTCACCTGCACGCTGGCGTACACCCGCTGCTGCCTCAACCCCATCCTCTACGCCCTGGTCGGCGTGCGCTTCCGTAAGGACGTGATGCAGCTCCTGCACGGCTGTGGCTGCCCGTGTGGGTTCCACTTCACGCTGCAGACGATGAGCTCCACGTCCATCTCCACCACCTCTCCTGCGCTCACCGTGCTCTCAGCCTGCACGCCGACCTCACCGGAGCGCAGCAACTCCAGCAGCGACGCAACGTCACCCCTCAAGTTCCAGTTTCCAGCTCACAAGTAGAATAATAATGAAGTTTAAAAAGATTTGATGAATTTTGAAGTTTAACTTTTGTACATTTCATGTAACTTAATATTTGTCTTAATTTTTTTTATTTTTCTTTATTCTGTCTAAATGCTGGTTTGTATAAATCACCTTTATTTTGAAATGTTTAATCTTATTTTACCAGATTCACAGTGGTCGTTCTTTGGGTTGTATAAATATTTGATAAAAGTTTATTCTGAAAGGCCAAAGCTTCAAGTCGTTTTTATTTTTATTACATCGATCATGTCTGTGTCCCTGCACCTGTTTGTTAGTAAAATATCTCATGAACTACAGGACAGACTTCATTAAAACTGATTAATTATTGAACAATCTACAGTTCATGGATGCTCTTAAAGATGGCGGGTGACATGCATTCCTTCCAGGATCTTGACTGTTTTAAATACGATTCATCAAAATATGGGTCAGATTTCACTTTTTGACTGAAAGAGCTGCAGCGTCTCCTCCACGTCCACGTCCTCTGACTAAATCAGTCACTGATCGTCCAAACCAGACGGACGAAGGTCTTTTCATCGTGGAACAGAAAAACGACTGAAATGTTTCCACTAAAGATGAAGACAACTTTAAAACGCGACACATTCCACCATGTTTGTTATTTATTAAATTAATCTGTCTGATGTACAAACTGATCCTCACTGACCACCTCTGCTCTGGAGCAGACAGGTGTGTGTGAACACAATGCCAAGATGGAAAAACATCTGCAATGACCTCAGAGAAGCAGCTGTTGCTTCAAAACTTAACAAGATTAACATTTAAAAACAATTGTTTGCTCAACATTATATCAAAGTTAATAAATGCACTTTAATGGTCAGATCAGCTTCAGGTTGTCTGGCTGGCACGGCGCCATCCATCCATGGACTGACCGAGCCGGAGCTCTCGAGCGTTCCTCCGCCTGCCCCAGCTGAATGAAGTGCACGTGCACAGGTTGACTCACTGTTGCAGTTCTATGAAATTTAAATTTAAAGCGTCAGTCAAAAATTGCGTTATGAACATGTGAAAACATGTATGTCGTCATAACGTTGAACCTTCTGAGAGTTTCAGGAAAACCTGGTGCTGCTTAACAAGATGCACGTCACCACTGATCTTAAAACTAGTTGTAAAGTAAATTTAATCTTTAAAATCTATTCGAGTTTTTATTGTTGTTGGTTCCAAGCTGAATCATTGAGATCTTCCATGATCTGTTGGCACTTCGAGCACATGTTGAGGATGACTCTCACCTACTACCACACCAAACTTTATATCTGTGAAAAAGACTGAGTTACAGTTTTATCTGTTTGTTTTTTTAATTATTATTATTTTTATTAGTGATGGTGGCCATCTTGAATTTTCCTTAAAAAGAAAAAAGATTGATCTGGGTTTATACAGTTTGACTTTTGTTCTGGTCACTTCCTGCTGCAGTGTCAGGTGTTCACCACCAGGTGGCAGCATTGAACCACTTCTACTGAGTGCACCGAGCAAAAAGTATTTTATTTATTTCTAACAGTCTGACAAGAAACTGAACATCTGGGCATCATCTTATTTTTCTAATCTCTTTATTGAATGGTTTTGGATCAAATATAAAATTTATTTTAATCTCTATTATTTAAACGTCTCATTTAGAGCAGTTTCCTTCCTTTTTAATGTTGTTAATACCTCCATTTTCAACAAAATATACAAACTCTTTAGACATTTTAAAACGCTCCTGCAGTCATTTATGACGTCCCTGCTGCCAAACAGGTCCCACATTTCAAAATAAAACTTAATTTTCTTTAAATTATTGTATCCTCAGCTGTGTAACTTGAATCATCTGCTTTTATCAAATATTTGTTTGTTTGGAAAAATTTACAACATCCAGAATATCCTGTCCCCAAAACAATCGTGTTTGTCTGAATTTGCCTGGAGAACATGTAATCTGACGCTGGACCATCACTGGGTCCAAACAACAACTTTAGTCTTTTTCATTAATTTCATCACAAACTAACTGACTTTGAACAAACTGTTAGAGAATAAACTTTATCCTTTAATTCACACTTTAAATTCTAGAAAAATAAATTTTGTTTTCAAACTAAATTTTATAATTTCATCTTTAAAGTGAATGTTTTTTTCTCTATCGTGCTTCGTGTTCTGCAGGTTTCTGTGAACTCATGTTTTATTAAAACACCTCCCTGCTCTCCTGACTCTGGTTCTGCTCGACCCGTTGGCTCCAGAACCGCTGTGGCATCGAGCTGCTCAGCCACTTCATCTGACGTTTGATATGTTTTTAAAAAATAAAGGTCTGACGCCTAAAACAGGTGATTCTCCTCTGAACACCTGAGCTGGAGTTTTTCAGGTAAACGCAGGAAGTCGGACACGTTTAGCTCCACCGTGCACGACGTGCACGACAACGTCACGAACAGTCGGAGGAAAACCGTCTGGTTCCTCCGGTCTAATCCTCTGCTGACAGACAGGACCGACACTGTGGTCCACCATGATCTGAAGTCCTTCATGTGTTGATGAACTTAAACACCACACTCATGTGTTGTTGTTTACATCATGTGTTGTTGTTTACATCATGTGTTGTTGTTTACATCATGTGTTGTTGTTTACATCATGTTGTTTACATCATGTGTTGTTGTTTATCATCTGATCCAGAAAACTGAGCACTGAAGTCTTTCAGGAAATGTCTTGATTCTCACCAACAAAGTGAACAAACTTTGGGTCCGTTTGTTTTTTTTTAACTTCAGAACTTTATTCTTATGGATCAGAACTTTATTCTTATGGATCAGAACTTTATTCTGACGGATCAGAACTTTATTCTTACGGATCAGAACTTTATTCTTACGGATCAGAACTTTATTCTTACAGATCAGAACTTTATTCTTATGGATCAGAACTTTATTCTTATGGATCAGAACTTTATTCTTACGGATCAGAACTTTATTCTTACAGATCAGAACTTTATTCTTACGGATCAGAACTTTATTCTTACAGATCAGAACTTTATTCTTATGACTCAGAATTTTATTCTTACAGATCAGAACTTTTTTAACGAGTTCACGTTGGAGGATTTCAGCTGTGGGCTTGAACCAGCGGTCTGGAGGTGTCCTGTGTGACCCGTACACTTCACTCTCACAACAAAGACCCACAGTCTTCATCGCACGGTGCAGCTGCTGCACAGCTGCTCTTTATGATTTAAGATCGTTGATAATTTTATGTTTGATCAGAAAAGTGTCGATGAGTTGAATCAAAGTTTACACACGACGAGTTCTGCAGCTGAAAAACTCTGAAACACTCGTGTCCTGTCGCTAATTCAGTTTTTATCTTTTTGACTCGTCCAGTGGATCGTTGTGCAAGTTGAGCTCACCCAAAACTGTAGTTTCTACTTTATAATCCTTTCAAAATAAAACATGGTGGCAGAAAGAGACGCTCCAAGTTCTTTATTTAACCATCACTGAGAAGAGCTGGTTATTGACAGAGATGGTCCAGCAGCACCAACAGGCGCCTTTAGGGTCCAGAGAAGAAAAACATGCAATAAAATATAAACGTCAGCAACAAACAAGGAAAACACAAATGAACATTATAGAGATTTTCACCACAAATACTGAGACCAGGTGTTGCACTTTGAAACAGGTGCTAGTTGCACTAGATGAGTTCACTATGGAGCCGAGCCAGAACTCTGGAGGGACTTTATATCCTCTCTGGTCTGGGAACACCTTGGGACCCTCCAGCAGGAGCTGGAGACAGGTCTGGGGTTTCC
Source organism: Simpsonichthys santanae (assembly GCA_031762415.1). Taxonomy (NCBI): domain Eukaryota; kingdom Metazoa; phylum Chordata; class Actinopteri; order Cyprinodontiformes; family Rivulidae; genus Simpsonichthys; species Simpsonichthys santanae. Next base: position 27,041,697 of record JARVLU010000489.1, on the reverse strand, counting down.
TCCTGCACCTGATCCCTCTGTAACCTGATCATGGACAATTCCCTCCTGTCCATGTCCCTGTGGGGTTCAGATCAGAAAACTACATGAGCTACAGCCTGGAGTCCAGAGGAGGTCCGTTTCATTACCTGCTGCTGACACGGAGCTCGAACATGGAGGCATTAGGACCCAGAGTGCTCTCAGCTGTTGGTCTCTGCAGCCTTCAGTCTGCCCTTGCCTTTGAGCAGGACATGCAGAGCTGCTGGGCCTCTGAGGACCTGGAGCTCAGAGGAGACCCAACATCCAGGATCACATGGAGGACTTCAACAAGGAGGCTGATCTGCAGCAGCAGAACCACGAGTCGTTTGTGTTTTAGTTTCCTCAAAGAGACGCTGGTGTTTTGGATTTTAGTTTGTTTCTCATCTCGTTCAGAAGCTGCAGGAGCAGAACTCCTCCTCCTCCCCCTCCTCCTCCCCCTCCTCCCTCAGCTGTCACTCTGTCACCCTCAGGATATCCTCTTCCCTCTGTCTAGGGTTTCATAAAGCTCTGGATCTGAGCAGGTCTGACTCTCATCCCTCAGTTTGTTGGAGAACATCAGGCTGCTTCATCATGAGTCAACGCTGGGACGGCATGGAGATAATGAGAGGTCAAAGGTCGTGCAGGACTTGGACTCAGTAGATTTTAGAACTTGAGTGTCTCTTGGTTTTGGATAATTTTTGTGTCCACGTGTGGTTTGGATCTATGTAATTATGGGAAACTCAGCTGGAAGTGCAGAGCTTCCCCAGGTGAAGGACGTTAAGGAGGGGAAGATATCCAGGCCGGACTCCATGCTGCCCCAGAGACAAACATCTGGACCCAAGACCCCGATGCCCCCCGAGCAGGAGCTGGAGGAGCGTTTCAGCGCAGTGCTGGTGAGCCAGATGTGCATAACTTTGTATCTCAGCAGAGAAACTATGCAGAGAAGAAAAATGTGAAATATTCTGTCAATGTGGACGATGTGGACGTCCTGAGGACAATCTTATCTGTGTGGCAGAAACAAAACACCTCGGTGGAAAAATACAAAAGAGCCGCTTCAGTCGTGACACAACCAGAAACATTATTAACCCTTGAACTTCAGGGAACGAAACACCTCAACTTCAGGTGTATTATTGCCTCAACTTTAGAGTATAAACTTTTACATTTTACTTTAAAATAAAAAAAAAAATCAAGTCAGTCCTCTTATAAAAACTGATTTGTTTATTGACACCTTCAGACATTGAGAATTATGATGTTTCATACAATTTATGATTTATTGTTGATTCTAAAAATACTCAGATAAAAACCTTCAGCTTGTTTCAAGGGTCTGAGCAGCTGCTGCAGAGATCAGAGGCTCTTCGACTTAAAACTGTTGTTAAAACCATGACATCAGCAAATTAAAGTTATTATTAATAATAACAATCATCATCATCATCATCAGTCCTGACACAAACAGGAAGGTGCGTCTGGAAAACAGCCGACACTCAGAGGTTTTAAACTGAAGAGGCGCAGGATGACGTCTTGTTGCTCGGACTCTTTTTGAACAAAGGTCTTTTCCAACATGAACCATCGTTGACTTTAGTTCCCGCCGTCACCGAGGACTTGAACCGTGAACAAAACCACGAGGCAGCGACAGATCAGAATGCTGCTGGACTGGTTCTGTTCTGGACTGGTTCTGTTCTCGTCTCTGAGCGTTGAGACCAAGTTCACCGGTTAGGTTAAGTGAACCTGAACGCAACACACTTCCTGTCTGGAGAACGTTTCGTCAGAGGCTAAATGTTGGACTTGGTGTTTTTGTTAAAGGCTTGTTGACAAAAGAGAGGCTCTTGAACATGTCGTGAAACATTCAGGGGACTCAGGCTCATCCCTTGAGTTTTAAAAACGTTCGTCGCTGCAGACGTCTCAAATCTTTTAGTTTCAACGACTCTTGACTTCTAGATCTTGAAGACCTCTCACAGAACATATTCGAGGCTCAGGTCTAAACCCACACATGGTTAATTAAAATGTGGTTTAAATAAATTATCGGTAGAATAAATCATAAAAGTGGGCGTGGCTGCTGAGGTGGGCGTGCATGGCACAGAATTAATCTGTCGTTTTCAAAACGCAGCCGCGATCTTCTCTGGGTTGAGTCCGTCAGGTGGAGACTCGTCCACCGTTTGGAACCTCAAAGCTGCAGCTCCTCCACAGATCTTCTGCAGGACTGAGGTCTGGAGCTGGTTCACTTCAGGACCTTCATGTGTTTCTTCTTTAGCTGCTCCTTTGGTGCCTCGTGAGATGTTTGGGGTCATGTTCCTGCTTAAAGACCAGTCCACTGGTCCCTCAGTGCGGTCACAACATCCTGCACCTTTAGAAGAACGACTGACCCAAAACATGGTGCTTCCACCTCCGTGCTTGACTGTGGATGGTGTGCTTCAGGTTCACAGTGTTTCTCTTCAGGTCCAGGTGACATCACAGAGCTGGATTTGGATCTCTGACCACAGAACTTCAAACCTCCTCTGAGTCATTTAGATCTTCTCTGGTTAATTTAAATGGACCTTCAGTCCATCACAAAGTAATGTGTCCTGCTGGTGTTGATCCGGTACCTTCACACGTTTCACCAGCTCCTCCTGTTTGAGTGTGAAGCTTGAACATCTGAATGTTCTTCAGACGATCAGAAAAGTTCAGTCAGTGTGAAGAAACCAAGATGTTTGGTCACAGCTCGTCTGACGTTTGAGGCCGTCGACGAGTTCAAGCAGAAGATCCAAACGTGGGAGTTGAGATCTGCAGAGATGTTCAGTTTTAGTTGGAGTTATGGACCAGTGGTTCTTCAAGACGAGCGTCTGTTCCTCCTCATCCTCAGTTTTGTTTTATTGAAACGTTTCAGAGGAAACGAGGTCGTCACATTAATTCTGTTGTTCAGGTTCAAACCACATCAGATTCTGTGTGTGCGTGTGTGTGTGTGTGTGTGTGTGTGTGTGTGTGTGTGTGTGTGTGTGTGTGTGTGTGTGTGTGTGTG
>JARVLU010000489.1:26914272-26932693 GCA_031762415.1 Simpsonichthys santanae | reverse complement strand
TTGTGTGTGCGAGATTTTTTTCATCAACACATTTTTGATCTACATGCAGAGATCAAAGATATGTTAGGAATTTTTTTTGTCTCCAAACCCTGTGTGTCATTTTCATCACTTATTGTCTGTCAACAGATCTCACTTGTAAATGAGTCTTTGAGGCTCAATGTGATTTACATGTTTAAATAAAGATTGAATGAAAATTCTGGACTCCGCCTACAGACCCCGTACAGAAGTGTAAATGGAAATGCACCGACAAACGAGCTGATCTGACCTGATCCGCACCGTAACAGTGGAAAAGGGGCATAAATGAACCGCAGACAGAAAGGAGCGGATTCACGCAAAATATGTGCCGTGTAAACTGCCCCTTATAGAGGTTAGTCCCATTGAGCCACGAGGACTCATTTACAAGAGACACCTGAATTTTAAACAAAGAGTGATGACAGCAGTGAATAACAACGACAACAATAGATATAGCCCAATACAGCTCCTCAGATTGAAGAAGTCAATATAATATAAATAATAAATAATATAAAGGATGCATACAACTTTAAGTGTTTTTTTTTTTAATAAAATGATAATTAAAAGGATAATTAAAAGGAAAAGTAGTGAAAAAACAGCTAGATTATGAGGCGGTGCAGAATACAGTACTGGACTAAAAACAGGAACATGTATGAAGTTGTCTTCTCAAAAAAAAATTTTTTTTTTAAAAAAAGAAAGTATTTTTTTTAAGATACTAGAGTCAAGAAATACTACTTTTTTTAATAAAAGTATTTATGTGTAATGAAGTCAAGAAATACCTTTTTTTTATTTTTAATATGTATTTTTTTCCTGAAACAGTTTTTAAATTCAACTTTATATGTAGGAGTACAACATTGTTGATGTTCCCATTAAAATGCACTTTCAATAAAGTAAATATTGACAAAGTTCAATGTAATTTTTATGTTGAGTTGGAGGAAGGTTGTCAGCAGCTGCTGAAAGTGATTAATAAAGTAACTAACTTGTAATCTAACTTATTTACTTCCCAAATCAAATAATCAGTAACTTAACTAAGTTACTTTTTAAATGTAACTAAGCCATCACAGGTTGACAGCAACAACTCAACACAGCAGAGGAAACAGTAACACTGATAACTGAAAGTACTGCCATACTTAAATAGAAGCTTACAAAACAATGAATGTAGAATAAAACCTGAACTAACAACTGGACAACTGCATTTCAGGAAAGAGAAGCAGCAACAGCAGATTTCATTGTTAACTGCATTTATGATTCAGCTGTGTCTTAAACCTTCAGAAATAAACACTTTCAGCTGCAAACTACTTCCAACAAAACTCTTACCTATTCTGTGCAGGTGTATGTGAGGTTTCCAGGTGATGTCCAGCAGTCTGCGCTGACGATCGATCTCTTCCTCGTACTGGACGATGGTTTTTTCAAACTCTGTGAATATTTCTTCAGCAGCAGCAGTTAGTCGCTCGCTGATAAACTCTCTCAGAGACTGAACTGAAGACATTGTTGCTGCTCACACTCAAACATCCACCTCTTACTCACACACACACTGAAACCACCGCAAACTCTCAAAGCGAGCTATGCTAAAACTCCTGTCACGTTGTTTACTTCCGTTGGTGTCACACTGTGAAGCTCCGGCAGAAACGCACAGTCTCGCGCTTTGCAGAAAACGACTCGTAAAAATGTAGTTTAATAACTAATAAAGTGAGATAATATTCAAACCCATATTTAACAAAAAAATACAGTTTAGAGACTGAACTGTAGACGTTGTTCGCACATCAAAATCGACAAATAAACAACACAAACACGAGTTGTTTTTTTTTTTTTTTTTTTTACCGGATGTTGCATTAACTTTCTTCTTCGTTGAAGAAATAGTGGTTTAAAAAGAAAGGTATTAGCTCTCTACCGCCACCTAGCGGCTGGAATGAGTTCTTCCCAAAACATAAACTATGACAAATGATTCACTGTTACTGTATTTTCTTCGTTCACTAAACTTTTGGTTTTAATTTAAATGTTATTTCGGTTATTTTAGGATAAAGAATGACCAGTCACCTCGTCTTTTTAAGTAGATAATCTACGGACAGACGTTTGTTATTACAATGTAATAAATACAGGTTTCATCGTTTTTAAAATAAAACTGGATTTCATGCATATCTACTTATTTTGCAGCCATTTAAGTTTGTTTGAATTAGTATCACTTTATTATATTCTGTTAATTTCTACATTATTTTCACATAATTTGTTTGTAAATAATGATTTGGCATTAACGTTTTATACTCCACAAATTAATACCAATGCTGTTTATATATCGGTATAAACCTTTTGTTTTTTATTTTTAAACCCTAATTGAGATACTTACAGACGCTTACATTATAAATGTCACATAGATTGATCTAACAAAAAGTTGAATTTATCAGCATTTACTGTATTTGGATTTCTTCCTGTCCTTTTACAGCAGTTGATGGGAAGAGGAGTTCTTAAGACAAAGCAATTAAGGAGGGAGCAATCATGTCACAAGATAATTAAAATTATTTAATTCATGTCCAGTTTTCAAACAAATGGTAAATAAATGTGTGTAGATAAACAGATTTTAACTTATTAAACTGGTATAAATGTGTGCTTGACTAGAAGTTGAGGTGTCTAAGTTTAATTTTATTACAAACTAATGTTTTTGCTGTTTCACGTTCAGCACTGCATCGTAGAATAACTCACTTGTATTTTTATTTTTATAAGGTTTTTAATTTCTTGGACAAACGTCAAGGTTTACCACAGAAACACAGTTTTTCTATTTACACAGATCGAGAGTTTATTAGAAATGTTGAAAAGTTTTTGTATTTTGAGATCAAAACACAAATTAGTTCAAAAAGCTTTGAATGCTCAGATTTATTACACAACAGAGTCTGAGTAGTTACTTGTGAAATTGCTGCATTAAAAAAGTCATTTTGTACAAGACTTGAAGGTTTAGAGGGTAGTAACAAAGGAAAATCTGGTAATAAAAGGAGATCAGTCCTTTCCTCTTCGACTCTTCTTGTGACTCTTCTTTGAACTCCTGTGAGGGTGAAAGAAAAGATTTTATTAAAACTTTACTAAAAACCTAACAAATGGTGATAATGTGACCTAAAACCTACCTGCTGTCATCGAAAACTATTGAAACGGTCCTTTTAGCAGCTACAGACCAGAGCTGAGCTTTGTTAAGATTAAAAATACAGCGGCAGTTTGACTCTAAATCGGGCGTTGTTTTATTAAACTTGATCTCAGATTACGGTAAATTTCACACTAGGAGTTAAAGCTAATCTTAACGCTCACATGAAACGATCAACTCACCTCTCTGGAGTCTTGGAGTGGCTGCGATGTCTGTGGCTTCTGTGGTGACCTGATTCACAAACAATCAGTTACAATCAATTCAGTTTTTATTCTTTTTGCCATGTTAGGTATATTTTCACTGTGCAAGAATGTTGAAACTCTAAAGATACATAAACAACAACATCAAACAGCTTCTTCATGTTCTGTAAACATGCTGGAGACAATCTGTGACGTTTAGGGGAAAACAAACTGTCCTTAATTTAAGATTATTTAATCCTTCTTTCGACATGTTCTGCTGCTTTAAAGTTGTGTTTTTAAACACTCACTAAATTTTAATTAAATCTAGAGCAACAGGGTTATTAACTCCTAGTTAGCATTCTGCTGCTTGTACAGTAGCTCCTTGTTAGCGTTCTGCTGCTTTTAGCTCCTAGTTAGCGTTCTGCTGCTTTTAGTTCCTTGTTAGTGTTCTGCTGCTTTTAGCTCCTAGTTAGCGTTCTGCTGCTTTTAGTTCCTTGTTCGCGTTCTGCTCCTACAGTAGTTAGCGTTCTGCTCCTTTTAGCTCCTAGTTAGCGTTCTGCTGCTTTTAGCTCCTAGTTAGCGTTCTGCTGCTTTTAGCTCCTTGTTCGTGTTCTGCTCCTACTTAGCATTCTGCTACTTTTAGCTCCTAGTTAGCGTTCTGCTGCTTTTAGCTCCTTGTTCTCGTTCTGCTCCTACTTAGCATTCTGCTACTTTTAGCTCCTAGTTAGCATTCTGCTGCTTTTAGCTCCTAGTTAGCGTTCTGCTCCTTTTAGCGCCTACTTTACATTCCACTGCTTTTAGCTCCTAGTTTGCGTTCCGCTGCTTTTAGCTCCTAGTTAGCGTTCTGCTGCTTTTAGCTCCTAGTTATCATTCTGCTGCTTTTAGTACCTAGTTTGTGTTCTGCTCCTTTTAGCTTCTAGCTAGCAATAGGCTCCTTTTATCTTTTAACTAGCGTTCTGCTCCTTTTAGCTTTTTCCTTTTAGCTCCTAGCAATTGTTCTGCTCCTTGAAAACCTCAGTTTCGGTGTCTTGAGCCACTTCTCAGCAACAAGTTGAAAGTTTTGCAGAAAAATTTTAAGTTTTTGTTTGAAATATTCTGCCACTTAAATAAAAATCAGCTAAAACAACAAACATCTTACAAGTTTTAATTAACCGTATTTCAGGAGAACATCTGTCTCTGCAGAAACAAAACTTCGGCTCTGATGAGACTGAACCAGAACAACATGAACGTGAGTTCCTCCTGAACGAATGGAGCTGCGTCTTTTCACTGTTCGACACGAGAGGAGTCCTGGTTTTAAGACGACACTCAGGTTTGACTCTAACGAGGAAGTTGCATTTTAAAAACTTTTGTTGCTTCGACGTCATTAATTACTGCTTCATTTGGACCTCGTAAGAAACAGCTGACTGCACTTTGCGTTTATAACCAGACTCGTACAACTCGGATCAGTGGGAGTCTGAAACATCTGCAGCATCTGGACGGTCAGGAGGGGCCACACGGTTTCACCTACCGGGGGATTTGGAGCGGTGCCGTCTGTCTCTGGACCGGCTGCGGTGGCGGCGGGGGCTCTTGCTGCGATGGCGTTCTCTGCGAGGCGATGGGCTGTTCACACAAAGAACACGTTTACAGTCAGAGTCGCAGGCGGACGCCGCACGTTGAACTTTCACTAAAAAATCAGTCGTACCTTCGTCTCTTTGGAGATCGGCTCCTCCTAAAATAAAAAAAATAAAAATAAAAAGTTGGCAGAACTAACTCATACGGTGCGTGACGGAAAATTTGTACTTTTTATCCACAATAAATCCAAAACAAACCGTCTGGGCGAGCGGCTGCGCCGGTAACGAGGCGACGGGGAGCGGCGAGGCCGGTCGTTGTCACGGTAACTCCGTCGGTGCGGTTCAGGGCTCGGCAGCCTCTCCACCTGCCAGGAGCAACAAAAACGACCAAACTAAACTTTAAACAGAATAAAGTCCCGTTAGTGCTGAAGAAAAGGTTCAACGTGTTCAAAACAACTTTATTTCAGGCATGAGTTTCAACCACGACTGCTTTGGTGACCGTCATCGAACTGGAGATTTCTGCGCGTCACAACAAAAATATACCAATTTTTTATTAATGATAATAAAAAAGTTCAGATTCTCCAGGATTGCAGGACGAGAGGGAAACGTGTCTGAAGCTGGAGAAACTCTTCCTCCTCACCAGCAGGGGGCTCTGTTTGCTAAAAGAAATCCACTCAAACTGTGACTTTTACCTTTTCTTCTTCCTCATCTTCTTCCTCGCTGCTCTCTACTTCATCCAGGTCTTCCTCCAGAGCGCTGATCCGTGGGTCCAACATCTCAGCCTCCTCCAGAACCTGTCTCTTCTGTAGCGCAGAAACAATCATGTCTCAAACTCTCTCCAGCAGAAGAACTAAACCAGACAGACGCGTCTTGAAGACAAATAAAGACCTGAAACCCCTTCAGCTCATCTCATGTGCAGCTTATTGAGAATCACTGTTGAAAATAAAACTGTTTTTTTCCTGACGAACACATGAACCAAAGAAGTTGGAACACATTGTGTTTCTGAGAACAAACACCTAAAGAGCGAAAACTACAACAGGTTTGTTGTCGAGCTGATACTGAGAGAAAAAACAGCTAAAGTAACAAAGAAGCTTCTGACAGTGTGAATTACTATCGATCGAGCCAACTTAACTTAAGGGATTACTGTAGTCCCTCGTTTATTGCAGGGGATCCGTACCCTGAAGACTCGTAAATAATTGAAAACCACGTGGAAGGAATATTAGTACAAGTAGTAAGTAGTGGTTTATTTTTATTATATATAAATATATGTATAAATAAATAAAGGTGTTAAAACCCTTCCCACACTCTTACAATATTAAAACAATTTTGCTCTAAAAGAGCAGTGTTATGATTTCGGTTCTCTGCCTCATCTGCTCTTTGCCACCTGGAAGAGCTCTTGGCCACGCCCACTTCTCCGCTCTGCACGGGGAACAGCTGATCAGCTGCAGCTGGAAGTTTATCCTGCAGTGTGGGCTGCACAAAGGTGCAGCAGGTGTTAAATCATTTAAAATAATTGATTTTAAATAAAAATGTCATGCCGATCGTGCAGCTCATCCATCAGTCAGCCAGTTGTGAGTCATGTCCACTTTTATTTTGAAAAACAGCGATAGAGCGAGTCCGTGATAAACGAACCGCGAAGTAGAGAGGGGCTGCTGCACAGAACGTGTAGTTAACTCACCTGAAGGCGGGGCAGGATGATGTCACAGACCCTCTCTGCGTGAAGAAGCTCGTCGATCAGCTCGTCAACGTGCACCAGCTCAAACTCTGCCAAAGAAACATCAAATAAGGTGCAGGGCCTCCTCATCGCACGTTTATACATCAAAAGGAATTTCATTCTGAACAAAAGTCTAAATTGGAGACGTCACGACACGGAGGATTTAATTTACAGCGCCCGGTGGCTTTTAAACGCGTCTCACCTCCGTTTCTGTTCTGACACTTGATCTTCCTGTAGTCGTTGTACAGCGGCTCCAGGTACTTGTAGCAGTCCACGGCGGTGCCCGTTAACCTCATGTACATCGCTCCCAGCAGACGAACGTACCTGAGGACGCAGAGACGCGTCACCGCCTCAGTTCAACACAACTACAGATTAAAACACGTGATTCTGTCTCTACTGTTTTATAAGATAAAGAACTCACTGAACAACCTGCAGCAAAGTCTTTTCATGTTTGATCCGTAAACGTCGTCTTGACACAAAAGTCATTCTGTCAAACTTACCTGTTTTTTTTTTCTTAGATTCTACTAAAGAAGTGAGGACAGACTGTGTGTGTGTGTATATATATACAGTATACACACACACACACACACACACACACACACATATATACAGTGAGGAAAATAAGTATTGCAACTTTGCAAGTTCTCCCACTTAGAAATCATGGAGGGTCTGAAATTTTCATCTTAGCTGCATGTTCACTGTTAGAGGCATCATCTAAAAACAAAAAAAAATCAAGAAATCACAATGTATGATTTTTTTAAATCATTTATTTGTGTATTACTGCTTCAAATAAGTTGAACACCTGCAAATCAGCAACAGTTCTGGCCCTCACAGATCTGTTACTCCACCTCTAAAAAGTCCACCTCCACTCCACTTATTATTCTAAATAGGAAGCACCTGTTTGAGGTGTTTAGCTGCATAAAGACACCTGTCCACCCACACAATCAATAAGAATACAACTACTAACATGGCTAAGACCAAAGAGCTGTCCAACGACACCAGAGACAAAACTGTAGACCTCCACAAGACTGGAAAGGCCTACGGGGCAATTTCCAAGCAGCTTGGTGAAAAAAGATCAGCTGTTGGAGCAATTATTAGAAAATGGAAGAAGCTAAACATGATTAAATGTCCCTTGGACTGGGGCTCCATGCAAGATCTCACCTCGTGGCGTATCATTGATCCTAAGAAAGGTGAGGAATCAGCCCAGAACTCAACGGGAGGAGCTGCTCAATGACCTGAAGAGAGCTGGCACCACTGTTTCCATGGTTACTGTAATACACTAAGACGTCATAGTTTAAAATCATGCATGGCACGGAAGGTTCCCCTACTTAAACCAGTGCACGTCCAGGCCCGTCTTAAGTTTGTCCATGACCATTTGGATGATCCAGAAGGGTCATGGGAGAAAGTTCTGTGGTCAGATGAGACCAAACTAGAACTTTTTTGGTCTTAATTCCACTCGCCGTGTTTGGAGAACGAAGAATGATGAGTACCATCCCAAAAACATAATCCCTAATGTGAAGCATGGGGGTGGACGCATCATGCTTTGGGGGTGTTTTTCTGCACATGGGACAGGATGACTGCACTCTATTCTGGAGAGGATGACCAGGGTCGTGTATTGTGAGATTTTGGGGAACAACCTCCTTCCCTCAGTTAAAGCATTGAAGATGGGTCGTGGCTGGGTCTTCCATCATGACAATGACCTGAAGCACACAGCCAGGAGAACCAAGGAGTGACTCCGTAAGAAGCAGATCATGGTTCTGGAGTGGCCTAGCCAGTTTCCACACCTAAACCATATAGAAAATCATTGGAGGGAGCTCAGACTCTGTGTTTCTCAGCGATAGCCCAGAAACCTGTCTGATCTAGAGAAGATCTTTGTGGAGGAATGGGCCAAAATCCTGCTGCTGCAGTTTGTGCACACCTGGTGACAAACTACAGGAAACTCTGTAACTGTAAACAAAGACTACTGTACCAAATATTAACATTGATTTTCACAGGTGTTCAAATACTTCTTTGCAGCAGTAACACACAAATAAATTATTAAAAAAAAAAACCCATACATTATGATTTCTGGATTTTATTTCAGATGATGTCTCTCACAGTGGACATGCACCTAAGATGAAAATTTCAGACCCCTCCATGATTTCTAAGTGGGAGAACTTGCAATGTTGCAGGGTGTTCAAATACTTATTTTCCTCACTATACGTAATATATATTACTATATAATAGCAATATACTATAGTAAAGTATATTGTTACAGTACTTTAGTATATTTATATAGTAGTACAGTATACATAATAGAATAGCAATATATTATAAAGTATATTGTTACTTTACTTGATCACAGATGATACACAAAACTCAAATGAAAAACAAATTAAAACTTGCTTATTTTGACAGCCATTATCTTATACTGTAGTTACAAAGAAAGATAGCACTTTAAACTGAGTCGGTTCTTACACTCTACTGAATAAAACATGTCCAGAGCAGCAAAGGGAGCTGCAACTACTGGCTCATGGGCCATTTGGGTTTGAAGGTCAGTGTCTGAGGAAGCCAAGTGTTCCTTTTTTGTTTGGAGAACGATTCAGCACCCCATTGGGTGAAATCATGTTTCAGTTTATTCTTTTTGACAGAAACCAGGGTGTCAGACACATGCATTCAATCATATGTTCTGCTCTTTCAGCTAGCATTCTGTTAGCTCACAGTTTTCTTATTTTAGCTTTTAGCTTATGCTTCTTTAGCTTTAACCTCTCAGCTTCTTCAGCGATTTAGCTCTCAGCATTCAAACTGTGTCTCAATAAACCATTTTAAATCTGGGTCAGAAGAACTCGGCAGCCGATCTGACCTGGGTATAAAAGTAGCATACCTTGAAGAAATGCATATCGCCCGCTGTCTTACATATAAAGTTTTAAAGATCTCAGTCGATCCATTAGTGCTCAGACTGATGAGGATGACTCAACAACTACCACAAGAAGTCAACATCTGTAATAATTAATTCAAGTCACTCTCTGCCGCTGTGGCAGCCATCTTGAATCACTTGGAGACATAAAACAGTTTTTAACCGTTTCATTACAGTCCCTGGTTCCTGAGATATTTTACTAACAGACACAAACGAACAAACACTGTGATTACATGATTTTATGGTGCCTGGTGAGGTCACTTCTGTGCATTAAGAGGCACACTCAGCAGTTTTCCCAGCATGCATTGAGGCAGAGGATGGCTGGAGTTAATATGATTATATTTTTTATCTAAAGACACTTCTGATGCTCCATTTCACTTTTAAACACAGAAAACTGCAACAGAGTAGATAAATAAACTCGGTCCTGAATATAAAAAGGTTTCCAGGAAAAAAAAAAAAAAAAGCTTTAGAGTTCAATAGAAAAACTGATGAAAGATTTATCTCCAAACAGAATATAAAATGTTCATTTCACACGTTTTCTCCAATAAAAGCTTCATTGTAAAACTACAATTTTATATTTAAAAGAAGTCTTCTTTTCCCAGTAATAATAAAATGCATTTGCAGTCTGCGGCAATACTTTAAATAATTTCCTTCATGTGATTTAAAATGTTACGGCCTCCTTTAATTACTACAAGCAACTAATCAATCAACAGAGAGCAGGAATTTAAACACATTAATTATATCTGACTAATAAATTCACCTCAATAATCTGGCAATAATCCTGATGCTTCTGGGGGGAACTCTCTGCTGTGAACACAAAAAACAACGTTTTCCTCCGTTCATGTAACAAAAACAATACTTTTAGATCAATCAAGCAAATATTAACGACTGCAGATCAACGTGAAATATAAAAATTATGAAACACATCAAATCAAATCTGGTTTCTCTGATGGTAATCCAACCCTCATGACCACAGGTGAAGGCTGGAAAATAGATGGACCAGAAAATCAAGCTTTACCTTTTGGTTCAGCTCATTCACCACCACAGACTAGAGCAACACCATCATTACTGCAGACAAGGTCTCGATCTGTGGCTCCATCTCCTGCTCAGTCCTACTCTCAGATACCTGACCCAGAGGGATTCTTCCACCTTTAACCAGTTCAGAAGAGGAGCTGACCCTGATCTGATCACACACAGAGAAGGTCCAAAGACACCAACAGACCCATCATCTGTAAAAATCTGAGACAAGATCATGAAGTTCCCAAACCAGACCCCCCCCTAAAATCTTGTCCATGAACACCACAAACAGAACAAGAGACAAAGGACAGTCATGGAAGAGTCCAACCAGCACCAGGGACAAGCTCCACTTTCAGCTGGGGACACTTTGGTTCTACAGATCCTGATAGTCCAGAAAGACCCAGGTACAGCCAGCAGCACCCACAGACTCCTCCAGATCCAGAATCAGATCTTATCTGTGACTGAAGGCAGCAAACATCTGCAGAATGCAGCTTCTTTCAAAGAGCTAAATAAAGAAAAACTGTCAACATATTCACAGAATATTCATGTTACTAAAACATTTTATCTCATTTAAATGTTGCTCTCAAATGGTTATAAAAACTGAAATTCCTTTTTTGTTTTACAATATAAAACCTCAAGTCTAATAACTATTTAAAATACTGTGAACCAACAAATAAAAAATAGATATCTATAATTAAGATGAACATTTTTAGAGGTTTTGACATTTGGTCATTTTATCAAATCAGATACTTCACAATATTTTATACTAAAAACTTTTTAATTGTAGGTCAATAATTTCCAAACCAGGTTCCTTACCCCACTGTGGGTCCCAAAAACTAAACGAGTGTTCTCAATTTCCAGAAATTTATTTAACAAAGAAAGTTGCTAAAGATTTACTTTAACTGTTACAAAAAAAATAAGCATTATAGTTTTAAATTTAATGAAAACTAATATAATTAAGACAGCTAGGGTCTTAAGTCTCTGTTAAAATATGGGTTAAAAGCTGTAAAATGTGAGCATTGTTCTGGGAGCATAATTCTTTATAATATTACAGTACAAACTAAAACAAGCTTCCCTACAAATGACTTGTCACAGCTGTGATGAATGCTAACAATATCCGTTTTGATGTTTCATTAAACATTTAAAACAATTAACACACATGGGGCATTTAAACCAATAGCCATCAGCACAGCAGGTGTAAAAACTAAGCAACATGCTAACAAGAAAAATTATGCTAACGCTGAAGACATTTTGCTTGGGCAGCTATCAATTAATTAAAAGAAACGGTTTTTGGGAGGTTGTTTTATATTGTTGTTTTTGGATTGTTTGTTTTTACTTTTTTGGATTGGCCATGACCTGGACAAATGAGACTTTTCAACAGTATGTTAATTTAGCCGCATGCTAACTTAACAACATGCTAACATAGCTATCAAACGTTCTTACCGTTAGCCGTTTGATCCTCGCGCTCGTTTTCCCGCTGCTCATGTCTTCAAATAAACGGTGCAAAACATAGCGTGGAATTTTTGTCAAACCTATGAACATGTTTCGGTTCATAAAGCTATTTTGTTATGTAAAACTTGGACTCCTTTGCTTCAGCAAACATCCACATCTAGTCATGTACACCTGTTAACTCTCTACTTTAAAAAGTGCGCTCGATTTTGTATATTGGTTGCTTAACGGGGGCGGCTACAGTCATCCATTCACTCATTTACTATACCCGCCTTAGCATCGTTCAAAATCGGAGCGAGCTGGTGTTTATTTTCAAAATAAAAGCGATACTCCGCAGGATTACGTGTTTATTTATTTATTTTCTCTATTTTACCATTTTCATTTCAGATAATATAATGTAGAGAAATCACCTGAGTTACAGCCATGTTGTTAACTGTTTGTGGATGACTCTCAGCTACTCCCACACCAAATTTTGTCTGGATCTGTAAATTTACTGAGTTACAGCTGTGGCGGCCATTTTGAATTGAATTGCCTCCAGAACATAATATAAATTATAAATTATTATAATTAATTAAGTATTTTTTATTTGATCAGCTGTAAATGTTCGTCCAATGATTACATTCTGAGAGTTCTATTAAATCCGTCCAGTGGCTCATGATATTTTGCTAACAGACAAACGGGCAAAATAAACAACATGGCCCTCAGTAAAGAAACTTTTGAAAATAAAACTATACTGAAACAAAAAATACTTAAATATTTTAATTTATCAAGAACAAAAGAGTGACAGCTCCAAATGAAGTAAAATAATGATTTTGAATTGATAAAGTCAACTTTTAAACTCGACTTAATTTGAGGTTTGTGACGTGACATTCCATAATTTAAATAAATGTTTTATGAACTAAATAATGTGCTTATCTTATATTTTCATGCGAGTATTGTGACAACAGATGAATCCTTTTTTTTTTTTTTTTTGTACAGAAAGAAATGATTCATAAAATTAAACTGTTCTGAAGCTTCGTCTCCACTCGTCATTTTCCTCCATCCTCTCCTTGCAGGTGTTAACATCTGGACTCCAGGCCCTGAACAGACTCATCAGTGTTCAAATTACAGATGTTCTCTCGTTGAGTCAATGTGGGTTTCTGCAGAGGAAGGAGCTTTAATCCCTGGCAGATTCTGTTTGATGCCTTCCTGACCCATCTCCTCTCTAATCTACCTGCCCGTCCAGAACGGAGGAGAAAAACCGGTTGTCATGGCAACGACTCTGCAGAGGAAGAGCTCGTGAACGTTTAACAGAACACGCACGAGCGGAAAAAAACGGGAGCAGGTCAGTGGAAGACCAAGGATCATCTCAACCAGTCTGGGCTCAGAGGACTCGCCTGAATGATACTAAATTATAGTTTTTAATCTGGTCAAATCATTCTCTTAATTCAACAAGCTGCTCCTAATAATCCAATTAATCTCTAGAATCCATGTTTAAATTGTGAGACTTTTGGTAAAATAATGTTTTTACTTTTGTACACATTCTGAAACGATCAGAAACAGTGAATATCTTACCTGTTGTAGATAGCTCTTTAAAGAAATATAATTCTGACCGAATCGCAAATCTCATGAGATATTTTACCGACAAAGAAACACAGCCAAAACCATTATCACCCATTTTGTCTTTCAGTGGTGGAAATAAAAGTCCATCCATTCATTTTGTCCCGTTCCAGGTGGAGGGGAGCTGGTTCCTGACAGGGACAGATAGTTTCATGTTTGTTTACATTCATGGAGAAAATAAATTTAATAAAATATAAATAATTATGAATTTGACGTCTGCAACATTTATCAAAATGGTTCCAAAAGGAACAACAGCCTGAAACATAAAAAACAGCTGGAGGAGCATTTTATAATAATCAGCTGTTCACAGAGAGGCTGAATCTGTCTGAAGATGGGCAGAGGTTCACCACCATGAAAACAGAGGACCAGATTCAGATTAGGAATACAATGATGTTCATAATCTGATCCAGGGATTAGAAGAATCTGTAGAAATCTGAGCTCAAAGGACGAGAACCTCGGGGGTCACTGAGTGAAAACAGGTCAGTTCATCCACAGATGCTGCTTAAAGCTCTGTCAAGCAAAGAAGAAGCCAGATGTGAAGACCATCCAGAAGTGCTGCTGTCTTCTCTGGACCAGAACTCCTTTCAGATCGAGGTGAAGTCCAGAACTGTTCTGAGATCAGACAGATCCAAATCTGAGGTTCTGTTTGGAAACCATGAAGGACATCCAGCCTGTTGTCAGCTGCCTCTCTGTTGGTATGGGTATGCATTAGGGCCTTTGACATGGACAGGTTACACATCTGGAAAGACTGTCAATGCAGAATAGTATAGACAGGTTTAGAACATCTGCTCCATCCAGCAGAGAAGATCCAGAACTGTTGAACAACTGAAAACCGCCATCAGACCAGAGTGGGACAAAACCCCCAACATCTGGTCTCATCAGGTCTTTCAGAATTTCCAACATCTGGTCTCATTATGTCCTCCAGAACCTCCTGGTCTCCTCAGGTCCTCCAGAACCTCCAACATCTGGTCTCCTCAGGTCCTCCAGAACCTCCAGCATCTGGTCTCATCTGGTCCTGGACCTTCTCAGTCAAGGTTCTTCAGAGGCATTTGTTTCACCATGTAATGAACCCGTTTTATCAATTAATTTTCTCTTGGCTTGAACTAGTCGTGAATAATTAATTGATACAATATAAGGCAATTACAAGTTGCCCTATGTTGTTACAACCACAATAAAATAAAAAAACTTCAAATTGACCAAAGTCTTGTTTTTGTTAAATTTTCCTGTAGTTTCAGCATTTGATGTTTTTATTTTGAGATTTGTAAATTGTTCAAATCTTTTTATTTACACGTCAAACGATGCAGCAGCTCGTTTCAGAACTGGCTGTAAAACCAAATCAAAGATTTGAAAGAAGTTTCATGTTCAAATCTTCAGAGTTAGAACTCTGAACATTAAAACTAAACTTTCAAACAAACACTGAACGTTGAGGAGCTTCATGAGAATAAATGTTTTTATTTCTAACAACAAGGAGCTGATGGAACATTTCAAGAGTTTCAGACAAATTAAATAAAGTTTCCTCACAGACGTTCTTCCTGAGATGTTTGGAGAGAAGTTCAACTTCAACACGAACAAATCTCCTTTCATTCATTCATTCAACCTTTATTCATCCAGGTTAGTCTCACTGAGTCACGAGGACTCGTTTTGTACGACAGAGACCTGTTTTAGACAAACGACAATAAACTTCATTAAAATGTAAATAAAATAATGTATAAAACACTCATTTGCAGCTTTGATGTGTTCAAATAAAACAAAGGAGTTCCCAAATTAAATAAAAAAAGGAGCCGGGCTCAGCGTCCTGCGCTGGACACCTGTCTCCACCGCTCCCACGTTCTGAGCAGATGTTCGGTCTCAGTCGTCCCCGTCGGAGCTGAACGTCCGTCTAATGAAGACGCCTCTGAGGGAACGGCTGCTCGTTCAGCAAGTCCTGACTGAAGGTGGAGCTCCGCCTCCTCCCTTGACTGCAGCGCGGTCCAGGTGAGTACGGCGGCGCTCACAGAGACACACAGACACACGGGCGCTTCAGGCACACAGGAAGGATGCCCTTGTTGATCTGGTGGAAGTCCACGAGCTGCAGCAGGTCCAGGAACAGAGTCGCCCCGTCGTCCAGGGTGAAGTACTTCCTGCCTCCTTTCTCGCACTGCAGAGAGCAGGAAGGAGGAGGCGTCAGGAGGAGGCGTTTACCTGGAGAAGGAGGGGGAGGAGGTGGGGGGGCTCACCGGGATGACGAGGTAATGTTTGCTCCTCAGCTGGAAACACAGAGTCAGGACGAAGCACTGCTCGTGCTGCTGGCTGTCACGGACCAGGAACATCCTGCTCACACACACATTACATCGTCACCCGCCGCCTGCTGAGCCAGACTCTTACATCATCACTTGATCCCTGCTGGCCCCAACTCTTACATCGTCACCCGCCGCCTGCTGAGCCAGACTCTTACATCGTCACATGCCGCATGTTGGCCCAGTCTCAGCACAGAGTTGTTGTTGGAGTGTTGAGGGCCACTCTCAGCTACTACCACTCCAACATTAATCTTAGCGTCTGTAAAACATGACTTGACGTTTTTGTGACGAGTGGCTTCAGCAGGTGGTCCAATGTGTGGCCCGCGGGCCATTTGCGGCCCGTGAAGTGATTCTGTGCGGCCACAGCTGCACTTGAAGAATGACATCATTTTGGCCCGCAGGCTGAAGACGGTGATGCAGATTTAACCCTTTGTTACATTTAATGGTGACATTTTGTAAAATTATATTCAACTTTTAGGTTTAACAGAAAAACAGACAAAAACAAAAATCTCAAAATGTGAATATTAGATAAAACACTAACCTTTGGCTCGTTTATCAAGTTACTTATTTTATTACCAGATATTTACGGACTTCTACCAAAAAGGAGACTTTTGGATAATTATTCATAAACTTCTCTAAATGTTCAGCTGATTTAATCATCAGATGTTTATGCTTAAAAAAAGGGACTTAAATGTTTTTTTTTTTTTCAAGCTCAACAAAAAAAAACTTTTTATGTTAATGTTCACGAAGCTTTTTGTTTTGAATCAACAATTTAGAAATTCAGTTCCACCAAAATCAGTCTTTTTGTCTGGTCTCCAAAATACTGCTCACCTTGTTGTTGACAGTTAAATAAAGAGATATTTTGCTGACACAGACCTTTAAAGGCCTTGCGTGGTAACAACCGGACCTGGACAGAGAGGACTCACCCGTCCACCAGGCCCTGCTTCTCTATCAGCCTCTCGGCGTCTTTTCTCGACGTGCCTCCATGAAACCACGGCTGGCTGCTGTGGACGTCTGCAGACAGAGAGAAGACGTCGGTTTGTGGATTTAATAAAGAGACATGTGGACCTGGAGGTCCTGGAGGACCTGGACTCACAGGATGTTCTGGCAGCAGAGCTCACGTTGGGCAGGCTGCACCTCAGGGCTTCTCTCCTCTGTCACAGGAAAGACAAAGAGCGAGCAGCAGAAAGGTCAGAGAGCATCACCTGACAGAGTTCTTCTGGGTCCAAAAGACCAGTTCTGACTTGAAACAGCAGGAGACTGAAAGATCTCGTTACAGAAACGTTCCTCTGACTTCAGGTGAGAATGGAAACAGTTCGTGTTTACCATCAGGCCTGAACCTTTTCAAAGGTCTAACAGAAGATCCGCCTCCATCAGCTCCGAGGGTTTAGGCTTCAGTCCAGAACAATCCTGACCCGGTTCTAGAGTCACTCACATCGGACCTCGAGTGAACAGATTCCACAGAGACATTTATTCAGCAAAAACAAAACGTTAGAGCTGTGAGCGAAAGCCCACGCCAACACCAAGCAGGAAAGACATCAGCAATGATGTCAGAAAAACAGCTGTGCATCAGTCTGTGAAGGTCAAAGGTCATTTCAAACTGTCTGGAGTCCATGAGAGATTAATCACAAGAGGAACACACTTCAGACAGCTGATTCACCCTGAAGGCCAGACTGTGCAGTGACTCTGCAGGCCTGTCAGCAGGTCAAAGGTCGTGGCTTCTTCTCTCGCTAAAACAACATGGCAGCTCGACAGGTTCATCTGAAGGAACCATAAGACTTCTGGACCAGAACCAGAGCAGAGGACATATGTTTACCCAGAATGCACTGCAGCAGACAGCACCTCCCAGTTGTACGTACGGAGGTGGAGGCTGATGGTTTGGGCTTCTCTGTGAGCAAGTGTTCTGGAGTCATATGTGAGTCCATCCATCCAACAAACTGGGTCCAACAGAACCAGGATCCCAAACACAGCAGCTTATCTACAACAGAACGGGTCAGAAAGACCAGAACCAAGGTGCTGCAACGGTCCAGGTCCAGAACCTGAACCTGACTGAGATGCTGTGATGGGACCTCAATAAACTGAAGCAACGATGGAAAGAAGAGTGGTCCAAAAGTCCTCCAGAACCAGGAGAGACAAACAGGAAACAGCTGAGAGTTCTGGTGCTGAAGGAGGTTCTACAGCTGCTGGACCAGGAGCCAGGACCAGGTTCTGTTCAATAAATGAAGACTTGGTGGAACCCGCTGTTTTTGTTCACGTGAGGTTCAGATCTGAGGAACTTTAGAACCTTTTATTGTGTCCTGAAGATAAAATCCCAGACCTGAAAGAACCGTCTTTTGGACCGAGCCGACCCATAAATGTGTAGAGTGAAGTGTTTCGTCCTCACCCTCCAGGCCTGGCCCTCCTCCCGCGCTGCACGCTGAGCCTCCGTCCGGTTCTGGATGACTCGACCTCCGGCTCTCCCCGAGAAGTCCATGGCCACCAGCGTGTCCTCAGACTTGGACTGCGCGCACACACACGCACGCACGCACGCACGCACGCACACACACACACACACACACACACACACACACACACACACAGCTCAGCTCTACAGCAGGAACCA
>JARVLU010000489.1:26858458-26868460 GCA_031762415.1 Simpsonichthys santanae | reverse complement strand
ACAAAATGTACAGTTTACAAACTGAACAGGTTTATGAAGCTAATAACTTTTCCGCACAAGATGGACGCCTGCGGTTCTGTCCGTCTCACCTGAGCACATATAAAACCCAACAAAGAGGTTTAAAGTGTCTCTTTTGAATCATTAAGTTCGCATAATCTGCTTATAAAACACTTTCTTGTTAGAAAAAATAAAATTACATACAAGAAAATCCACAACTTCACAACTCATAAATCCATAGCAGGTCCATTAAAACTTTACATTTACAGGAGCGGACACATCTGTGGAAATCCTCACATTTCAGTTGAATTACATTTTCTGTTTGTACTGAAGCCATATGGGCAGCAAGCAAATGTGAAAATGGTTTAGTGTGACTTTCCCAACATTTTCCCTCCAACAGTTCGTTACTCTGAAACAAACAACAGAAAAACACTTTCTTTAAGTTCACAGTCGCTGATGTGTTCATAGGCAGTGATGCTCGTGCCGGCGGGAGCGTGTTGGTCAGTTTGTTATCGTTGTAAACATTTACGACCGGAAGTTAGTTGTAGAGGAAGAGCAATGTGGTGGTTCAGTTTTTAGAAGTTTGGTTGTGTGGAACAGTTTACATCTCAGTTGACCTCAGTTTGGATAATCAGAAAGAAAGTCTCATGTGGGAGTTGAGCTAAAAGTTACTCAGAATTGAGTTCAAGGCAACTCAAGACATGAGCTAAGAGTTACTCAAGACATGAGCTAACAGTTACTCAAGACATGAGCTAACAGCTACTCAAGACATGAGCTAACAGCTACTCGAGCTAACAGCTACTCGAGACATGAGCTAACAGCTACTCAAGACATGAGCTAACAGCTACTCAAGACATGAGCTAACAGCTACTCAAGACATGAGCTATCAGCTACTCGAGACATGAGCTAACAGCTACTCAAGACATGAGCTAACAGCTACTCAAAGTTCAAGTTGCTTTTTCAAATGTCTGAGTATAAATGAGCCTCCACAAGTTATGGCAGATCAGTGGAAGGTTATCTTTAGCTTCTTCAGTGCATGTAACTTTAAAAGCACATAAATGTTTGGTTGAGAAAATGACAACATTTTCTTTTGCTGATATAAAAATACTGAACTTTAGCTCAAACTACAGACATTTTTGAGTTTGAGTTGTTTATGGAGGAAATTTGCTCGAGTTTTGACTCCTTCATGTTAGTTTCTCCCTGATTCTCTAAATGGAGATCACGTTGACTTCTATCTACTGCAGGTAAGATGCTAACTGTTCAAACTGCTTCACACAATCCTATTTTTTTTTTAAAAAAAAGAACCTTTAGGGGAAAATCATTATAGAACATAGTTCATTTGGCACTACAAGTCAGTGCATCGGTGAGTAAAGTTTTGTGCCAAACATCTTTCAAAAAGAGATTTCAATAAAAACACCCTAATCTACACGACACATGCACATCATAAACACCCACAACCTTATAGAATTAGACATTTACAAGTTTTCTGAAAAAGAGGAAAGATACAAGAAGTTTATATATATATACACTGTATACTGTAAATGCAAGGAGGAAATAGCAGGAGAAAGGCTGTCGCTTAGGCAGCATGCTCTCCAGTGTCGCGTGTTGTTGGTACCTGTGCTTATCCGAGGCGCAACGGTGGCGCTGAGGTGGCGACTAACGGCGGTTTAAATCCATGCCTATCACTGGATCCTGTGTGGAAGAAGGCACTTACAGGAGAGGAGTGGTACAGGCCCGGTCTACACAACACCACAAGGATCTCAGCCGTGAATCTTCAAGTAAATTAGTGGTTTTCTTGGAGGGTCGACTACACCGGGACCCAGAGGACTGGGGGTGGGGAGAGAGGGGGGCTTTTGGTGCCTTCTTCTTACATTCATATGCATGCAATGTGTCTACAACAAACGGTCGGCGTATTTACACAAAGAAGTCTCTGCTGTTTGACCAACGCTCAACGTGATTCAATGGAAAACTTGATTCATGGCACAAGTGACAGGTTTTTACGACTCGTTCAGATTTGGGGAAAAAGTTTCCTTTAAAAATGATCTAAGTACAAATTGTGACAAAACAGTGAGATTTTTTTGTAAAATTAGTGCAGAGACAGGGAGGGGGGGGGGGGTCCTCAGCTACAGACTAATAAATCCCATTAAAGTCATTCATGTGAAACAATCACCAATCAATCGGTTAATAAGTTAATCCATAAGTGCTGTTTTTATGGCTGTTTCCAGGGTCAGCCGACGCGATGGCTCAGAGGATGGTTCAGTGACGGGACAGGATGCACAAACTGGACAGATTCTACAGGAACCAGAACTGACAGCGAGACGAAGAGCAGGAGCACCGACCAGGGAACAGCATGGTGGAGCAGCGGTTGTGCTTATTGGGGCCTTTCTCTTTGAGCTTCTTCGGTTCTTGGACTGTTTGAAGTCCAGTGTCCTGTCAGTCCACAGCGGTTACTTCCTGGGGTGAAAGACCATGAGAGGCCTGTCTTCTATCTTCTGCCACGGGCTCTTCTTGTTCTCGTCTTTGTCGTCGGGGTCGTCCTCGGGACTGGTCATAGAGTCGCGGCGGTTCTCACTGTTGCTGCTGCGGCTGCTGTTCCCTCGGCTGCGCCCCCTCCTGGTGATGGTGGATCCACGTGAAGACGGTCCTTCGTCCAGAAGAGGAGTGAGGGAGTTTTCCTCGGGCGACACCGGGCGCCCCTCGCTGCTGCTGGGCTCGCTGTGGTCCTGGTAGGCCAGCTTGGAATAATTCTTTCCGCCGCTGCCGCTGCTGACGCCGTGACCCTTCCGTCCTCCGGACCCCCAGCGCTCGTCCTTTCCCTTCCGGATGGCTGCCAGTTTTCGCTCGTGGGCCTCAAGAGGCGGCTCCAGGTTGACTTCTCGTTGGGCGCCGCCCAAGCTGCCTCCAAATCCACCGCCGCTGAGGTCGTTGCTGACATCGATGTAGGAGTGGCGGACGTGAGCGTTGGCCCGCCCATCCAGGGAGATGAACCAGGCCCGCGGGTGCTGTTTCACACCCAGCTCCAGCAGCTTCTTCTCCGTCAGGGCCTGCAGCTCCCCGTTCATCTGAGCCATGGTGGAGTCGTTGAAGAGCACGGGGATGGTCACCGCTCCGCCGGAGGAGTCAGACGCCCAGCTCGGCTCCTCAGAGTCGTCGCCTTGGGAGCCACCTTGCTGCTGCTGGCCCTGTTTCAGGTGGTGGTGCTGCTGGCCCCCTCCCATCTGCGTCCCGTCTTTGTCCTGGTCCTTCTGCTCCTTTCCATCCTTGGCAGAAAACTCAGACGGCAGGCGCATGTAGTGAGCCGGGATGACCAGGGTTGGCACCATGCTCCGGTACATGTTCTCCTTCATCTGGTCGATGGAGCTGCAGAAGATGATCTGGCCCGGCTGGGTGTTGAGGGAGGTGGGTCTGGCGAGACTGTCTGCTGCTGTGGCAGAATACTCCGGAGGTTTGTCCGACTGGCTCGGCACGTAGCCCTGGAAGCGAGGCGGGGACGGCGGATCGGACGAGTATCCTCGATTGTCGTTGGCGTTGTGGTGTCGGTGGTACTCGGACTCTTTGCCCTCTTTGGGGCTGTAGCTGCGGTTGTAGTCTTCATGCAGTAAGGGGTTGTCCAGGTTGTTGGTCTCTGTGGCTCGGGTGACCTTCATGGGGAAGCTCTCTCCCCGCTGAGAACCTGACGCGTTCTTTCCCTTCCCGTGTCGCAGCATGTGAACCGGAACGTGCTTGGTCAGGTCCTCCCTCGAACTCTGATAGTCTCGAGACGGGGACAAGTCCGACTTGTCGTTGGAGGGTCCCGACTCCACGTGGCCTCCACAGATCAGGTTCAGACGTGACATGGACGTACCCTGGTCTCTCTTAGCTCCGTTTAGGTTAGATGTGTGGGGTTTCCCTTGATGTCGGCGAGGCTTCAGACACCTTCGTCTGGAAGGTAACAGACGAGAACTGAGCCTAAAGCAACAAACGTTTCTCAGAGTTAGTTTAGTTAAATCAGCTAAAAGTGAGACCTGCAGTAGTAGAGCAGCACGCAGAGCAGGATGAGCACCAGCAGGGCCAGCGAGCCCAGGATGGAGAGCAGGAACAGGGTGTGGTAGGTGGTGATGTCCCTCAGGCCAGGATACGACAGACCGAAACCTGCAGAATATTTCACAGATTATCAATCTGAAGGTCGTTAGACAGCTGGAGTTTATTTTAGCTGCTGATGTTCAAGAACTGCCTGATGGATAAACATCCAGCTGTTGTTGTTGTTGATGTTGTGGAAACACACTCGTGAAGCGTTCTCTCTACTGTGATACGTTTTACTTCCATTCGTTTTCCAGCATCTTTCTCTTTCCACAATTTTTGTGCTATTTCAGCTATTTCAACAAATCGTGAATCAAGACGTTCGGCTCTTTCAGAACAATCCTGCTATGACTTTTAGTATTGGTGCAACTTTAGCTGTTTGAAATATTTAGCCTTTTCTGACATTTTCTTTCTCATAGAAAATGAACTGAGCTCATTTTCCATCCTTCAGATCTTTAGATGTGTTTACAACCTTTTACTGCTTCTTTCACATTTTGTTCTGCTTCAGCTTCTTTCTGCAAATGTAACTTTTTTCAGCTAATTTCAGCTGTTTTGTGCTCTTTTCAGATTCTTTCTCCTAACTACAATATTTTTGTGCTTCTTCAGAGTTCTTTCTGTTAATTTCAGCTTGTTATGCTCCTTTTAGCTTATTTCTGCACGTTTCAGCTTTTTCTACTATTTCAGCTATTATACAGCTGGTTTTTGTTGCTAGTTTAAGCTTTTCCAGCTAATTCCACATTTTTTTGCACTCATTTCAACATTTTTCAGTCTAATTCAGCAAAAGGTGCTCTCTCAACTTCCTTCTTGTAATTTAAGCTTCTTTCTGCCTTTTTAGCTACTTTTCAGCTGTATTTTGTGATAATTTCTACTTTTTTCAGATAAAAGTTTTCTGTGGTAATTTCTGCTACTTTCAGGTTGTTATGCTCCTTTCAGCTTTTTTCAGCTAGTTTGAGCTTTTTTCTACTATTTCAGCTACTTTTTAGCTGTGTTTGTGCTAAATTTATATCTTTATTTATTTTTAATAATATGAATGTTTCTGTTCGGTGCCCTGAGATGACGTCTGTTGTGACTTGGAGCTTTATACATAAACTGAATTGAATTTTCAGCTAATTCTAAAATTTTTAGTTCATTTCAGCTCATTCCACTTCCTTCTGGTTGTTCAAGCTTCTTTCTGCATTTTCAGCTACTTTTGAGCTATTTTTAGCTCATTTCTGCACATTTAAACCATATTCAGCAAATATTTGTTCTTTCTGCTTTCTTCTGCTTAGTCTTGTTCTTACATTTCAGCTACATTTCAGCTTGTTTTCAGCAAGTTCTTCAGCAACAAGCATTCACACTGCATTTTTCAGGAAATGCAGTTTTTCTCTTCCCCTGCAACACCAAGAGGACGGTGTTCGCATCAACGCAGGTAAAAACAGCTGAAGCAGCAGATCTGAGTCAGGCGTACCTGAAGACGAAGGAAAGGCAGCTAACCAGTATCCCATCTGAGGAACCACGACGTTCCACACAAACTGCGTCCCGTCCTTTTTGATGTAGCCCGTCCCGTTCCGAACCCACAGTCCTGAAAGTTGTAGATACAATAATCTTCATTATTACACACACAAAGCTTTAAATACACAGGGGTAAGTTTTCCTCACCCGTCTTCGGCTGATACATCCAGGCAGGAACACTCGTGGCCATCCTGTTCCGAGTGTCGGACGGTAGAGGCACCGAGACGTGGATCGGATCGGAGACCTTGATCGCGCTGCCATCTTTGTCAAAGAGCTGAATGCTGACCACGGCGAGCGCCGTCAGGTCGGTCCACCCGGTTTCTGCACCTGAACGAGAAACACGACCAACATCAGCTTCTTCTTCTTGTGTTATTGTATAAAACAGCCGCGATGCTCGTTGCATTACAGCCTCTGGATGTAGGAGGAGTCGCTAAATGTCCGGATGGGGACATAAAAACACGTTTATTATACAGAAAAAAGAAAATCAAATAGAAAGAGCTGATATTTTAACAACTCAAGTCTGTAAACTGAGTCCTGAGAAAACTCCCAGAATTCCCTCGGGTGGCCGACGGACGCAGACCTGAGCTGTTGGTCTCCTGGCCCAGGAGAAAGGGGAATCCACCGAGCTCATACTGACTCCTGGCGGTGGTGAGCGCCGCCGACAGCGCCGTGTAGTTGGAGCTGGAGGACAGCTGGATGGACTTCCTCTGCAGCTGAACCAGCGGCTGGTTCCGAGCGCCTGACAAACAAAACAAAGACGGTGAACCCGAAAACTTTGAGGAATGTGCTGCAGTTGGACAGAACGAGGCTAAATGAACAGACCGGCCTAGTGTGGGTCTGGTCTCACCTGGTGACCCGGACAGAACCTGCAGGACGTCGTCGTACAGAATCAGAGTTCCAGGCCTCTCAGCAAGAAGGTACAGGCTAACCGAGGCGTACACTAAAACAGAGACAGCTTATTAAAAAACAGCTGATTTCCACAGTTGAAACACCGAAGAAAACTAAAATAAACTGACAGCTGATCAGCTAAAGGCTAACTGTTGCTGTTGTTTAGCAAACTATAAGCTGAGAGCTAACAGTTTACTGTTTAGCAAACTACTAGCCGAGTGCTAACAGTTGGTTGTTAAGCAAAGTATTAGCCAAGTGCTAACAGTTTGTTGTTTACAAACTATAAGCTGAGAGCTAACAGTGTTTTTAATCTAAAAACACCTAAAGAGACACCATCAGAGAAGCCGTTTCAGCATTTGAAGGAACGAGGGTGACGGCTGACGTGGACCTACAGGGGATGCGGTTGGAGTGCCACGGCACAGAGTTGGTGATGTAATCCTGTTTGGAGGCTGTGATGATGACCCATGTGCCGGCTCGGTACAGGAAGCTGACTCGGACCACGCCATCGCTGCCGGCACGACTCGACGCCAACAGCGTCTGGTTCCCCTGAACGTCCACCTGAGCGCCCGCTAGCGGCGACAGGTCGCTGTTGTCGAACACCTGCACTTTGATCTGTACCTCTGAAAATGAAAAGAAGGAAAAGAAAAGTATTTTCACAATCATTACCTACTGGTAGTCTCGTGACAATTTTTTTAAAAAGTTATTTTAATTAAAAACAGACACTCCCGAACTTTATCATCTACGTTTTCTTCTCCCGAACCTTAAACTGTGTCTCATCATCACTAATTTCATTAAGCTCAGCCACTTTCATCAAGTCGCCTTCCTTTGGTTTTATTAGGACAAAATCATTAAGCAGCAACATCATCCATCCACCCACCCATCCATCTATTCATCCATCCATCATCTTCCTCTTGTTCTGGACTCAGGTGTCAGGGGGCAGCATCTTGAGCAGGAAGGCCCAGACATCTCTCTCCACAGCCTCTTCTTCCAGTTCTTCTGGGAGGACTCCAAGGAGTTCCCAGGTCAACCGAGAGACGTAGTCTCTCCAGCGTGTCCTGGGTCTCCTCCCAGTTGGACATGCCTGAAGCACCTCCCTAGGGAGGCACCCAGGAAGAGTAGCCAAATAATTTCTTGGTAAAGTTTATTGTATTTATATTTAAAAAAATGAGCACATAAAGTGATAAAGAACATTTCTGTGTGTTAGCTGAAATCTAATTTGCTGCACAGCAATCCTAAAATCAGCTTGTGACTGTCAAAAACATAAACTAGAAACTGATTACTGTGATACTTTGAACAACCTGCACATCTGAAGTTAACATTTTGAATAAATTTATAATTTAATTTAGACTGGACTTGTGGTGTAATCACGTCCTGTCGGGACAGATTACCGTCCTGATGAGGAGGATGTTTGCAGTCCCAGACACACCCTCCACAAATCTCATCCTCGTGTTTCAGCCCTGAAACATTTCGGTTCTCATCATCCTGCTTCTTGGACGGCGTGGATGTGGGTCACGCTGTTGCCATGGATACGGGCAGACTCGCCAAAAGCTGCCTTGTGCTTCCTGACTCGGTTCCTGTGGAACGACGAGCTTTGGTCGCTTCAAACCCCGCGGAGAAAAACTCCTTTGTGTGTGTGTGTGTGTGTGCACGTGCACTGAACATGGATAACTGCTGTCATCCATGACCATCAGTGGAACAATAAAGGCTCTGTTGTGCTCGAGGAGGATTTCCTCGGTCTGGACTCCACTCTTGAGTCACTCAGTGGGAGTTTCTCTTCAAAGTGTTTTTTCCACAGGACAATCGTCTCTCTGTTTCCCCCGAGACGAGTCTGCAACTCACAATCAAAACTAGTTTTCACAGTGAAACCTCAAAGAACAGATTTTCTAGAACTTGATATTTTATCTAAAGGTTTGGGCTGTTTCTTTCATGTTTAAAGTACAATAAATGTGATTTAGATTTCCAAGTTGGGCACTTTATTTGACATAAATTAGTCACATTTAAATCAAGGTTTTGTTGCTGCATTCAAGTGTCAGAGAATAGTTAACTGACCGGCTTTAAACAGACTCCTCCCAGAAACACCACCTTTTAACAGACTCCTCCCAGAAACAACACCTTTTAACAGACTCCTCCCAGAAAAAACACCTTTTAACAGACTCCTCCTCTAACACACCTCTTTTCAACAGACTCCTCCTCTGATACACCTCCATTAAACAGACGCCTCCTCTGACACACCTCCTTTAAACAGACTCCTCCTCTGACACACCTCTTTTCAACAGACTCCTCCTCTGATACACCTTCTTTAAACAGACTCCTCCTCTGACACACCACATTTAAACAGACTCCTCCTCTGACACACCTCCTTTAAACAGACTCCTCCACTGACACGCCTCCTTTGAACAGACTCCTCCTCTTTTAAACAGACTCCTCCTCTGACACACCTCTTTTCAACAGACTCCTCCTCTGACACACCTCCTTTAAACAGACTCCTCCTCTGACACACCTCCTTTAAACAGACTCCTCCTCCTTTTAACAGACTCCTCCTCTGACACACCTCCTTTAAACAGACTCCTCCTCCTTTTAACAGACTCCTCCTCTGAAACACCTCCTTTAAACAGTCTCCTCCTCTGACACACCTCCTTTAAAGAAACTCCTCCCAGACACACCTCCTTTAAAAAGACTCCTCCTCTTACACACTTGCTTTAAACAGACTCCTCCTCTGACACACCTCCTTTAAACAGACTCCTCCCAAACACACCTCCTTTAAACAGACTCCTCCTCCTTTTAACAGACTCCTCCTCTGAAACACCTCCTTTAAACAGACTCCTCCTCTGACACACCTCCTTAAAACAGACTCCTCCTCTGACACACCTCCTTTAAAGAGACTCCTCCCAGACACACCTCCTTTAAAAAGACTCCTCATCTTACACACTTGCTTTAAACAGAATCCTCTTCTGACACACCTCCTTTAAACAGACTCCTCCTATTACACACCTCTTTAAACAGACTCCTCCTCTGACACACCTCCTTTAAACAGACTCCTCCTCCGACACACCTCCATTAAACAGACACCTCCTCTGACACAACACCCATAAACAGACTCCTCCTCTGACACACCTCCTTTAAACAGACTCCTCCTCTGACACACCTCCTTTAAACAGACTTCTCCTCCTTTAAACAGACTCCTCCTCTGAGACACCTCTTTAAATAGACTCCTCCAGACACACCTCCTTTAAACAGACTCCTCCTCTGACACACCTCTTTAAACAGACTCCTCCTCTGACACAACTCCTTTAAACAGACTCCTCCTCTGACACACCTCCTTTAAACAGACTCCTCCTCTGACACGCCTCCTTTAAACAGTCTCCTCCTCTGACACACCTCCTTTAAACAAACTCCTCCCAGAAACACCTCCTTTAAACAGACTCCTCCTCTGACACACCTTCTTTAAACAGACTCCTCCCAGAAACACCTTCTTTAAACAGACTCCTCCTCTGACACACCTCCTTTAAACAGACTCCTCCTCTGACACACCTCCTTTAAACAGACTCCTCCTCTGACACACCTCTTT
>JARVLU010000489.1:26824257-26834993 GCA_031762415.1 Simpsonichthys santanae | reverse complement strand
GTGTGTATACTGTATATACAATTTGTGACCTTGTTTCTGGCAGTTCCAGTCAAGTAACTTCTGAAGTGCAGAAAAAATAAAATGCGTTCTGAAGACAGCAGAGCCTACATTATGAACATGAACGTTGCACCATTCAGTCCTCAAAGTATCTGTTGGGGATAACTCTCAGCTACGTCGAGTATATCATATGTAAAATGTGTTAGTCATTTTTGTGTTTGCTATGGTCAGTTAGCCGTGGCAGCCATCTCGAATCAGGTTGACTCGATGTAGTTGCCTTGGCCTCATGCAGCCTCGTATCCACACACTCCCACCTCCGTGCTTACCCTTGTAAAGGCAGTGTCTTATTGAACTTTAATTGTTGGGGAGTCTCTGAAAGCAAAACAATTACAAGAAAACACACAAATCTTTACTTGGAATCGTACTAGACACATTGTCACAAATTTGAAGCGAAATTTGATGTTTGCAATAGTTCTGCTAAATAAAACACTTTTAGCTCTGTAAAATTATGGAAGTTAAAGTAAGAAGGATTTGAGCTGTTTTTCGGTCCCAAGACTAAATACTGACAGAAAATTGTTAACTGTTTACATTTCCTGTGATAAGAAATGAGTAACTGGTTTTAGATAACCACATAGCAAGCTTTTTGCTTTTAGCTACCATCATTCTGATTTTAACTACTACTACTGCTACTTTTAGCTACATCTTGCTAATTTTAACTATTCATTTGCTACTTTTAACTTTTAGCTACTGTCTAGCTAATTTTATCATTTTGCTACTTTTAACTTTTAGATAACATTTCGCTAATTTTAACTATCATTTTGCTATGTTTAGCTACCATCTCTCTAATTTTAACTATCTCTTTGCTACTTTTAACTTTTAGCTACCATCTAGCTAATTTTAACTACGCTTTTGCTACTTTTAACTTTTAGCCTGTGTTTGCTACTTCTAGCTAGCAGTTTAGCTATCATTTTGCTACTTTAAGTTTTAAGTTAGTTTTTTTATGCTTTAAATTTTCAGTGAGTGACTGTTTTGCTACGTTAATGTAAAAATATTATTTTGTAGGCAAAAGCATTCTGCTTCTTTTAGCGTTAGCTCGACTTTGTCTTCAGTAAATATCAGCAGTTACCTCGTACGGTAAAGAAAAATTTTGTACAGTGAAGAAAAACCTCATACAGTAAAGAAAAACCTTGTATGGTAAAAAAGAACCTCATACGTTACAGAAAAACCTCGTACGGTAAAGAAAAACCTCATACGGTAAAGAAAAACCTCATACGGTAAAGAAAAACCTTGTACGGTAAAGAAAAACCTCATACGTTAAAGAAAAACCTTGTACGGTAAAGAAAAACCTCATACGGTAAAGAAAAACCTCATACGGTAAAGAAAAACCTCATACGGTAAAGAAAAACCTCGTACGGTAAAGAAAAACCTCATACGTTAAAGAAAAACCTCGTACGGTAAAGAAAGACCTTACCCGGAGAAAACCCATGCAGCAGAGAGAACATGCAAGCTTCACCCAGAGAGGTCCCCAGCCGGAATTTGAGCTGGCAACCTTCTCACTGTGGGGCGGCAGCTCTACCAACTGCTCCACCGTGC
Organism: Simpsonichthys santanae; assembly: GCA_031762415.1. Taxonomy (NCBI): domain Eukaryota; kingdom Metazoa; phylum Chordata; class Actinopteri; order Cyprinodontiformes; family Rivulidae; genus Simpsonichthys; species Simpsonichthys santanae. The sequence continues at coordinate 26,833,403 of JARVLU010000489.1, read as the reverse complement.
TGCCCCTTTACTTTAAAAATGATTTGATCGGATGTTTGTCGTGAACAGCTCGAGATGGACAACGGAGCTCTCTGCAGCAGAAGCTCTCTCATCTGAGTCGTTCCTGTGTCATCTTGTATCTTCTCATGGTTTCTACAACCGAGTGTCAAACATTGTTGCAGACCCTAAAAGCAAATTTGACACTTGTCCCAGTTTTAGGACAACATGTGTGTTTTAGTTTGTCAAATGGATGAAATTGATTAAAATGATTAAAAGAGGTGTTTTTGCTGCCACCTAGCCTCAGAAGAAGAAGACATGAAACTCCTTCAGTCTTCAGAGGCTTCTGCAGGACTTCAGGTCCCTTCTGGGGTCCAGTCTCCAATTAAAGCTTTAATCTTAAAAACGGCTCCAGGGGGACTTTAATGTTCTGGACTGAAGACACTCTGGGGACTCTTGGGGATGTGTCCTGAAACTGTGGACCGTCAGAGTCCAGGGTCCAGCTGTGGACCGGGACATGTCTGTTTCTACAATTGGACAGTAGAGGTTCGGCCCGCAGAGGACACAGATTAAGGACCGGGACTGGAGGACTGGACCGGGTCCGCTCCGGAGTGACGCACCGTGGGCGGCGCGTCCACGCTCTGCGCCACGCACAGCCGCGGGGACGCGTCCGGATCTGTGCAGTTCTGGGTCAAACCTGCGGAACCGAACGCGCCTGGAAGAGGAGGGGAGTTCTGGTCCGGTCCTGGTGATGGTCCACCCGAGCAGGATCCCGGTTCTGTGAAGGAGCAGCTGTTTGCAGCAGGACCGGGTTCGGCACCAGAGATAACGGACCATCAGCTGTGATTTCTGCCGAACCTGCGCGTGTTTTGGCACCGGAACCAGGTTCTGCTCCTGGTTTAAACTCGGTTCTGGAGGACCTTGCAGCGGACCCAGATGACGTGAGAAGGTTCGGAGATGCCTCGCGGATGTGTCCTCGTGCTTCAGGTAAGTTTGGATCTTTCGGTTCAAACTTCTGGTTCAGATACTGCAGGACTTAATCCGGACGATGAGGGATTAACGACCTCACCCGCAGGAGGTCTGGACACTGTCCCCCAGGACCAGGACCAGGACCAGGTCAGGACCCAGGACAGAGGTGGACCCTCCTACAGCCAGACCTGGAAAACCTGAGACCTGAACCCGGAGCTGGTCCTGAGAAATCCACCTCCGACCTCAGAGATCCGGTCTGGTTTGTTGGGGGTCTGGTCTGTTGGGGCCCCTGAGGACCGTTGATCTGAGGGCGGGTGATGTTGCTGCAGAACCTGGAGGTGAATTATCTTCACAGAGCAGATCTGCAGGACTAAGAATAGACCCCCAGTCCCCCTCAGTCTGCCCCCCTCCCCCCAGTCTGTTTTCTGTTGGTGGTCCCTCTACTGGGACTTCAGAGTCCACAGTCACAGACGCTCAGGTCCAAAGGTGACAGCTGGACTCGGGTTCTGCAGCTTGAGGTTCTGGACTCATGTTCGAGTTTGGTTCCAGCCACTAAAACAAAAAGTTAAATTTAAGACCAGGTCACTTCATTAAAGGGATAGTTCAGATCTTTTTGTTGTGTGTGGGAACGCTGTGAGAAATGAGCATCTTACCTGTTGTAGATGGTGCTTTGATTGACCTCAGTCTGGAGGAATCAAGTTTAACTTTGACCAGATCAGACAGCTGGTCTGATCCAAACTGAGGACAGTGTTAGGACAACAGAAATCGTTTTTAGTCCACTAAGATCTATTTTAACTAGAGACAGGACTGGAAGCCAGAAGTTGAAGCCACAAAGAACGAGCGCCCCCCAGTGGCTGGCGTAAATGCAGCTTTGAAGCTCCGCCCATTCATGCAAATTAATTCGCCTGGAAACGAAGAAAGACGTTTTCTATCGGGTGTTGATTTTTGTTTGTGTCACGTCACTCTTTGTTGTTTGATCAAACACACATAAAAAAGTTTAGATTAATAATTAATTTAAGGTTTTAATGAAAGTGTCACGTTTCACTTTGATTGACAGGCTGTCAGAGAGGTGATAGGGTGTGTAGGCCCTGGTCCACGGTGCGTCCAAAGATAAAACACGGCGTCAAACGGTCAATTTGACTAAAATTTAGAACCATAAAGGTTTCATCTTTATTTATGTTTATTATCTTAATTTATGTGTATTATCTTTATGCATGTTTATTATCTTTATGTATGTTTATTATCTTTATTTATGTTTATTATCTTTATTTATGTTTATTATCTTAATTTATGTGTATTATCTTTATATGTTTATTATCTTAATTTATGTGTATTATCTTTATGCATGTTTATTATCTTTATTTATGTTTATTATCTTTATTTATGTGTATTATCTTTATATGTTTATTATCTTTATTTATGTTGATGCCTCAGTGTTGGACTGTTGGACGCAGTGAGGCGAGCAAACGCTTCAGCCTGGAAGCGCTCACAAAACGGTGAATACGTGAACGTTGGTTTGGACCAAGGATGTGGTTGGTTTGCTCCTGCCTTTCTTAGAGGGTGATCAGGACAAACAGCATTCGCACAGAAAAACTATGAGCTTCAGTCATCTGTAGTGCCCACGAGTGATTTCTGTCTGACGCCGAGCTTTTCCAAAAACCTCCTCTCTGAAATCTGGATTCAGAAATATTTGGTTCTGCAGAAAACAGCTGCTGTTGCTCACACAAACAGCCGAAAAGTAGCAGAAATGCTGTTTTTACTCAAACCTGCATCGTGTAAACACCTGAAACTCAAAGAGCTGCAGGTTAGACGATACTTGTCCCTAACACAGGACCCTACTTCAAAGGATCTGAACTATAGCGCTTTAATTCATATTTTAGTTGTGTTAATGGCATTAATGTTCTTTATCGTCTGTTTGGAAGATAAATCATTCCAGTCCAGGACTTGTCCCATCAGAGACCTTTGACATTTTCGAGGGTCTCGTTTCCATTCTCACAGAAGAAAAGACGCCCGGGAGCTCCCGGAGGAGCTGCCGCGCCCGTAGAAGCTCTTTGTTGGAAAAGAAAAGGCGTCGGAGCCGGACTCTTTGTCATGAGGGGCGCTCAGACGGAGAACACGGTGACGGTGTCGTGTTGGAGTACCTGCAGGGTCGGGGGGTCCTGGTTCTGTTGAGGCTCGGAGATAAACAAGATCGCTGCAGACAAGAAGGAGTTTTTAGGTGCTAAAGCTGAAGACCTCGGTAAAATGTAAAAAAACCAAACATTTAAAAATCACCTTTAAACCTTCGGATCGTCAGACTGTGAGATCTATGACTGTAGATTAATTTCAATTAGCCCAGATGTAAAACAGGTGTGTTAAAGGGACAGTTACACTCATTAAGGTGATGTTCTGAAGAACGTTTGCAAACATGAGTCACAAGGTTTAGTTTTATGTTGTCAGACCACTTCCTGTTCGCTTGTGATTTCAGACGAACGTCCATCAAACCAAATAATAATATTTAAAAAAATCTGAACATCAAACTGAATCTCAGGCATCTTTCTTAACAAATTAACTTTATACCCATTTATTATAATTTTTAATAAAAATAATTAGCTTAAAAAAACTGTGAAACAATACAGACAAAAGATGGAGAATAAATTGTAAATAAAAGATAACGGTAGAAAAGATGATGACGTTTCGTTCTTGTGCCTTTTTATTGACCAAATCTGATCCATTTGATAAAAAGTTCTCGATCAGGTTCTGCAGACGTTGAACGTTTTAAACATCAGAAAGGTGGAGTTACGTCAGTTGAAGAACATTTCATCTGTAGATTCCTCTTCCTGTGAAAAACTCTTCCTTTGGTTGTGTTTCCTGCTGTTCAGCTTTCTGTTTTCTCATTAGTGACACCTACTGTTCAGGAGGAGAACTGCAGCAGCACTGCTTTAAACAGCAACAGACACTAGACACGTGCTTCACCCTCATCACAAGATCAAACCAGGGAGAAAAGCTGAGACGAGTTGTCTCTGCAGAGTAGACGGTGAACATTTGCAATCAGCCGTTAAATAAAAACACTAAAAACAAATCTGGGCTGTAAATTGTCCCAGTTTGTCTAAATTCACTCCATATTGAGATTATTATTAAACAGAATGTTCAAAACAACCGGGAGTTACGAGAATTAGAAATAACGTCTCGCAGATCTGAGGCGTTTAAACTGAATAATAAACAGTTTTAAAATGTATTTTCATCTTTAGTCGCTTCCATAAAAATGCTCAGAACTTCACTTTTCTTCTTGAGTCTGCAGGAGAAGCTGTGAGCAGAACAAGTTCTGTGTTTTTCAAGCAAACTTCACCTTTAGCCCACATCTCTATCGCTTTTATCCACGCTCGAGTGTTGGGTTAAATCTGGTTCGGCAACATGTCCAGGTCTCAGGATGCTTTTCAAAACCTGCTGGAGAACAATATTCAGCTGTAAACTGATCCAGACCTCAGATCAGCACGACATTACAGGCCTGACACCGAACAAACTGGAATTATAATAAACACAAAATGTGGATCCTCACGTCAGTTGTGACCAAGAACACGACCAAAACCAGAATAAACCGTAGCAGAGAGTCAAACAGAGACAACGAGGAGCTGTAAGTGAAAAATAACCTCATAAAACTCTTGAAGAGGCTCAAAGCATGAAATGAGGCACAAAGTGCACGTAACAGAGAGAGTGCTGGCACAAAGTGCACGTAACAGAGACAGTGCTGGATTAGCACAATCTGGACTCGAGCGTCTCAACGTCGAGCCTCAGGCGCCAGTTTGAGCAGTTCAACTTTCCCACTTGGGAAGACTCTCCTTCTCCGCTCCGCTGCGTTTCCATGAGATCCACATCGAGCAGAAACTAACAAAACAGACATCTGAGAACAGATCCATCTGAGAACAGATCCATCTGAGAACAGAGCCGTCTGAGAACAGATCCGTCTGAGAACAGATCCACCTGAGAACAGATCCATCTGAGAACAGATCCATCTGAGAACAGATTCGTCTGAGAACAGATCCATCTGAGAACAGAGCCGTTTGAGAACAGATCCGTCTGAGAACAGATCCACCTGAGAACAGATCCACCTGAGAACAGATCCGCCTGAGAACAGATCCGTCTGAGAACAGATCCGCCTGAGAACAGATCCGTCTGAGAACAGATCCACCTGAGAACAGATCCACCTGAGAACAGATCCATCTGAGAACAGATTTGTCTGAGAACAGATCCAGAGAACAGATCTGCTGTATTTTGAAGGATTTGTTGTGTCTCAGTTGATTTGTCTAGTTTACTTCCTGTTCAGTCAGATCTGACCCCTCAGGGTCAGCCTGCCACGCCCCTCCACACCTGTTCTCTCACCTGAATTACTAAAGTTCCTCTAATGAGCTCAGGTAAGGGAGTAAAGATGTGAACCGTGTTCTGGACTGCGCGGACCGTGAACGCAGACTGGATGTTTTGTGGTCGATCCGGTCAGGCTCAAAATGTTTTTGTCTTCCCTCACCAGCTGAAACTATGTGTTCTACACAACCAGTTTGAATCAATGGTTTCCAGTTTCTAAACAACCAGTTTGAATGAACAGTTTCCAGTTTCTGTTTACAGGAAGTTTTGTTTCGTGTCAGAAAATGGTCAGAAAGTGCTGAAAAAGCAGCACTTAAAGAGGAGCTCCAGTGTCTCTGGGTTTGATGGAGCCTGAGATCAACAGACAGACCGGTGCAGCTTCAGCAGTATTGTGGACTCTGTGCCGGTCCGTTGTAGTGAAGTGAGAGAGTTTACCAGTTCTCACCTCTGGTCATGAACTCTGGGTAGAGACTGACAGAACCAGATCGTGGATCCAGGCGGTCTACATGAGTTTCCTCTGCAGATTCTCCATTAGGGTGAGAAGTTCAGTTCTCCAGGAGAGACTCAGAGTAGAACCGCTGCTCCTCCACATCCAGGAGACTGTTGAGGTGGTTCAGACATTTGGTAAGATGGCTTCCTGGACACCCCGAAGAAAACCCAGAACACCCTGGAGAGACCATGTCTCTCAGCTGGTCTGGAAACACATTGAAGTCCTCCCAGAAGAGCTGGAAGAGGAGACTGGACCTCCTTGATCAAACTGCTGCCCCAGGACCCAAGTCCAGAACAAGAGAATGGTTGGATGATGGATGAATGGATATAGGATGGATGGATGATGGATGGATGGATGATGTTGGATGATGGTTGGATGGTGGTTAAATGATGGATGATGGTTGAATGATGGATATAGATAGATGATGGTGGATGGATGGATGATGGATGGATGATGGTTGAATGATGGATGGATGGATGATCTTGGATGGATGGATGATGGATGGATGTGTCAGTGTTGACCTCGTCCTCTGAACCTAAACACGTCTCAGTATTTCAGGACTTTTCTGTCGCTGTTTTTAGAAAAAAAAAAAAAAGTTTTTTTTTTTTCAGAAACACCAAATTTAAGTTTTATATCTAAATATTTTAACTTCTAATTGTTCTTAATCGTTTTTATTATTTTTATATTTATGACGTTCGACTGATCCAAACAGCTAAAAACTGCACCAAGCTAAAACCAGGGGTGGCCTGCAGGTTTATTGTGGTGGTCATTGCCCCCCTGGCCCCCCTTTGTTGACGCCTCTGGCAGTACAGAGAATACGTGGGGCTTCCTTAAGAGCAGAGCAGAAGGTCCAACCCCGACCCTTCAGAACCACTTTGGTCAAACCATTCTTCATCCTTTGAGGTTCTGACTCTGACTGGACCGTGGTTCTGTTCCTTTGACCCGTTCTGCTGTAGATCAGCTGCTGTTTGACGCCAGAAGCCTTAGCTGGGAGGAGCTGCAGTGCATTCTGGGTAAACGTCGATCTGGTTCTGTCCCAGAAGTCTTGTGGTTCCTTCAGATGAAACGTTAGAAGTCAGAGTCGAAGCTTGATTCATTAGAAACGAGTCGACGTCAACTGGTCTTGATCATCTTCTGATCAAACTGATCATCTTCTGATCAAACTGATCATCTTCTGATCAAACTGATCATCTTCTAATCAAACTGATCAGAGGATCTGAAACGGTCGTTTTTATAAAGATGGCCGTCAGGAGCAGATCTGAAGCTGAGGAGCAGAGAGAAGCAGAAATCTGTCCAAACATCACCTCTGGCCTCCGTCTGAGGGACCGCAACGAGTCGAGCGTTGCAGACGCTCCTCTGAGGAATACGCACCCCCACCCATCCTCGTCCCTCCCCCATCCTCAGCCCCCTCCCCCCTCGGGTCTCTCCAGAATCAGGCGATGAATGTTTTGGTCCAGATCCAGCTCCTCAGCTGGAGACCACATCAGGCCTCGCCGGTTCTCATCCACATTTATTTTCCGTCTTCCTCTGGCTGAGCTTGTCCTGTTTTCTCTGGGAGGACACTTGTCTCTGGGAGGACACTTGTCTTTCTGGGGGGACACATCTTTCTGGGAGGACACGTCTCTCTGGGAGGACACTTGTCTCTCTGGGAGGACTCTTTGTCTCTGGCCTGTTCTCTTTAACAATAAATAAATGTTGGACACGACCCCAAAGATTTAATTGAATGTTTTTGTTTTTAATTTAGTTTTTTTTTTTTTGTTCTCTTCGTTTCATTGTTTTAGTTCAATGATTTAAAATTTATCTGCAGAAACAGAAACGGTTTCATTTGATCTCCTCAGGACAGAAACGTTGTCCTCCACGGACTGAAGTCCTCCTGTCACTTCTTGTTTACTCAGAGGGATCCGAACCGTCGGTTCTGTAGGTTTCTGAGGTCCAGTGCCGCTCCTGATCCACCAAGCGTGAAACAAACAGAAACCGTAGTAGAAATCTGGAACACGCCGACCTTCTGAACCTCCTGGACCTCCTGGATCTCCTGAACTTCCTGGACCTCCTGGATCTCCTGAACCTTCTGGACCTCCAATTCTTCATGTTGACCATCTTGAAACAAAACGGAGCTTTTGATGTGAGCTCCGGCTTCTAAAGCAACTTTGTCCCCATTTCATTTGATTTCATTTCAAATCATGACGTCAGGTTCATGTTCGTGAAGGAGCTGAAACGTTTTGCTCCTCAGGCGACAGCAGCCGAGCTCTTCTGAGGCGTTCGGGAGTAAAAACCACGTTTCGGGCGTTGTTGTTGTCGTGCAGCCCTGCGGCGGCGGACCCGAGGTTCCCAGAGGTCTCCGGTGCGAGGCGTAACTCGACCCGCCTCGTGTTCGGCTCCCAGCGCCGTCTCTGGTCCAGACCAGAGCAGCTCCACTCAGGAGTCCACCTGGAATCACAGGAACGCAGCTCCGGCTGTGTCCTCCGTGCTCGTGTTGTCGTGGTGCAGGCGGGGCGGCGGCGGCCCAGGAGGCCCGGCTCAGGCGCTTCTGTCGTTCTGTGCATTTTTTATTGTTTCTCCTCGTCTGTGCAGATGTAGAGCAGCCGGAGGGCCAGCAGAGCACAGACGGGACGGGGTTAAATAAAAACCGCTCCTCTGTGAGACGACTTTGTTGATGTAAGCATGAAGGTACGAGTTCATCTTCAGGACAATTCATGAAGAATTCTTCTTTCATTTAATATTTTTACATCATGTGGTCCTCCACGTCCACAAACACGTAAAAACTGAATATTTGTAGCTTGGACAGATGTTTGATAAAACGTTTTATAAGTCCAAATATAGACTAAAGAAGAAAAAGGTTAAAGGTTAACCATCAGGCAGATAAATCACAGAAAGGTTAAATCAGGTCATGTGGACAGTTCCTCTCAGGGAGAAACGTTTCGTCTTTCTGATGAAAATTAAAAGAAACTCGTCCAGATGACGTGATTTATCCATAGTTTTTGAAATGAAACACTAAAAGCACATATTGATTCATGCGAACACCAACACTTCATCTTTCTTTTGGCTGCTCTCTCCGTCAGGGTCAGCGAGCGAACTCGTGGATTTAACGTTCGTTACGTTGGCGCTCTTCCTGCTGCGACCACCGAGCTACCACAGCCCACCTGCGTGGAGCTGCAGGACGTGTTTGTGTTGTGATTTCTGTCCGAGGCAGCGCAGAGTGACGGGTCCTGGTGAGCCGAGGGAGCGCGTTTACCTGCAAACCTGTTGGTTTTTGGATTAAAATCTGTGATTTTAATCCAAAAGATGTCATTTACGAGAACCATTGTGTCAGACGTGTAGTTCATGGCCTAATTTTCCATCGACTGGACTTACGTAGTGCTAGCTTAGTGCTAAG
>JARVLU010000489.1:26790420-26802938 GCA_031762415.1 Simpsonichthys santanae | reverse complement strand
CACCAGTTATCGCCCGGGTACACCCCCCATCCCCCTTCCACCCTCATGCCCCCCAGAGGGATGCTGGTCCATTTCATACCTCGGCCTCAGAGTGTTTGTGTCCGTGTGTGTGTGTGTGTGTGTGTGTGGTGGGGGGGATCAGGAGGAAGAGAGGGAGAGGAGGGGGAGGCTTTACTTAGAGAAGTGCTGGCAGTCAACCCCCTCCCTCCCCAAAATTCTCACCATCCTGATCTCAAACAAGAACTGCAGGCCCCCCCCCCCCCCCCCCCCCCGGAGCTCATTTTATTTTCTGTAGAAAATGTTTTAAAAAATCATTCTTGTCTCGTGAATCCTCAGAACAGTCCAGAAAAGTTTAAACGTTTTTGTCGCCCGCTGCTGGAAGAAGATTGGTGGGCGATAATGTTTTTTTCAGTATCTGAACATTGTTGTCTGTTAGCAAAATATCTCCTGAACTTCTTCACGGATTACAATAAACTCTCAGACATTGATGACCGGATGAACTTCTACAACTCTTCATCTTTTAGAGTCAGTCATATTCAAAATGGCCGCCACACCTGATCAGTCTTACAACACATGAATGGCTTTAACTCATCATTTCTACAGTGTGGTAGTAGCTGAGAGTCCTCCTCCTTACACACTCTGAGCTCGGATCGTGTTTAAACTTTTTGAAAGGCAGCGGGCAACATGCGTTTCTTCAAAAATGCAACTTTTAATTAAAACTCCTCATTGTAAAAATTGTAAAATGTTTGTTTTGGCACAAAATATAAATAAAAACTCAGGAGAACCATTATTTAAAGCCTGAAGGGCTCGGGAGGTTCTGGTCTGATGGGTTTCCTGTTTGTCATCTCCTCCAGTTGTTTCCAACGATGATCTGTCTGATTGGCATTTTATCAGACTTCCTGTGCGTGCGCGCACACGTGCACAGAGTTGGTTCTGTTTGTTTTGGCCTTCGGTCGGACGAGGAGCTCAGTTTACTCCTCACTCAGCGCTGATAGCAAGGCCTTTCCTCCGATGCCAGTTAAATCAGAGCCTCTGTCCAGATGCACCGAGGAGGAGGAGGCGGCGGGGGAGAAGGAGGAGGTGCTGAGCTGCAGCTATTGATCCGATCTATTTAAGCCGGTGCCACTAAATTTGGGTCAGCCTGTTTGCTTGTGGAGGTGCAGAATTAGAGGTTTTTAGCAGCAGATTAAAGATCATTCCTGCTCCCCTGCCGTGCAGTTTGTGTTGGGCTGGTACCAGCAAACACCCAGAACCAAGACCCACATGGCACAAATCAGAACTCTGATGTTCGGTGCAGCAAATAATACAAATGAACTGAATGTCTCTCTCTGAGATGCTCCTGAAACGTCCCGTCTCCTCTGACTGAAGCTCCAGTCTGCGCTTCTTTAGGGTCCTTGAGTGGGTGACCCACGTGAAAAGCTCTTTACGGCTCTGTCAGAGGTTTACGCCCTGAGAGGACCGCCGAGGAATGCTGATGAAGAGGAAAACCTGCAGACTGGGCTGAAACACAGAGGAGGAGCTGAGATTTATTACAGCCTCCTGTAAGTTTAATAAAATACTTTAGCATTTATAAAATAAAATCTGACTCCATTCAGATTATTCCACTGCATTATTAATGCTGAGTCAGGTTCAGGTTTAATGCTGAGTCACGTTCAGGTGTTTTTACAGCTTGAACTTTAACAAAACTAACAATACAGATTTTTTTTTTTTTTTAAGTAAAATTAAATGATCGTCACTATCCGCCAAAAACATTAACATATTATTATAAATATTATTTATAAATACGTCATTTTTGTTTTATATCCCTGTAAATCCAAGTTTCTATTAAACTCGTATGAAAAGTGTTTAAAATACGTCTTGACTTCCAGTAAAACCTCAGACTGTTGAGTTTATTAACTCAGATTAAAGTGTAATCCGTGTGGATTAGTGAGCCGTGTGCGTTTGTTTTTATTTGTTTGGAGCTGAAACGTTTTGCTGAGTGAGAAACTCGTCTCCTCTGGATGTCTCTGACGGTTGGCTCAGGATTAACGACTCAAGAGTTTCAGCTAATTTCAGATTGTTTACCGTCTTTTCTATCGGCTGGTCCAGTTTGTTCAATATGTGATGGAGTGCACGTTACACTGTGCATGTCTCACAAATTAAGCTCTAAAGAAGCTACAATAAAATACAACGCAGTTTAGCTGCTACGCTCCATAAAACTTCAAATTAAAACAAAAGGCTGTAAAGGAGAAATATTTCTGCTTCATGTCCTCCTTTATCATCGTTTTTATGTTTTAACATCAAATCTGTTTCAAACCCGGACTCTTGGAGAGACGTTTGTACAAAAACAGGTTTGTGACGTTAAACTCTGGAAAGCGTGGCGTCTCCGTTGCATCTTGTTGACTGCAGATCTGCGAGGATAAACCTAAATTAAATCTAATCCAGGTCTAGATTAGCAGCTGGAGGAATTACTGCACATTTTAGAGATAAATGTGTTAATAAATAAGATGGTCTGTTGTTTTGTATCAATACTGTCAGACCTCTAGTGCACGTTTACAACTGGTTCAAATAGAGCACATTTCTCTAGTTCTGGCCTCCCTTCACTGGCTCCTGGTTCACTTTCAAATTCATTTTAAAATCCTTCTGTATGTTTTTAAATCTCTGAACAGTTCTGCTCCTTCTTATCTCACTGATCCGCTGCAGCCACGTGTCCCACAGCGCTCTCTGAGGTCGACAGACCAGATGCTTTTATTGGTTCTAGGAACTGGTTTTAAGCTCAGAGGTGACAGGACCTTCTCTGTTGCAGGTCCAAAGCAGTGGACTGAGTTACCACTGCAGGTCAGGCAGGCTCCTCCCTCTCTGTTCTTAAATCTCATCTGAAAACTCACTTCTATTCCTGGGCCTTTGACGCTGTGATCTGATTTTAACTTGTCTGTTTCTATAATGTCAGTCATTTAGCTTCTTGTCTTCACCTCCATGGATCTATGCATTTTATGCCGTGTCCTTTGCTCGTTTTGTTTCTGCTGTACGGCTCCTTGCTGCAGTTTTAAGTGCTTCATAAATAAAGCGGTATGTATGGTGTATGTCATCCTGTTATAATATCCTTGTGGACGTTACGCTGCTGGTTGATGCTGTTTTGTTGGTTTTGGTAACAGATGAAATAAAACGTGTTTTGTCTCCGACACGCTGCTTCTGTTTCCTTCCATAACTCGTGGAACCTGCAGTTCTCTGATCTCCAGCTCAAACATTAAAGAGCTGTTTGGTCATTGTGGATGAAAAACGTCTCGTCGTGCTGGTTATCCACCTCATGAGTGATGTTACACGTCCACGCCGTCTCAAACGCCGTTCCTGAACTCTGATAATGAGCCTGATTATTCTTTCTCGTGGACTCGGTGCCGAGGTGTAATCTCACGTCCCGAGTCCTCGGACCGCCGGTGGTTTTCCCGTTCGCCTCAACCGTTCTTCTGAAGTGAAGTCACGCTCTCAGTCAGACGGGCCTTTTTCTTTATTAAAAATATTTAAGTTGATTTGATGAGCGCGGCTCTGCAGTGACCTCCAGAACTGAATCACATCTGTTTGTCTGGAGCTCCGTCCCTCGGGACTCGTCTGGTTTCTTGGATGATCAAATGATCAGTTCCGTTAAAACTGAGTTATTTCTTCTTTTTTTTTTTTTTTAGCTCCGTCTTTCTTTTTGAACAACTCAGCCTCTTTTTAAATCTTGTGATTATTTATGAGCCGTTTCACGAGGGGCTGCATTAGCATTACTTAGCTCCGGTGTTTTTTGTTTGTCCTTGTCCCCAAACGTTTTCAAAACACGTCGTTTGCATAAAGTATAACCCGAGCATGAAGGAGGTTTTTTCTGTTTAATTTTATAAAACTAGTTTGTAAAATGTTGTGGTTGTGATGCTCAGCTGAGGACGGAGCGACTGAAAGGAGCTGATGGGTGGAGCGGCTGCAGCTGCGACGGGTGATTGGGGTCCAGGTGGAGGTGGGCGTGGCAAGCTGACTGAGGATGGGCAGGTGGCTCAGAGGAAAACACGAGGGCTACGTTCACCCTGCAGGTCGACCGACAAACAGCTCAGCTTCGTCTTCGTCACATAACTTAGCTGAAACCTCCGGCATGAAAGGCGGCGGCCGATCGCATCCGACAAATAAACAACCCGTTTTATCGACACGTCAACAAACACGAGGCGGGAACGTAAATCTCCTTTAAAACCCCTTTTTTCAGATCCGCCGCGAGCAACACTCGTGGTAAAAGCTGCAAATAAAATTCTGGCCTTTGGCGTAAAATCAATCCTAATTAGCTTCGGCTGTTAAACGGCTCTCGCTGCGTCTCGTGTCAGACGACGTCAGAAACAAAGCCGGGCTGCTTCGTTCCCTCCTCACAGACTCTGCTACGCCCAACAGCCATAAATCATCCTGCGCCGGGAAGGAGTCCTTCCAAGGTGTCGCTGCGTCGCTTACAAGCTGCAGCGTTGAGAAAGTAACGCTTCGGCTCGGCGTGGCTCCGGTGTCTCAGCCAGGCCTCGTTGTTTGCTGCTTTTTTTAGCTTTGTTTTTTATTTTATTTATGTGGGACATTAAGTGACTTTATTGCTTTGACTACATTGAATTTGCATTAAGTGTGAGCAGCAGCCCCGAGGCGGCTTGTGTTCTCAGGGAGCAGCAGCAGCTCGAATAAAAGGCGACAAATTATGAACTTCATGCAGATTTTTATTTTTCCAGTTTGATGAAAATTTGTAGATTTTCTTCAGAAAAGCCGAGAGCATAAAGCCCAACTATTTCTGAAGAGTTATTGACGGAACAAGAACCAAGATTTAAAGAAACGTTCAAGCTGCTGTCAGCGGCTCTGATCTGGACAGGCAGAAACAGGCAGAGCAGAAAATAAGCCTCAAACAACCAACAGTCCTGAGACGTAAATGTTTTTTGGTGTTTTATGCGAGAGTTTTAAAAATCTGCCCGTCCTTTGCAGTTTGGGTGACCTCTGAACTCTGGGGATCAACCTACAGCTGTGAACAATCTGGATGAACGACGACAAAAACAAAAAAATATTTGCTATATAAACACAGAAGTGATGAAGTGTCAGGTTTAGTTAGATGTGACTAATTTAAATCATAAAACTTTAACAAAAAATGGTTAAAGATCCAAAAACGTAATTTCAGTCGTTGAACTGAAACTTTCTGTGGATCCAAACGGACCAGGTTTTATCTTTCGATTTGTCAGAATCTGTCGTCTGTGGGGAAGTCGTTAAAAAGGCTAAAGTCACAATGAACCCAACAAACTGGACTTTTGGATGTTTTTTTTTTTTTTTTGTACAATTTGTTTCAAAGCTGAAAAATGAGCAGAAAAAAAAGAATATTTTGTTTTAAAAATTTGAATTTTCTGTTAAAATCCAAAATGAAAAATTGAAACTAAATTATTTAAGTTAAATTTATTTATAGCAAATTATAGCAAAAAAAAAACAACATTTACTGTAAATTGTAGCTAAAACCAAAAGCTAACAAAACTGTAGCTTAAAACAAAAATTAGCAACAACAAAGAGCCCAAAAGCTATATGTAGCAAAACAGTAGCTTAAAACTAAATATAACAGAACTTCAGGTAAAAGCGCAAATTTTCAAACCTGCAGGAAAAAAGTCAAATAAACACAACAGTCGCTAGAAACTAAAATAAGGTAATCTGATGCTAAACGCTAAAATTACGCTAAAAGCATCAAAACCCTAATATTAGCAAAATGGCAGGAAAAAAGCTAAAGTTAGCAGGAATTGCTAGAAGCTAAAAGGAGCACAAGAATACAGAAACTGACAGTAACTGATTTAACAAATAAAACATTTTTAAAATTTTCGACATGTTTCCATGGGGAGCAGTTTTATTAAGTAAAATATTTTAAAAAGTGTAAAACTTACAAAAAACAAAAGTCAGGACTAAAGAGAAGAATGTTTATTTAAAGTCCAGTTTAAGGGACTGGCTCTGATTTTAAAGCTCTACAGGATCGTGTGGTTCAGGGACCGTCTGGACCTGGAGATCCTGATCCGTCCTGACACTCCTTTAGCGTCTCAACCTGCTATTTTTATCCACCTCGGTGCCCATTGATGCCCTCAGGACCCCCAGTCCCACCGACACAGACCGTCTCTGGGTCCTAAAACCAGCATTCTGGGTCTTCAGGTACCACTGGGCTGACCCGGTTATTATCTGGAAATGAACAATGGTCCAAACGGACCGGGGTCTGGACCAGGACACGGAGTCTCCCCTGGCTCCAGATCAGTTGTTCAGTTTCAGTAGAATAAATGTAGTTTTTCAATATATTTCCTATAGAAATATATTTTCTACAGTAATTTATTTGAGGTGTTTCATATATTTATCATAACTCATTTTAGTCGCTGCAGCTTTTCTAACCTTTATGTTGTTTCATTTTAAGTGGCACATCTTTCCCCACATTTATGGTAAATTTTAGGTGGTGCGCCCTTTCACACATTTCCAGGGAATTAAATGGAGTGGTGCAACTTTTCTACAATGTGCAGTAGATTTGAGCCTGTGCAGCTTTTCTTATATTTACAGTAACTCCTTTCAGGTGCTGCCGCTTCGCTACAGTTTACGGTAATTCATGCTAGGCAGCGATTTGGAAGAGTTTTTTTTTGTTTTTAGTTTAGGTGGTGCAGGTTTTTTAGTTTTTACGGTAATTCTGGCTCACGGTTTCTCTGCAGAGAGAAGCTGATGATGAGTGAAAATAAACGAACTGAGACCAAAAACACATTTAAACATTTAAAATCTGGACCTTTTCTTGAGAAAACTTTCTTTAAGTGGACTTTACTAAACTTTAGCTGGACTACAGTTTAAACGCTGAAGGCCAGTCCAGAAAGGTCCGTTTGTTTCTTGGACTCATAAAAAGATTTCAGGCATGTTGCTCCACAAACTTTGCATTCTCAGTAAAAGGTCCAGCTGTCACCAGAAAAAGGGATTTGAGGCGACCCGCCACCAGATCAAGGTCAGAACTGTCAGTGAAAAATGTTCCGGTTCTGGCCGAGCGACGGGCCGGTCCGTCCGCTGACAGAGAGCCTGACCTGAAGATGAAATAATCCCTCAGAACGGCGCTGAATGTTTCATGCTGCAGCTGGCTAACGTTATTATTCCAGGAGTCTCTCGGCACACGGAGACCAGATGCTCGGGTTTGAATCCCGTCAGAACCGGAACCTGAATCCACTTCCTTAACTGCGTTTAAACTGACAGTTATTAGAGTTACATCCAAGGAAGACTGATGAACACAGCAGCAACGATTTACACCAAAACCTGTCAGACTCGGCTGGACTCCCTCATCATGGAATATGGGCGATGATGTAACCAATTATCATGAAATATGGGTGATGATGTAACCAATTATCATGAAATATGGGTGATGATGTAACCATTTATCATGAAATATGGGTGATGATGTAACCAATTATCATGAAATATGGGTGATTATGTAACCACTTATCATGAAATATGGGTGATGATGTAACCAATTATCATGAAATATGGGTGATGATGTAACCACTTATCATGAAATATGGGTGATGATGTAACCAATTATCATGAAATATGGGTGATGATGTAACCACATGTGTTTGTCTGTCAGCAGCATGAACCAGTGACATTTTAGGTGAAGTTCTCAGGAATGAATCACTGGACGAACATCTACAACTGGTTAACAGAGTCAGCCTGATTCAAGATGGCTGCTTTCATGTTATCCTCCATGTCGTCCTCCATGTTGTCCTCCATGTTGTCCTCCATGTTGTTCTTCATGTCGTCCTTCATGTTGTTCTTCATGTGATTGTTCATGTCAGTTGTTAAATTTAAACCATGAAATAAAAGAAAATCAGCAAATCTGCAGCTAAAACAGTACCTAAAAGCTACAAATGTAAAAACATAATAAAATCTTAAAATTTGCTAAATTGTCTCTAAAAGCTAAATTTGGCTAAAAAATACTTAAGATGTGGGATTAGTAACACAGTAGCATAAAGCTAAAATGAGCTAAATAGATGCATTTATAAGCAAAAGCTCAAAATCAGCAAAGCAGTAGCTAATAGCTAAAATGACCAATCATGATTATAGCTGAAACTATAAAATTGTAGCTAAAAGCTAAAATGAGCTCAATAGCAACAGAAATTAGCAAAGCAGATATTGGAATAAAAACAAATTATAGTTAAAATGTAGCAAAATTGCTGAAAATTTTAAAATCAATATAATATTATCTAAAGATCTTAGCAAAACTGTAGCTTAAAGTGGCAGAACAGTAGCTAAAATTAGCTTAAGAAAAGAAAATCTTGATAAAGTATCAGATTTGGCCTTTTTTGTTGTTGTTTGTTTTTTAAGGTCATCTGGCTGTGGCGACCGTCTTGAGTCAGGGTGGCCTTTAAATAGTAATCAGCTGAAGGAGTTCATGCACACTTAACACCCACACCTGCCTCCACCCTCATTCGCACCACCCTGGGCCCCTGAGCAAGGCCCTTAACCCCCACCACCTGCTCCCTAACAGGTCTCTCTTGAAAATGAGTTCTTGTGGCTCAATGAGACGACCTGGATAAATAAAGGGTAAATGAAAGAAATGCACTTTCTGCTCAGTACAGCTGGATTTAAAAAAAGAGTGTTTTGGTACGAGACAGACACACACAGCCCAAACATTATGGACCCGTTTGTGTTTCAGCCTGAATGAAACTGGAACAAGTCATCCCGTGTGAATAACGCTCTGTTTGTTGTTCTCCTGCTCTCTGTGCAGATAATGTTTACAGAAAATGTTTGGCCAACGGGACGTGGGCACCGAAGGGGAACTACTCCATGTGCAAGGCCATCCTTAACGAGGAGGTAAGACACGGCACGGCGGTGTTCTGTTTGTGATTGTACCCCCTGATTGATGGGGCCTTTTTGAGCGAGGAACCTGCACTTCAGCCTCAGTGACAAAGGCAAACGTACGGAGCGGAAGGAGACGCTTCACTTTCCTCTGGATTCAGGCGTTGGCTTCTGAATGATTTGGTCCTTAAAGAGACTCTGGGGAGAAAAATAAAAAATAAAATGTGCTGCAGATCAGGCATCGCTCCGTGGAGTCTGTTTATGTATGTGGACCACATCTCAGGTTGTAGAGGTGTTTTCTAGCACAGCAGCACATGAGCTGCTGGACACATTATCATAAAACTGTTAGCTGACCTTAACAAACACAGCAACGGCTCTAACTCAGCAACTGTTACACAAACTGAGCTAATACTTGCTGTGGTAGTAGCTGAGAGTCGTTCATTTATGGTGTGTTAGGTGGTGGGTGGTGTGCTTTTCTTCAAGGAACGCTAGTTTTGTTTCTTTGCCAACCCAAGTGGGTCAAATCCCTAAAACAGCCACCAGCAGCAGGATTTTTCTCCACCTTGGTGTCCCGGGGGACGTGTTCTGATCCAGTTCTGCTCCAGATTTGATCCAATCACACGTTGCTGTTGTTGCTTTGCTTTTGTTTTTTGCCTCAGCCTCCACCTGGATGGTGCATTGTGATGATGATGATGATGATGATGGGTGTTCATTTTAATTAGGACTGAGCGACAGAATGAACACTCTGACCCAAATCGGTTCGGCAACAATCGGACCTCTGACGGTGTCGTGCTGGATGTAAAAGAGATAATTTCATGGTGGACACATGAATGGACCATATGTCATCGCCGAATAGTCTACCTCGATAAATAATGTATTCTACGATTATTTTTCTTAGAAAACATCTGAACTCTGTCACGCACTTAAAATGGAGATTTTATCTTACAACGCCACAAAAACCAATATACGTCTGTTCCATATTTCAGCTTCTTTTTGATTAAAAATGGCTGCAGATTTTCTAACCCTCACTAACAGCAGCAAAAATAAGTATTGTAGATTAATAAGGATTAATATGCTTTTTTTGTTTGCATAACCAGCATTATAAAGATTAATTTTTGTGTTGCTGAACTCAGCCTGACCATTTTATTTTTACCTACACTGCTAAAGGAGTCGTGTTTTATTAAACAGAAAAATAACTTTTGTTATCCCCTGTTGTCATGAAAAGAAGACAATTTTGTAAAGATTAATCTTTAGAACCAATGATACACATTTTAGTAACATTTCATAGCAGCTGTTTCAGATTTAACGAAACAAATAAGAAAAGAACAAACTCAGTTTGATGCTAACGTACGTCTTTTCTGAAACAGATGTTTATTTTTTGCAGCTTATGTCATAATCTATGCTGACAAATGATGCTCTAATGGAGAATGTCAAGAAAAGAGTAGCAGCTAATTGTTAGCGTAACCTGTTAGCCTAGCTCCCTCTTTGCTTTAGCTCCTATAAAGCTTCTTATTCACAGCAAATATTGAGCTTTACACTCCGTGCTTTTAATTTTATTTTTGTACTTAAGCAGTTGTAGCCATGATATTAAAAGCTTTAATAACCAACACAACCTCTTCTGATTATTTAACTGTCCCTTTATTTGTGTTAGCAAAGTAAAACCTGTTAGCTTGCCTCATTTTAGAGTTAGCACAGCTTCTTTTTCACACCCAAATTAAAATGTTGATGTTTTTTTTAAAATAATATGCATAAAAATTAAATAAAAGCTCCCTTATTTGCTTTAGCCTAGCCCTGTTAGCCTGTCTGCTGTTTAGTGTTAGCACCTTTGAATCTTTTGAGGCTTAAAGTGCCTTTAATAAATTTTTTGTTTAAGCTATTGTTTTTATCCGTCACACCAGTGGTTTATTCATGCACATCTGATTTTGTGCAAAGATTCTGATATAAGTTTCATGTTTTAGCTCAAGACAAGTCAGGGAGGTAAAAATAGCATCATTTTTCAAGCGTAGCCAAAACGTCTACAATATCATGTATTAATGGGATTCTATCTGCTGTTTAAAAATTTAGTGTGAACGACCGACTAAATCTTCCTTCAGGTTTATTTTTTCACATTCAGGCTTCTTGTCGACTGGATGAACATGAGCTAAAATGTTTTGGAACTGCAGTAAAGGACTGCTTTGATTTGTTTTTAAACAGTTTACAGTGCGGAGACCGGTAATCTTAGAGCGCCTCTTTTTCATTAAGAGAAACACATGAGTCAGAAATCTGATCAGAAACCACGTTGGAGAAGTTTTCTGATTGAAGGAGATGCTCAAGTGCACACAGAGCGTGTTAAAGATTAGTAATTATCCGTCCTGGGAACACCGTGACGTTCCTCTGCAGGAGCTGAGAAGTTTGTCCCCGGAGAGGAGACGGTCGTCTTTTTGTTTCAAATAAGTTCGCGTGAGGGGAAGAACCAGATCCAGACTTACAGGCTGGAGGTAAGGAGGACTTTATTAGATTATCTGGAGACAAAGGAGCTTCTATTGCAGCAACCAAGCAATGCAGAGCTGGAGAGAGCAGGAATAACAGAAGAACCGTGCATTTGTTAAAACTATAACGAGCTGACAGAAGATAACAAAGAACAGGTGTGCAAATTGGTAACAAGAGCCAGGTGTGCAGGAAGCAAACTATAAAGACTATGAAGGCCCAGCGTATCACCCTCTGCCTTCCTGGAGTTTTAACCTGAAATCATCTTGTGGTGTTTTGGTCAGATCTGAGCACTTCTCATCGTCTCATGTTCATCTCATGAGATGTGCTGGAGCTCAGAGTATGTGTTGTAAACAACTCTCAGCTACTACTACAGCTGTTAGCTCAATGTCTGGCAGATTATTCAGTTTGCTGCTCTTCCATAAAACAGATGAAGAACTTGGGCAACAGTTGTTGTATGCTCTGTTTCCACTCTCAGCTGCTGACTCCTTCAGAGTGCTCGTGTGTGTCTTGGCAGTCTCTCAGTATTCTCTTTCACAGTCATTCAGTTTTTAGGACAACCCGCTCTTGGTAGATTCACACGTGTTCCCATAGTGCCTTCATTTCTTGAGGATGGATTTAACAGGACTCCTGGGGAGGTTTAGGGCCTTGGGAATCGTTTTGTTCCCATCCCGTGACTTTTCAACAATCTTTTCTCTGACTTGAATTAGGACAGTCAAAATATCCCTCCTGCTGCCCTTGGGTCAAACTGGCCCACGAGGCCTCAGTTTTAAATCTGTCTCAGCTACTACCACCAATGTTTATCTCCGTGTCTGTACACTTAGAGTAGTTTTGGAAGGTCAGACGGCTGTAGCAGACATCTTGAGTTAAGTTGGCTCCAAAGCTTAACAGTTGTAGGTGTAGGTGGTTCATGAGATTTTTTACTAACACAAAATCAAAAAGCATTATTCCTCACCATCATCTTCCAACAGTGGATTAAAAAAGTCTGTCCACCATGACACCAGGTCTCTTTGCTGCCAGGCAACTGAACTTTTAATAAGCTGTAACTATAAAAAGGGGATAAATGCGTCGGACAAAAATCCTGCTTCAATCTCATCTCGACTTCTCTCAGAGATCTCCGTTTATAATCTTAAATTTAAATCGACTGGTTCTCCCCTGCAGGCGAACCTGTCCATTAATGAGCGCAGCTCTCATTATAGTCAGACGCAGCCGGCGGTTCAGAGGTCTGCAATGAAGAAGATTGTTCTCCG
>JARVLU010000489.1:26774813-26788080 GCA_031762415.1 Simpsonichthys santanae | reverse complement strand
GTTGTGAGAAATTCAGAGAGGAGCTGTTAAAGGCTCTGGGTGGTAAGAAAGAGCTTCCAAGTGACTGGGCTACTACATCAACAGTAATTAGAGAGACAGGTAGGAAGATACTTGGTGTGTCATCTGGCCAGAGAATGGATGATAAGGAAACCAGGTGGTGGAATAGTGAAGTGCAGGACGCTGTTCAAAGAAAGAGATTAGTCATGAAGAAATATGACAGTGAGAGGACTGAAGAGAGGAGACAGTAATATAAAGAGATCGGACATAGAGCAAAGAGAGAGGATGATGAGTTGTATGGGAGGCTGGACACTAAAGAGGGCGTGAAGGACTTGTACCGATTGGCAAGACAGAGGGATCAGGCTGGAAAGGATGTGCAGCAGGTTATGCTTGTTGAAGATAGGAATGGTAATGTTCTAACAAAGTGAGGAGAGTGTGATGGGAAGATGGAAGGAGTACTTTGAGGAGCTAATGCAGTGTTTTCCCTAGGTAACATGCCTTGTTGGCAGGACGCTCATCTCATCTCAGGTTGCTAGCTTAGTGCTACATCAGTGTTGATGGTGGTGGTGGTGGTGAACGAAACGTCTCAGCGGGAAGGAAGCAGAGCGCTACCTTTGTAGCCTTTTAGCTAGTGCATCTGCATTGTGCACTGCTAGCTAAGTGCTACGTCAGTGCCGGCAGTTGTCAAAGGGGGAGACAGGACAGTTCAGTTCAAGTCAGGGTGCTCGGTTCTGGTGACCGGGTGGGGCGCCCTCCTTGTATAATGGTAGGGGAAACACTGTGGAGTATGTGCTGGGGATGACACTCAGCTACTACCACACCAACTGTGAGCTGGATGTCTGTCAAACTGACAGAAACCACCATCTTTTATCTGGAGATGTCCATCTTGAATCAGATTGACTCCACGTCCTGTGAAGTTTCTTTAACACCTGTCCACTGGTCGCTTAGATATTCTGCTAACAGACAAACAAGCGAAAACATTATCGTTAATTTGTGTGGTTTATAACCAGGGAGTGAGAGACATGGACATCTGGTTACCGTGGTGACCATGTTGAGTCACTGGCAGCACTTTCAATGTTTCCGTTAATATTTTTATGTAGTTAGTTGGTTTGTAATAAAGGAAGCCCCAAATTGTTCTCTGGTCGTCTCAGCAGCGTCTTCATCATTTCAGGTTTCTCATCTAAACGTTGACAGTGAAGACCTGATCTTCTGCCAGGTCTGAGGAAACCGTCTGAAATCTTTTGTTTTTTTGTTCAGGAGTCTGAAGTCTGATCGATCCGGGCAGAAGATGGATAAAGAGTGTCTGACCTTTAAAATACTTTGTTTTGTTTTTCCGCCTCTGTGAAATAAATCACCAGAGAGTTGGGGGTGGGGGTGGGGGGGGGTTGTGGGCGACAAACATCAGCCGGCATTCCTGCTCCCGTCCAGTGTTTCAGCTGGATGTCAGAAAACAGAACTAGAACCAGAACCGGTCACGTCACTGGGCTGTAGATGTGTTTGTGGCGGCCATCTTGGTCTTAAAAGTGAAGTGGTTGTAGATTTAATTACCATTTTTTGAATTTGAACCAGTTAATCAGATATTTTGCTAACAGACCGGTTACATGATTGCTGCCTTTCATGGTGACATTAAAAACTTGTCATGTAACGTCGAGGAATAAACATCTTTTCTGAAGTTCAGGACATTCTGAAATGAAGCAAGGTTTTATGTAAAAGTCTTTTTTTGTCTTCTTTTATTTCCAGGTTTTTGTCGTCTTCTCGTCTTTCATTTGAACGCCACTGAGCCGTTGTTTTTTTTCTCATTCGTCCTTCCTCTCTCTGCCAGGTCCTTGTCAGTCCGCCCAGCTGTTTGATTCTGCTCGGTCTGGCCGTCTTTTTGGATTTCCTCCCAGTTTCTGCAGAACGTTTCGTTTCTGAGCTTCAGTTCTTGGTTTATTTTTGCAGCCTGTTAGAACTGGGTTTGGACCCTCCACCTGGTAACACCCAGCCCATAAACAACAAATAAAGGGAGGTGGAAGGTTTTACTCGCTGTGAGAAGCAGGTCAGCCTAAGAACACGTGTCTGCAGGCTGTTTACTGTGGCTTCATCAAATAATTTTTATCTAAAATAACAAATAAGATCAACAATGGTTATTTTATATGTATATTTACTTAAGTAGAAATGACTCCATTAAACAGGAAGAAACCTCCAGCAGAACATGAACCAAGATGGACGGCCATCTGCAACGACCAGCTGGGGTTAGAGAGGACAGGAGAGAGACACAAACACAGAATGACTGGTCTACGTGTGGTTTCTATGTTCAAACCATGGTTTCTATGGTCCTTTGTAGTCTCTATGGTCCAGTGTGGTTTCTATGTTACAAGTGTAACTTTTATGGTTAGCTTAATTTCTACAATCTATGTGTAATTTCCATAGTTTAGGTGTGGTTTCTATGGTCCAAGTGTGGTCTCTATGTTCAAAACATGGTTTCTATGGTCTTTTGTAGTCTCTATGATCCAGTGTGGTTTCTATGGCACAGGTGTGGTTTAAATGTTACAAGTGTAGCTTTTATGGTTAGCTTAATTTCTACAATCTATGTGTAATTTCCATAGTCTAGGTGTGGTTTCTATGGTCCATGTGGAGTTTCCATGGTCCCAGTGTAGAGTCAAGTTGTAGTTTCTATGACCCAGTTTGTATTTTCTATGGTGCAGATGTGGTGTATATATATCACAAGTGTAGTTTCTACAATCCATGTATAGTTTCCATAGTGGAGGTGTAGTTTATATCGTCCAGGTGAAGGTTTTGTGGTTCAGGTGCAGTTTGTATGGTCCATATGTAGTTTTTATAGTTCAAGTGTAATTTATATAGCTCAAATAGAAATTGAATTGTCCAGGTGTAGTTTCTATATTCAACGGGGTGTTCATTTAGTACTTGCATAGTTTACAGTACATGTATTTGGTTCATATAGTTTATATGGTCCTGTTAATTTTCTATGGTCCAAGTGAAGTAGTTGTGGTCTAGGTACAGGTTGTTGGTTTTTTTTTTTTTTTTTTTTTTGGCTCATTTGTATTTTATATAGTGTATGTAGAGTTTCTATAGTTAAAGTGAAATTTGTATGGTCTAGATGAAGTTCCTATGGTCCACGTGTAGGTGTTGTGGTTCAGGTGTAGTTTCTATGGCCTAGGTGTAGTTTCTATAGTAAGAAAACAAAGAAAATGTGTTTATGATACAAATAATTACAAATACAAACATGAACAGTGAGGAGGTGAGGTCAGTTTGTCCTCCAGCAGTCTAAGTCTACAGCAGCAGAACTAAGGGACAGCCGAGGAAACCCAAGTCAACCCTAACTATAGGATTCATCAAAAAGGAAAGTCTTCAGCCTGGTCTGACAGAGTGTCAGCGTCACAGACAAGTTTAACCGTTGCCTCTGCAGTTTTACTGAACACAGATTTTTTTTGTCTCCAGTGTCATTGGTGTTAAAGTTTTCAGGAAGTTCTGAGTCCGACCCGTCCTGAGCCGTGGTCAGAACTCTTTACAGAGTCTGAAGTCCACTGGAGCAGATTATTCTGTTTGAATCAATGAATTAACAGTATGACTGATCGTTGATAATCTGATTATGCTCCGCTCGCACAGACACCAACGATGGATGGACCCCCTGACCTCTGACCTCTGCTGACTCACAAATGGTTTCTGTTGTGAATAGAACAGATGATATATCTGAGGGGGCAGGGGGGATTAAACGGGTCTAATCTCAGAGCAGACACCAGTAGGTTATGTAAACTCACTCCCAGCACAGATTACTGCCGGTGGCGTGGAGAGAATTCGATCACGGCGGACGTCTGAGTCGTTCTGGGCACTAATTTACAGGACGTGACTCTAATCTGGTCAGCCTCGAGAGGGTTCTGCAGACGGTTCTGTTCAAAACTCTGAATCTGCTTCTGCTGGAGAGACTTAAGATCTGATCTGAGACCTGTTCTCTGTGATCAGGAGGATCACGTATGGATCAGTGATCAGCTGTAGTGTTACTGTTTACTTCCTGGCACAGAACAAAAGAACAGCCCTGGCAGGAATTCAACTGGTCCGCTGCCTTTCATGAGAACGTTTTATAATCCAACAAACAACAAGAATGACCCAAAGATACCACAAATACACAAAGAGGTCAAACAAAGACCACACACACAAATGCAGTTAGTCCAGAACCCTGCGACCCTCATGCCTTGATGTCATCAAGACAGTTTAACAGATGAACAGAGCGAGAACTGTTGAGTTTTAACAGCAGATCAATCTGACGATCATCAGCATGATAGTCTTTGGTTGTCTTGAGGTCCAGGCTGGTCCAGCCTTTTGCTCCACTAATAGTTTTTATTTAGTTTCTTGTGTTTGTTGTTGTTGTTTTTTTTTTGTTTTTTTTTTACTTTTGTTGTAAAACTTTATAGTTTTCTGTCAACAGCTGTTTGTTTTTGTTGCTTCTTATTTAAATAGATTTGTGAAGTTTGTGGGTCAAACCTAAGAAATCAAACAACAACCTTGAGGTGAAAAACAAAAAATATCTTCTAAACATTGTAGAAAACACAAAAGAGCAAAAAAACATTTTAGAAAATTAAATATTTTCGAAACAATAAAACATAAATTCACGAGTTGAAAAATAATTATCACAATGAACCAGAAATCAAAACAATTCAGAAAAACACTGAGACTAAATCACTTTAGAGAAAAGCCACCGTTTCATAAAACATTTGTTTATGTAACACAACAAACAGAAAAATACATTTAATAGAATAAAACACAACAAATAAAACAATACTTGACAAAATGGGACTGCTTTATTAAAAAAGGAACAGGAACAAAACAGGAAGTGCAGCAGAAAATGTAACATTCTGAAAAACATTACACTGATGAAACATTTTAGGTATTTTAATGAGGAGAAACATCACATTTGTAAATAATAATACTCAACCAAATGAACACATTTATAAAAACGCTCAGTAAATTAAAAAAGTTACATTTCAGGAAACGACAACCAAAAAAAAAGAAAACGTGACTGAACCAGAACAACCGTTCTCTGAAGTTTGTTGTTTTTAATGTTGTGTTTCCTCCTCCTGCTGCCGTGGGGTCAAAACCAGCCAGAAGACCTCAGTTTTTACTGTAGACCTGGGTCAGTTTGAGTCCAGGCCAGCAGGAGGGCTGGTTTTGTTTTACGTCATAAATGTGTTATGAAATGTTTTTTTAGCTCTGCTTTTGTGTTTGTTTGTTTGTTTGTTTGTTTTTTGGGAAATTAAACTGTGGATGGTAGCTGGTCATGTAATTGCTTATCTTTGTGTCGTACGTCTGTCTGTTAGCAAAATAATAATCCCACTGTTCTTCCACAGTGTAACTGATGCCTTCTTGAATATTTCACACTAAAAACATTTAGGTTTACTTCATTCCCTGTTCAATAGCAGTCTGGGAAAACACTCATCTCCAAAACTAGAAACATCCATGATTCAAATCCCTCAGGACTTCAATGCACCGCTTGTTTATTAATATCTGTTCCTTATCAGACGTACGTGTTTGTTTTTACGTAAGATGATTTATTTCTTCGACTCCGAATTGTCGGATCTATTAATAATCTGAACGTGAGTCCCGGCGCTCCCGCTGGGAAGGAGAACACCCACTCCTGCTCGGGGCCTCAGCAGGAGGCAGAGCTCAGACACTCGGGGAGAAAAGAGGATTTCACTCCTTTAAAAATGTATTTTCCCCAGAGTGAACGTCCTGATCAGAAAATAGAAATCAAACTTTTCCTTTTCGTGTCTCCTGCTGCAGAAAAAGGGGAAGATGCACTACCAGATCGCCGTTATCATCAACTTCCTGGGTCACTGCATCTCTATGGTGGCGCTGCTCATAGCTTTCTTCCTCTTCCTGTGTCTGAGGTAAGTCGGACCAGTTCTGCACACCCCCCCCCCACCCCGCCCCTCCAATCCCAAATCATCCTGCGAGGTTCAAAGAATCCAAACCCTTTTGGTCACGGGAGGAAACCCTCAGTATCTTCATCCAGCAGATGTAAACACCTCAAATATGAAAGAATAAAGAAAACTGGGACACATTTCCCCACACGCAGGAATAATAGACCTGTCTCGTGAAGAGGCAGCCATCAAACCGGGCCTGAGCGGCGCTGGAAGGTGAAACAGGTTCCTCCGACAAGCTGAAATTAGCCGCAAGCTAACGAGAGAAAAGGGCTTGGAGCCTCCAGCAGCCAAGGCTGT
Source organism: Simpsonichthys santanae (assembly GCA_031762415.1). Lineage (NCBI taxonomy): Eukaryota > Metazoa > Chordata > Actinopteri > Cyprinodontiformes > Rivulidae > Simpsonichthys > Simpsonichthys santanae. The sequence continues at coordinate 26,781,865 of JARVLU010000489.1, read as the reverse complement.
TATCGATCGCAGAAACGGCACCAGGGGAGTGGGAAAGGCATTAAAGGGCACGCAGAAAGGCAATAAATAGTTCTGTTGGACCGTGGTTCTGCTCGGGGTGCGTTTGTGTGGACAGGAGCTAAAAATGGCTCAGTTTGGAGACGAAGCCGGTGTTTATTACTCACCTTCCTGACTTTGTAATGAAATCGAGAGGCTTTTAAGGGATGGCTGTCACTTGATGGTGTGGTGGAGTGAGGAGGAGGAAGAGAAGAAGAGAAGGAGGAAGAAGAAGAAGAGAAGGAGGGTGGTGTACATTTCATTTTAAACGGCAGGTTGATCATTGTTAGCCCACACCGTGTGACAGATTTCTGTGTGAAACCCAGAAAAAACACCTGGGTTTTATAAGAACGCTGCAGATTTGTCCTGGAAAAAAAAAAGGTTTTCAGAGAACAATGGATTCACGTTGAAGTGATCTGCATTTACATCGCTCCTTCTCCATTTTCCTCTGAGCTGAACACTGGCCAGACAAATGACAGTCATCAGGCAACAGTTTGGAGTTTTGAAAGTCTGAGATGAGGCCAGGAGGTCAGTCCAGACTCCGAAGATCAGATCCACCCATCGAGGCCCTGAAAGTCTTCGACGTTAGGCTTGAAAATATTTAAATTATTTCTTAAACTGTTCATTTTCCTGGGAGGATTGAGACATAAAAGATTTTTAATGGGATCTCCCAACTACTTGCACATATTGGCCTTAATGTTATGTCTCTGTTCTACTTTGTGCTAAAAGTTGTTGCTTGTGGGGTAAAAACTCCTGTAATTACTTAAAAAATATATAAATATTTATTACATTTTTCATCTGAAGACATCACTATTATTTTACCGGTACAATTCATTCTGAGGCAATGACGTTCATCGGTTATACTGAAGATTAAAACACAAGAAGTCAACGCTAAAAATCTAAAAAAAAGCTAAGTCTGGTCCTCTGGACATTAAAAAAACAAAAAACAAAGCAAAACCAAAACAAAACAAGCTAAAGCTTTTTTTTTAGATTTTTCTACATGGATTATTGAGCATGCATCAGGGTCAATACTAAAAAGTTACAATATGTGACAATAAAGTTATATTTTGTATTGTCCATATGCACAAATTAATGGGTTGAAACAATCCAAAGGTGATCAACTTGTGATGTTTAATTTATTAGCTTTGGAGCTAATATGTGTATTAGCTCTGGAGCTAACACCATGCTCTGGAGCTAGCATCACGTATATTAGCTCTGGAGCTAACGTCATGCTCCAGAGCTAATATACGTGATGTTAGCTCTGGAGCTAATGTCATATATTTTAACTCTGGAGTTAACACAGAAGCTGAGTCATTTCTACCTTCTCCTCTCAGTCAACATGCTCCAGTTCAAACTAAAAGGCTGAACATCAGATACAGTAATGTCCAAAATAACATTTAAGCTGAATGGAGCTCTCACCGGATCAATCTGTTTACATCATTACCCAGAATGCATTGCATCATCAAATAAATCTGTCTTTATTAAATCATAATAATAATTAAAAAAACAGCCTAGGCCTACAGCATTTTATGGTCTTATTTTAATAGCTAAATTAATTGTTTATCAAATTAAGTCTATGTTCCAACTAGTCTGAGATCCTTTTAAAAACAAGGTCAAGTTGGGTTTTCTCTGCTCCACACATGGGAAAAATAAACATACAGGCTCAGTTCTGTATATACTTTCACCTCAATCTGTTACTAAATGGTTCTGGAGGTCATTGAAAGTCTTAACTGGACATGGCCGAGGTTCCTTAACTTCCTGTTACTGACCAATGACTTAGAGCTTTCTTTGACGCCACTCGTTGGGTCGACCAACCATCTCAGATCTTCTATCCTCAGTTCAAACAAATGGAGGTGGGCACAGATTATTCAGATGAGTTTGAAACGAAGTCCAGCCTGTCTCCCTCAGATGGAAGGACGTTGGTTGGGATGTTCAGGATCAACCCAGGAACCACCAAGACTCAAACATCAACCAGATCTCTGTCCTTGTTGATGGAGACCAACAGCCTGAGATCCAGATGTGACATTTAAACTATTATTAGTCTGGGGCATATGGATATATTTGAGCCTGTCTGGATCAGAGAAAATCCACCATGAACTCAAACTTTGAACCCAGTTCATTTTGTAAGGACCACTGAACATCATGGAGCTGTTTGGTTGATAAGATTCTGTGGTCGTTTCTGATTGGTTTGTAGTTTTCCATCTTTTTCTAATTCTGTTGAAACAAAGGATTCTGGATGTTCTGTGATGACCCGACCCACTGGTTCAAGTGCAACATGCAACACCTTTTTCTAAACCTAACGAAGTAGTCTTGGTGCTTGAACCGGACCAGACTGTGGTCTCTGAAGGGAACCACAACGCGCTCAAAGGGAACCTGAGTCTGTGTTTTCTGATGTTCTTCTGTTCGATGCGTCTCTACAAACGTTCTCTCTGATATCTGTGTCGAGTGTTCGGTTTTAAACTTTAAACTCGGAGCAGCCTGCAGGTGATTTCTTTAATATTAGGAGGAAGGATCTGAGAGAAAATGAACGCTGGCAGCTGTTTCCTACGAGCCGAGCTCTGGGATTGGATTCCTCTGGTCCTTCTGGTGATTTCACCTGTGGAGGGTTTGGTTTATTAAAAACATCACATGCTGTGTGATTCAGCTGCTGGTTCTTTATTAAGCTTCACCTGCTTCACCTTTTCTGAAAGAAAGACTTTTTTTCCTGTTTTTTTGGGGGGGCATTTCTACCTTTTATATGTGGTCGGGGCGTGGAGGTCCAGGAGAGAAACCCAGACCTCCCTCTGCCCAGAGACGCTCTCCAGCTCCTCCTGGAGGACCCCAAGGAGTTTTCAGACCAGAGAGGATATACAGGCCCTCCAGAGAGTTCCCTGGACGTGCCTGGAAAACTCCAGAGGGACGCGTCTTGATCAGAAGAACCTCCTCAGCTGATTCCTTTCTATGCAGAGGAGCAGCGGCTCTGCTCTGACCTCCCCTCAGATGATGGAGCTCCTCACTGCATCTCTCAGGCTGAGTCCAGCTCATATGGGCCGCTCGGGTCTAGGATCTGATTTTAAAGGCCCTGATCCAAACCTCATGACCACAGGGGAGGGTTTGAACATAGACAAGAGCTTTGCCTTTTGATTCAACTTTTTGTTCACCACGACTGACCAGAGCAACACCCTTATTACTGAAGACAAGGCCCCAATCCGTCACCAGAACTTTGAAACTAATTAAAAAGGAAAAGTTACGCAGCTCTGTGAGAAAACAGACCAATGAAGACATGAAATGTTCCAACTCAAAGCACCTTATGGACGATTACCTAGTCAGGTTGAATGATGAGGACCTGAGGAGACCAGATGTTGGAGGTCTTGGAGGATGTTATGAGACCAGTTGTTGGAGGTTTTGACAGGAATGTTGTCCCATTTTGGTCTGATGGGAGAGTATCTGTTCAACAGTCCTGGATCTTATTTGGTGAGAGGTCTGGACTTCAGGTTCTGGACTCATCTCGACTCGTCCACTCAAAGCCCTGCTGTTGTAATCGTTGCAGGATGCTGTCTAATATCATTTTGCTGAAATAAGCAAGGCCTTCCCTGAAAATACTCTGGGTGGAATTATTTGTTGTTCTAAACACTGCAAGACACATTTTTCCACTTATGGAGCCGTTCTAGATGTGTAAGTTACCCATTCTACAACCTCTAATGCACCCCCATACCATCAGAGAGGCAGACTGTTGTCCTGTGTGCTGATGATTGGCCGGCCAGAGGAGGGAAGACCTGAGTTTGTAAAGAGATATTCAAGTTTGGATTCATACCACAGAACTTCTTTCCACTTTGGTCCAGAGAAGACGGCAGCAGTTCCGTGGCTTCTTCTTTGTGTGATAGAGCTTTAAGCTGCATTTATTCACCCCTACATACAAAAAGCATGGCTGAGTTTTTTAAAAAGTTGCCGTATTTCTTTATTTTACCACTGAAAACTACAGATTTAGTCTTTTGGTGAAAACTAACTCTCAGCTGTTTTTGTTTAAAAACACATTTAATGACTTTATTAGAAATATCAGAACTGAGAACTTTAATAATTCAGTTCTGGGGCCTTCTCCTGAACTCGATGTGCCCTAAGCGCTTTGTTTACACGGATTTCACTGCCGGGTGAAGAGCATCTGGTGGAAATAACATCAGAGGGATTGGATCATTTAAATCGTGGCTGCTGTCCCCCATTAGTAATCGGCGCACGCCCCCCTCGTTAACTCAGAGACGGTATCGATCCGGCTGCTGGTGGAGGGTTTAACACCGGTGGCGGGGGCTGCCAGCTGACAGGTTCCTGATGATCCGCCGGCCCAGGCAGGGCCTTTCAATGGAGTGGTGGTATTGCATCGTAAGCTTTCAGCTGCGAGCTCATACATCACCCTGAGTCCCCGGTGAGGAGGTCCAGAGTGGAAATCCATTAACGTCAGTCCGGCTGGAGGATTCAGTGAGGAGGATGTTTACACGTGACGACTGCTACTTCAATAAAAAAACACAGCAACAAGAGGCTGAGAGGCTCCACCGCTGGCTTTTTCTAAACAATAAAACATTAAAATGTTTACTGAAGATCAGTTTCTGAATCTGGGTCAGTTCATGATGAGAACTGAATCTTCTCCAGGAGAAGTGAAGACGCAGAGCAGCAGGTTTTATTTTTATTTTCCCCGTGTTGTTTCTGTCAATATGTAAGAATTTATTGTTTCAAGTAGTTTTCTCTCTGGTCCAAAAGGAGAAAATCTTAAATTTATTTAAAACTTTGATCCAGCTGATGTTTTTTGAGAAAAATCACCCTGTGCTCATGAGGTCTGGATCAAGACTGAAACAAGGAGATCCTGGAGCCAAACGGCTGTAGGGTTACTGGACTCAGCCTCAGAGACCAGGTGAGGAGCTTGGATCAGAGCCGCTGCTCCTCCTCATCGTAAGGATGGTTCTGGTCTCTGAGGTTTACTAGACACGTTGAAGAGCTCTTTGGAGGGATCATGCATCTTCTCTGGTCTGGGAGTACATTGGAACTCCCAGGAAGAGCTGAAGACAGAGGTCTAGATTTCCCTCGTGGACCTGATACCTCCACGACCTGATCACAGATGGACAAAGGAAAGAAAAAGATGGATTGATGGATGGATGGATGATGGGTGGATGATGGATGGATGAAGGATGGATGGATGATGATTGTTGGATGGATGGATGGATGAATTATGGTTGGATAGATGGATCGATGCTGGTTAGATGGATGGATGATGGTTGGATGGATGGATGATGGATGGATGGATGATGGACAGATGATGGCTGAAAGGATGGTAGATGATGTTAGATGGATGGATAGATGATGGTTGGATGGATGGATTGATGATGGACAGATGGATGATGGACAGATGATGGCTGAAATGATGGATACATGATGATTAAATGGCAGGATGGATGGATGATGGTTAGATAGATGATGCTTGGATTGATGGATGATGGTTGAATGGATGGATGAATGATGGATGGTTGATGGTTGGGTGGAGAATGGTCAGATGAATGATGGATAGATGATGGTTGAATGGATGTTGGATGGATGATGGTTGGATGAAGACTGGAGGCTCAAATTTGTCAGAAAACAAGTCATTCACTAAAATCCAGGCTGATGAGACCCAGTAATTGCTGGTTCTGATGAGACCAACTGGACCTTTTGGTTCTGGTTTCTGTCTGTAAACGAGGACGACTCACAGATCTGAAACTTTCATCCTTTCCCAGCAGATAATTAATATTCTGATGATTAAGGATCCTTCTTTTCCTCCAATTAACTAATTAGCATCTGGGTGAAACAGGAAGTGATGTCACAGCCTCATTAGAACAACCATCACAATAAAAGCCCTTGATGGCCCTTCAGGTACTGGAGCTTGTTTGAAGCACAGCATGAAGCTTTTTGTTGCTGCAGAGGAAAACGGTCCACTTGAAGCGAGACAGTTATTTGTCAGAACTTCTTCAGAGGACGGTTCTGTTCAGTTTGGGTTGTTTGTCTGAAGCCGCGGTCCGATGGAACCAGTAAATCCTCAGGTTCGCAGTCAGCACAACGCCAGAGCAAGTGACACCCGTTAATAATGCACGCATGCTGAAAAATAAATCATGTCACTCAGACGAAGGAGCAGCCGAAAAGGCCGTCAGCTGGTGATGACAGATGAGTCTGTCATGCCACTGATGACCGGCGCCGCTTGGTTCTGCTCGCTCAGCTTCCTGTTTCTATTTCGGATCGGCCGCTCAGAGGCACTCAGGCAGATTTTTAATTGTGTCCCGGGGTCGCTTTGTTTACGCCGTTAAAACGACATGGGACTCAGAGGATGACACGAGCAGACGTGAAAACAGCCGAACTGAAAGGTGGATTTTTGTTCCAAATGATGTCGGAGGCATCGAGGGGAACGAAGGGAAATTAAACTTTAATTAAACGTTAATTAACTTTAATTAAATTTTATTTAATGTTTGTGTTTGGGTGAGAACGCTGAATCTGTTTTTTCTGTTCCTACTATTTCTGCATACTTCACTGTATTTTAGCTATTCATACATCAAAACATTCGGCTCATTCAGGAGATGGAGTACGTGACTTTTTAAAAATATTTAACTTTGTTTACAATTATTTTATCCACAGAAACACGTTGAGATTTATTCAAGTCCTTCAGTAAAACTGTTCTTTTGAAAACATGCTTTAGTTTCTGGGCCTTATTTTATTTTTATTTTTGTCTTTTGTGCTGCTTTTAGCTAACATTTAGCTACTTTTGGCTTTTAATAAGTGTTTTGCTACTTGTAGCAATCATTTAGCTACTTTTGGATTTTAGTAAGTCTTTTGCTACTTTTAGCTCTCATTTAGATACTTTTGGCTTTTAGCTATCATTTAGCTACTTTTGGATTTTAGTAAGTCTTTTGCTACTTTTAGCTCTCATTTAGATACTTTTGGCTTTTAGCTATCATTTAGCTACTTTTGGATTTTAGTAAGTCTTTTGCTACTTTTAGCTCTCATTTAGATACTTTTGGCTTTTAGCT
>JARVLU010000489.1:26744512-26764260 GCA_031762415.1 Simpsonichthys santanae | reverse complement strand
TGGCGTGGGTCCACCTGGTGTCACACAGAACCTGCTCCCTCTGCCAGAACTGGCCTCACTGAGACAGTTTGGCCTCGTTCCTGCTCAGTTTCATTGTGAGCATCCCCGCCAGCCGTCCAGACCGACCTTCCCACTTCGTCTTCATCCGGAACAGAACATCATCTCTTTAAGAGGCGCTCCGACGAACCGCCTGTGTCTCCCCTCCAGCCCACATCTGCCTCGTTCAATCTCTCTCTGCCGCTCTGCGAGGAAAATCTACAGTCGTGCTCGCGACAGCGCGTCGTGCCGGGGTCCGGCGTCTCTGCCGAGCACCGGGTCCGGCGGGACCAACAGCGAGTCGTCGGGTGTGAAGGTCGTGACCTCTGAGTGCCTTCATATCAGAGGAGCCGTCCTGCTCCAACAGATTAAATCAGGATGGTGTGTGTGTGCGTGCGTGTGTACGTGTGTGGTCCTAGAAAGCCAGCTGTACTTGTGTTGGAGGTCAGGTCATCTGGCTGTGGAAAATATTCTTCCATCTATTTTTTGCCTCCGTGTTGCGTCACCCCTCCTCTTCCAGCGGCATCGATTCTGTCGTTCATCTCCAGTAGCTCTCCTGTCGCACCGAAGCCACAGGTTTGATCTTTTATAACAGGCTGCCAGTGGCTCTACTCGAGCTCAGCACATGCACGCTGGGCGACGTGCGCCTCGGCAGCATCGCGCCGCAGTTATTTTCAGACGTGCTGCTGCTGCTGCCAGGAACACGGCTGTAGGAAACTTCACGTTCTTTACTTTCCTGCAGGGGTTAGAGCTGCTGGATTCTTTTTAGCTACTGAAGAAACAAAAAGAGGAGCTGCGGCGGCCATGTTGAATCTGTCTGACCTGTAGTTATGTAGACGCCCATCCACTGAGTACTTTTGGAGTTTTTGTTCAAATCCATCCTGTCGGACATGCCATGCTAACAAGCTGACAACTTGTGGAGTGAATCCAGTTTTATGATGGCTGCCACAGCTTGTCAACATTAGCCGACACAGAAGTGGCTACTCTACAGATACTGAGCTCTAATTTAGTGTGGTAGTAGCTGAGTCATCCACAACACGTGCTCTGAGTGCTCACAGATCGTTCAAGGTCTTTGAATGGACAAATACAGAGAAAAAAGATGCACGAGGTGCGTTGTTTAATGAAGGCTAGGTCGATAATTTACCACAAACGGTCTCTGACTCCTGGAGTCAGTTTACAGCTGCTCACTGAGACTTTAACAGGCACGAAGCAGAACCAGGACCATGAAAAAAAACACTGTAAACAGAAACGTCATAAACAGTCAGAAACATTGCACACATAATTCTTACCCAGCATGCTTTGAAACGCATACACTGTCTCTGGGACGTGACTCTCTCACACATTTCACACAGCTTTAATTCAAACAGATTTATCACTGAGAGAATATTTATGACGACCCGCAGCAGCTTTGTAGTTAATTTGTTAAAGTAGTTCACCACAAAGAGAATCGAGCGACACGAGGGAGACGTCCGACACACATTGAATGCATCAGTTTGCTTCAGTAGAGTTCTGTTCGCCTCTTTGGTTCTGGCGGACCAGATTATTAATTTCTGAAAGCTCATCTCTGAACGGGACGTGGACGCTGTACCTGTGATTTACGACCCGTTCAGAGTTGTGTTCACTGACACTGTTGTCACATCACAGTCTTACAGCCACAGCAGTGTATGATCAAAGTTAGCGCTTTACTGTTAGCGTCCGCTAATTTAAAAAAATCTGTTCAGTGGTTTAGCATTAGCAAAAAAAAATGTTTAAGTTAGTAAATTAGCGGTTAGTGAAGCTAACTTTCTGCTTAGCCGTGCCCACCACTGTATGTACGTTTACAAACTTTGTGAGTTGGATAACGTGATAAATAAGCGGTTCAGCAATGATTAATCTATGGGGGGCCAAGGCCACCGTTCGTCACCCCCTGGCTCCTCCACTCTCCATGACTCGTCACTCTGCGCTGCCTCAGACAAGAATAATAAAAACCTCCCTCTGTTCTTCCACAGTGTAACTCCTCCCCACGTGAATGTCTTGCATGAAAAACATTTAGGTTTTCTTCTTTGTCTGTTCAGTTCCAGTCCAGAAAAACAATCTTACAAACTACAAACATTCACTATTTGAATCCCTCAGTGACGGAGACATCGATGGAACGTTCATTAATTCTTTACAGGACTTGCAGACGTCTTCAGGTTTTTTTACTCTGGCATGCTCTTTGTCATCGAAACGTGTTTAAATTTAATTAAAAACATCCGTTTATCATTTTGTGACACATAAAGCTGAGCGGAGACAAACTGTTTACTCGGCACGTTTAACAGGATGCATTTGTGTGCACAGCAGCAGAATAAAGACGAGAGGCGGATTAAATCCAAACTGTGTCCCGTTCTTCCGCAGATCAACTTCATCTTCCTCTTCAACATCGTCAGGATCCTGATGACCAAACTGCGAGCTTCCACGACGTCCGAGACGATCCAGTACAGGTAACTGCTGCTGCAGAAGGTGCAGTAAATATGCCAACGACATGAGCGCGCGCACCTTGAATTATTCATGCCCCCACCCCTCCTCTGTGGGTTGGTGGAGCCTGGCGACGAGACCCTGAAGACACGGAGCTGAGGCGTCATGGCTGTCTGATCTTTGTCTGCAGGAAAGCTGTGAAGGCCACGCTGGTTCTCCTCCCTCTCCTGGGAATCACCTACATGCTGTTTTTCGTCAACCCGGGCGAAGACGAGATCTCTCAGATCGTCTTCATATACTTCAACTCGTTCCTGGAGTCGTTCCAGGTACAGCTCGTCTCACGAGTAAACAAGTTCTCACGACGTCTTTGCATCGTTTGTTCGAGTCTTTGTGCTTCACAAGTTGGGACGTTGTGCAAAATGTAAATAAAAACAGAATAAAGTGGAGCGGAACTCATAAACTCATTTAGAATAAAGCAAAGTCCATTTGAAACAAAGAAACTGATCCATTTGTGAACAAAACAAAGTTTTAATGAGACGGAACGTCTCAAGGGCCAATGAGAAACAGCTGGAGGGACTTTTAACGTGAAGTAGGTAAAGGAGCCACAAGTCCATCAGAGGAAAGGGTTAAAAAAGACTTTAAAGATGTTTCTCCAGCGTAAAGAACAAATCCTGAATCATCTGAATCATCTCCAGTTCATCATCTGTAGAAGTCTGAGCTCCAAGGACGAGGCTGAAGGTCAAAACTGGAGGGTCGTGGTATTTGGACCTTCAGGGGCCACTTCATTAAAACCAAGTCTGGTTCTGGTTCTGTTCTGGGCTCAGGAACTCTTCCACAGCTCATCATCATGTAGTTCATCACAGATGCTGCTTAAAGCTCTATCAGGCAAAGAAGACGCCAGATGTGAAGAGCATCCAGAACTTCTGCCGTCTTCTCTGGACCAGAACTCATTGAAACTGGACCAAGCTGAAGTTCAGAACTGTTCTGTGGTCAGGCTGGTCCAAATCTGAAGTTCTGTTTGAAAATCACGAACGCCACGTCCTCCACACTGAAGAGGAGGGACCATTCTGATTATTATTAACACAGTTCAACAGCCTGCCTCTCTGATGGTATGGGGGTGCATTAGTACTTCTGACAGCTTCTGGAAGGACTTCATCAATGCAGGAAAGTACCTACAGATTTTAGAACATCTGCTTCCATTCAGCAGAGAAGATCCAGTGCTGTAGAACAGCTGGAACCCTTCATCAGACCAGGATGGGACAAGACCTCCAACTGGTCTCTTCTGGTCCTCCAAGACCTCCAACTGGTTTTCTCTGGTCCTCCAAGGCCTCCAGCTGCCCTCCTCTGGTCTTCCAAGACCTCCAACTGGTCTCCTCTGGTCCTCCAAGACCTCCAGCTGCCCTCCTCTGGTCCTCCAAGACCTCCAGCTGGTCGTCTTTGGTTCTCCAAGACCTCCAACTGGTCTCCTCTGGTCCTCCAAGACCTCCAACTGGTCTCCTCTGGTCCTCCAAGACCTCCAGCTGCTCTCCTCTGGTCCTCCAAAACCTCCAGCTGGTCGTCTTTGGTTCTCCAAGACCTCCAGCTGGTCTCCTCTGGTTCTCGAAGACCTCCAACTGGTCTCCTCAGGTCCTGGACGTTTGGACCGTTGTTAGAAGGCGTAGATGCTTCTCAGGAACATGGAGCTGGACCAACGTGTATCAGATTTGTCTTTTTGCTAATAAGTGGTTGAGCTCCTTCGTTTGTGACTTTGTTGTGTTTCACATTTTGCACGACGCCCCGCCTCCTTCAGGCTGCAGCTTGTGTTTGTAACGATCAGAGAGCAGAACTCTGAGATGATGAGAGGTCATCTGCAGGTTTCAAACAGATCACAGTTCTGATGTTTTGGATGTTCTCCTTCCTGATGATGATGCTTTATCCTCTTTGTCTCCTCACGCAGGGCTTCTTTGTCTCAGTATTTTACTGCTTCCTAAACAGTGAGGTAAGCAGATTTACATCGGCTTATTGATTTAACATTCCAGTGATGCACAGCTCCTCCTCCTCCTCCTCCTGCTCCTCCTGCTCCTCCTCAGGCACATCCACTCACACTGTTTGTTGTGTGTTTTCGCAGCTCGAGGAACATTTATTTTAGGGCACAATAAGAGCTTGTCATGTGCCAACACAAGTGACATCACTTTCTGCGCTGCTGACAGCGTCAGACCTCGTTTGGATCCAGAGAAACGAGGAGGGGAACCCTCAACGCCGCAGCGCGCGCGCCTCCATGTTTGAACGTCGTTTTAATTATGAGCAGAGGCTTTAATTTTAGCGTCTGTGGCGCAGCCGACAGCTCAGATGTAAAACAGATGATTGTTATTGTAGCTGTCTTCAGCAGCTCTTTGACCGGCTTCATTTTGGAGAAATGGAGTTTAATTTAGACTGGACTGACGAGCAAATGACTAGTCAGAGCTAACATGTGGGGCCATAGTAGATTACGGCCATCTTGAAACAAATCTACAAAAATTACGTGCAGCCACCAGAGGTTTCAGTTTACATCCTTATTTCAGCAGAAAACTCTCGTTACAAAATGTTTTTAGAACTATTAATGCTGGAAAATGTGTTTGATGTTGATTTATTTTGGCTGATGTTTTGTAACCAAGCATCAACATGCACAAAACCTAAAAGAGGCAGAACTCTAAATGTAACCTTACGTAGCTAAATACTTGCTAGAAACAGCTAGAAGTGGCCAAAAACTAACTAGAGACCGCTAAAACTGGCAAAATGCTAACCAGATGCAGCTAAAAGTAGCCAAAAGTTAACCAGAGGCAGCTAAAAGTGGCAAAGATCTAACAAAATGTGGCTAAAAGTGGCCATAAGCTAACCAGATGCAGCTAAAAGTGGCAAAAAGCTAACGAGATGTAGCTAAAAGTATCCAAAAGCTAACAAGAAGCAGCTAAAAGCTAACCAGAGGCGGCTAAAAGTGGCTAAAAGCCAACAAGAGGCAGCTAAATGTTGCTAAAAGCTAACCAGATGCAGCTAAAAGTGGCCAAAAGCTAACACGATGCAGCTAAAAGCTAACCAGATGTAGCTAAAAGTATCCAAAAGCTAACAAGATACAGCTAAAAGCTAACAAGAGGCAGCTAAGCGTTACAAACAGCCAGATAGAGAATTGCTAAAACTACAACAGTCTCTCTTGATGAGATCTCGACGTGTTAGCGACTGTTTACCGTCCGGTCTGGTTCTTGTTTTCAGGTCCGCTCGGCTGTAAGGAAGCGGTTCCACCGATGGCAGGAGCAGCACTCCATCCGGGCCAGGATGACCCAGGCCATGTCCATCCCAACCTCACCGTCCCGGGTCAGTTTCCACAGCATCAAGCAGTCCACGTCTCTATGAGAGAGGACACCCAGTCCGTCCAACGAGGCGCGCTTCGGGACAAACGCAGCTGTCATCGCCGCCGTCTTTCCGCCTCGTCACTGGAGGACACTAAAACCCTTCAGAGCTGGGACAAAGGGACGCCACGTCTGTCTCCTAAACCTCAGGAGGGACATTACTCAGACTTTCTGGAGAAGCGGGTGGGGACGGGGAAGGACATTGCAGACTTTGCAGTTTGAAAGGTTAGTGGATCAAAAGATGACCAAGCAGTTCTGTTTGACCCGGAGTTTCTGTGAATGCACAGAACTCCATCCCAGCGGACGTTCACGTGGAGCAGAGAAGAACTCGTTAATGTTCTGTCTCATTGTCCTGTTTCTTGTTTCGATGTCGTCCTCGGAGCTTCTTTCCTCGACTTTCCAAGAATCACATTCCAGATTTCTGCCTGAAGAGTTTTGTTCCTCAACAGCAGCACGTGTTGGTCAACTGCTGGCTCATGGGCCGCTCCAGGGGAAAGACACGACGAGGAAACGGAGCTCTTTAACTTGAATCGATGCTTTTTATTTTGTCCCCAGCTCAGTAATTCTAATCACTTCCTGGATTCAGACCCACCAAATCCAGGAGAGCTGCCCTGCGATGACAGGCGCCGTCTGTTTCTGTGGATTTGGGCCATTTTGGAGAAAACGTGGCCCAAATGTTCACAAGAACCAGACCTGGTTCATTTACTGCACCTGCTCTCAGGATGGGTTTAATCCAAATGAAGTCTGAGTTGGATCATTTCTTCTTGCATGTTGGACTTATTCAGCTGTTTCCAAAAATTTAGTTATTTTTGTTTAAAAAAAAAATATTGTACAACAAAGAACCAATATCAGTTTCTTTACATCACATTTGAATTCTTAAAACTGCAGTTTTATTTATTTATTTTTTTGGCCTCTCAGCAGCATTAACTGTAAATTTGGTATTGTCCTTCTTTAAACACAAATAAATCAAACAATAACTTAAAATATTTATAGAATTAAATTATAAAATTGTAAATATTATGTAAATAGCAACTATCACCAGTAGACAAGTGTTTTGTCCATAAGGACAAAATTGGTCAATTTGTTGTTAATCTTAAATTTCTGGGGGAACATTAAAAAATGTTTCTAATTCATCCTGAACTCAGGGTTTAAAAGGTTTAACCTTTTATTATTTCTGTTAATTATAAGTTGATTTATTCAGTCCGCCAACAAACGGATAGCTGATGCCCCGCCCCCTCCATATAAGGCAGGTCTATTCTGATTGGTCAGCTCCAGAGGCATGATCAGACAACCTGCTCGCTGAGAGGCAGCAGCTCTGCCATCTGCACCACCGTGCTGCCCAGGAAGAGAACAGCCGAACAAAATAAATAAATAATGTTTAAAAATATATATATCCTGTGTTGGAAAGATTTTGACTAAATTACAATTTAATATTTTCAGTAAACTGAGAGTTTTCTGGTAAATTTCAGATTTTAATCTGGTTTTTGTGTGTTTTTTTCTGATCTGCTCTCTGATTGGTGAAGCCTGATCAGCTGACCAATCAAAACAGACCAGCCTTATCAGGAAGGGGCGTGGCCTCGGCCTCCTTCACAGAGAACGTTAAAAGTTGGGTTTGTTGGTTTACTGAGTAAATGAACTAAAACATACAATTAATCAAACACAGAATTAACTGGTTATACTTAGTTTTTACACATTTAACACTAATATTAACTTTGTAAATTAACACTTTCCCCAGTACAGAAAGTTAAATATCTTTGGATTTACCTGTTGGAGAAAATGCTGTAAATATTTGATGATTTTAAATATTTTTACTATTAAAAGACAAAGTACTAAAAGTAAAAACTATTAGCAACGTATAATTTAGAGCCAGTGCAGCCCTCGATAAGCAGAAAGCACGATACAGGAATTTATTCACTTTTACCTCCAGGCTGAAGTTCGGCTCTTTGCTGCTAAAAGTTTAGTCGTTTCATTAGCATCTCATTAGCATCTCAGTTAGAAAGACTGAACCGAATTGTTTATTTCACCAGCCAGAAAACCAAAAACGAGCTGAAAGTTCCTCAACTCAGGTGAACTGCTGACCCACCGTTTAATAAAAAACGTCTTTAGTCGAGTTGAACCTAAAAAAAAAAAAAAAAAAGAAGGTGAAACTGGAGGAAGTTCTGGGACTTGATTTGAGTGTTGTGGGAATAAAACTCCTCAGCTGAGCAGAATGAACACCAGCAGGGGTTTGTTTCTCTTCTATGCTTTCTGTGAAGCTGGGTCGACTTGAACTGTGACACACGGTAACTTTGTTTACTGCGTACCTGTAAATAAACAAATAGCAGAGCTGGAGTAAATAAAAACCCAGGAGGAAGGGTGGTCACAACTCAAAACCAAAAACCACAAACCACTCACTGTAAGCCGTCACGTGACCCGCACCGTCCACATTTCTCCCGCGTCTCAATGTTCTCATCGACTGCTGCTGAATTTATCAAACTGTAAACAAACTCGCCTATTTACACGTTTTTATTTGATGCCCTCGAAAGTGAAACGTACGGAAGAGGATCAGGGCCACGGTGCAATTTTCATTTCCTTAATTCTGATAAAAGAAGTCAGAATTAGAGAAAACAGTCAGAATTAGATGGATACTGACTTTAATCTCAGAATTCAGATTTTTTTTTTTTATCTCAAATTCTGACTTTTTATTCCTCAGAATTAAGTAAATAAAAATTGCACCAGGGCTCTAATCCTTCTCTGTAGAAACGTAACGGTTGTTAAAAAAAAATTAAAGTCACTTTATTTTTAATTGACTTTCAAACGCCAGAACGATGTTTTTCTGATGTGTTGATGTGAATAATGTAACGTAAAGAAAGTAGCCCAGTCAAAAGAGAGCTAAAGGGATATTTCAGATCTTTTGAAGTGAGGTGGAAAGTGTGGGGAGGTTACGAACAACTCAGAGAGATTAGCTAACTGCTAATCTGAGAGAGGCCACATCTTAACTCCAATCTTAAAAATGTCACATCTGTTTATGCAAACATCTTTTTATAAACTTTTACACAACAGTTTGTTTTACTTTACAGTTATTTAGATGAAACTACTCTTTTATGCAAATAGCGTTAGCAGCAGCTAGCTTGTAGCACTTCCAATAGGAGCATCATATTATTTCAGACAAAATAACTGTCATGTGAAGCCAATAATATTTTAAAGTTTATAAATATGCGTTTGCATGAACTGTGATATATTTAACATGACATTGAGCAGTAGTGGTCCACGTTGGTCTCGTTCATGCTAGCTGTTAGCAGCTCTGGGTCAGTTTTTCTTTCTGTTGACGCTCCTCCACGTTGTTCTCTGGCAGATACAAGTTCATAACCATCTCTTTGGTTGTGAGTCAGTCCGTTTAGAAATAAACCATTTCTCCAAACAGTTTTTATCCTTTCCACTAAACTCCACTACAAAAGCTCTGAACTGTCCCTTTAATGTTTTTATTTTTTTAATCCAGAAGTTGAATATTAGTAGGAATACAGAACTTTCTGGGTGTGTGCTTATTCCAGTGTTTGGTCACGGTAAAGGTCGTAATAACAGTGAAGCACCCGAATCACACCATTATTTATTGTTATTTATTAACTGAAATATTATTTTCATACTTGGAAACAAAATGTCGAGACAATAAACTGTGTTGCATTTGACTGAATGGGAAACGTATCTGAGGTTTTTATTTCTGTTGCACAAAAACGACCGGAGCTTCCAGAACCGTGTTCAGGTTCTCGATCCCGTTTTGTCTCCCCCCGAGACGGAGGCAGACCGGAACGTTTCGAGCGTCGTGTGATTCTCTCAAGCTTTGTCTCCGAGGGAAACATCGGCTTTTAGATAAGATCATTCTGCCCAACTGAACATTCTCCATTTTCTCCCACAACCGGGAACAACGGGTCTTTTTGCCACTCCGGTTAACAAGGGAAGAGAAAAGCTGCAGAAACAGACCGCAACCGTTTTTTCACAATGTTTCCGAGGGACTTGAGGCTTGTGGTGCCACCGTGATGCTTAATTGGATGTGAACTTTCATGTGAACACTTTAAGAGAACAACAGGGTTGATGTGCGCTCGCGGAGCCGCTTCAGGGCAACGGTTACGTCTCGTTACAGATTCATGTTTACAGTCAGCTCCAGAACTCGTCTTTACAGTCAAAGATGACTCAACTGCTCTCGTTAGCAGATTACATCATTACTGTTTACGCAGCAGCGCATGACTTATTAATACAGTAGTAAAGGCATTTCACCAAGTTTTGGAAATTAAACTTTATATTATTATTTGGATAAAAATGGTTTAAAACGTTGAAAACAAGCAGATTTTGAAACACAAAAGTATAAAATGAAGAAATAAATTGGAAATTGTTCTCATTAGCAATCAAATTTACTTTTGTTTTTTCTACTACAAACTTTAAAAAGTTAAGAAATGGGTACCAACAAACAATAGAGATAAAATGTATAATGTTTTGGGGAGGAAAACAGATTGTTGTAGCAATGGCAATTTTTTAAACCTCCATTTTTTTAGTCTCTAGTCGTGTCCTAAAATAATTACTGACCTTGAGAAAATTATAAACCGTACAGGTGTGGGAGATGTTATCGTTGATAACCTGGCAACACAGAGAGATCGTAGTATTTATAGTGCACACTCCGGTACAACAGACTTGTTGTACTCGTTTAACAGGGCTAACGTTCACTGCCTGCACACAGCTCCACCCTGAGGGAACAATGGGAACGTTGAATTATACCAGTGGTTCCCGAACACTCATCCTTGAGGAACACCATCCTGCATGTTTTAGTTGTTTCCCTGCTCCGACACCTCTGATTTGAATAACTGGGTGATCAACAAGCAGATTCTGCAGAACTTGAGGATGTAATCAAATTACTGAATTGGGTGTGTTAGAGCAGAGAAACAACTAAAACATGCAGTATGGTGTTCCTCAAGGACCAGAGTTGGGAACCACTGAATTATACTACCGGTACGCACAACGTTTGTTTTTGTCTGTTTCAAATTGGACAAATCAATGGGCATGTTCATAACTGTGGACACAAAAAAGACTCCGATTTGGTGGTTACAAAAACAAAGAATGATCTTGAGGCTTCACCATGAGAATAGAAAAGAGTAATAACTGTAGAATTTGACTAAATTTCCAGTAACTGAGTATGAATTGATCCACTAGGGTTTGTTTATTCTCTATTTCCAGGTTTAGGCTGAAGATCCAGGAGTCCAGGGAGGAGAGTGGGAAGGCAGGTAAGTTACAGGCGGATGAATTCATTTGGCAGGTTCAGTGTTTCCCCTCTGGTTTTCCAAGGAGGGCGCCCCGCCCTGTCAACAGAGCCGAGCACCCTGCCTACCGAAATAACCCTCCCCCGGTCGACAAATACTGGTACAGATGTAGCGCTAAGCTGTATCAGTACAGTCCATTACTTAATTAAAGATGGCCGAAGTAACAACAAACTTTCATTGTTCAAAACTGAAGCCAAGATGTTTATTTTGAAGGTGCTGCCATGTTGTTTTTGGAGCCAGAGTCTGTCATTTGGTTCGTAACACTAAAGTCCTGCCTCCACCCAACTCGCTGACATGCTGTCAATCCAAGAGTAAGATGACACAGTTGATTAGCTAACTGAAATTAAATTGTGATGAGAAACAGCAAGAGACAAGGAAGGAGCTACACAAATAAAAAAAAACTATATCAGAAAAAAAAATCTGGAGTGTACTTTTATTTAGTAAAGAAAATGTTTCATTTGTTTACATGGAGGGGCGGGGCTTAAAGGTTGTGCTAGAGTCAGCCACTAGAGGGCATCTGTCTTTGAGGCTTCAAGTTTCAGCTTCCGGTTCCATGTCTAGTTATGAAATATCTCAACAGCTGGAACAGGACGTGTAGAGCAGAGGTATGTCCTGCCCACAGCTTCATCCACAGAAAAGAGACCAGACGTCATAACTTTCAAATGTTGATTCAGAGGATCCAAAACGCTGCAAATAAAAATCTGCTCCAAAAATCATCATCAGATTCATGATCGTTCAGTTTGATGCGCTTGTTGCCAAAGTTTGTTCATCCGAGGGCAAACCGAACGTTCACGAGGCTCCGTCACACCTGAACGTCCAACGACCGCATCAGAACCCAACAGTCCAACAAACTGTGACAGGCGGTTCTGTCAGTCCAGGTCCTGACCAGAACTACCAGAGCACACGGACCCGGTTCATTAATAAACAAAACGAAATGAGCCGCCAGCACCTCCTTCAGCCTGAGCTGGTTGAAGGCTGAGGAGAACTGATGTCGTACATATCTGTAAAACTGTTGTTGTTGTTGTTGTTGTTGTTGTTGTTGTTGTTGTTGTTGTTGTTGAAGAAAGATGTAAATAAAAACTGTGAGGTTCCAAACTTTATTTAAAGCTTTGAATTAAGCGTTTTTTCTCTTTCTTTTTCTACAGGCGTCACTTTTCTACTTCAGCGTCTCAGCTGCCTTTTTTTTAAACTAAAGCTTTGCTATTTTTAATTTTAGCTTGCATTTAGTTATTTTAGCTTTGTTTGTTACTTTAGCTTTTAATCTGCTTTTCCAGTTTTTAGATGTTTTGCAAATTGTTGCTTTATGCTAGTACCTTCAGCTTTTTTTGCTACCTTAAACTAACCTTTTGCTACTTTTGTCTATAGCTTTTTCCTGATTTTATCTTGTCTAACCTTTTGCCACATTTAGACCTAGCTAACATTTTGCTACATTTGGTTTCTTTTAAGCTAGCTTTTTGTTGCTTTTAGCCTTTAGCTATTCTCTGTCTGTTATTAGGACATGTTTGCTGGTTTTAGCTTTAAAATCTTTTAAAAACTCTTCTGCTACATTTAGCTCTTAGTTAGCCTTTTACTACTTTAGCTAACCTTTAGCTACTTTCAGTTTTTTGTTAGCCTTTTCTCTGTTTTTAGCTGTTCTCTTGCTGTTTGCTAGTTTCAGCTTGAAAATATATCTAAAAGTATTTTGCTAATTTTAGCTCTTAGCTAGCCTTTTGCTACTTTCAGCCTTAGCTAACCTTTAGCTACTTCTGTTTTTTTTTTTTTTTTGCTAGATTTTCTCTACTTGTAGCTTTTAGCTGATCTCTTGGTGTTTTAAAGACACATTTGCTGGTTTCAGCTTGAAAATGTATTTTAAAATATTTTGCTACTTTTAGCTCTTAGCTAGCCTTTAGCTACTTTCAGTCTTTGCCTTTAGCTACTTTCTGTTTCATGCTAGATTTTTCTTTAGCTAGGGTTCTCATTCATCAAATGTTTTTCTATTTATCTTTTATTAAAGACGGCCAAACGAGGTTTCTGTCAAATCTTCACTTGATCACGTTTTTGAAAACATCTGGCGTCAAACATCACATTTTCCAAACACGTTCCCTCCAAAATAAAAGCTGCCTCGTTAAGCTCGTTAGCCTCATGTTGGATGAAAACACGTTTCAATAAAGACTCAAACGCTCTGATTTGTTTCAGATGTGTTTGTAGTCGATCTTGCGGGTCAGAACAGTTGGTTCTGTAAACTTTCATGTCGACGGAGCAGCTCCTGGAAACCGTCTGAATATTGGAACATGTGAACTCTTCAGGTGTCACATGGACCACGGCCTCTGAGCTACAGGATCGTAATCCTCTGAAACTTTCTGAATTACGAGCAAACATATGGACCGTGAGGACACCTGCTGGATTTGTAGCCCTGAAAGGATAAATACTGATGTTTCTGATTATTTCTTTGTGTGTCTGTTAGCAAAATATATAATAAACTGCAAATAGCAGCTATTCTAATTCAAGATGGCTGCCACAGTTTTACAACCTTGGCAAACACAAACTGGACAATAACTCAGTTTTACAGACACCGAGGTGGAACTTGGTGTGGTAGTAGCTGAGAGTGAACCTCAACACTCAGTCTGAGGGCTGACGCGCCTCACTGTGCTCAGATGATTTCCCTTTAAGAGATGATTTTAGAGTACAGGAGGTAACGCTAGTTCTTTATTTAAAACTGCACCTCAACAAAAACAATTTAACAAATGATGCTCGAATTTCACGGAATTGTCAGAAAGTTCAGCTGAAATCAAACTCTTGTAGCTGTAAACTGAAATAAGTCCTCATGAACAGAAATATGTTTTTAAACCTAAAAGATTACAGCAGTATGAGGACATGGAGTGAGGACCAGGAGGACTTCAGTGCAGAGATTGAGCTTCATCTGGTGGTTCTCTGCTGCAACTACAGCTGCTTCACCAACAAGTGCAGTTTTACAGAAACATCAGCTACAAACTAATTCTGACAAATCAAAGACTAAAAACGCTGCTTGGTGGGGAAGAGTTGATTCTGTAGTTAAAAACCTAGAATCCCTTGAAGGTTGCATGTCGCCCGGCGCCTTTTATTCCAGAGTTTTACTGTAATCATCTCGAGAACTGATGGAGGAAATGATGATGTCACCATAGCAAACCTGCAGATACAGGGTCGTCCAGCAAAACTCATGGAGCGAGTAAGGAGGGCGTTGGTGAGAGGAACATCCAGGAGGCCTAAGACCATTAGATTAGATTAGATTAGATTAAACTTTATTGTCATAGTGCAGAGTACAGGTACAGAGCCACTGAAATGGAGTTAGTATCATTCCTTCAGGGGTGTCAAACTCACTCACAAAAGGGGCCAAATTTAAAACCTTTTTCAAACTAAGGGCCAGTTTCAGAATCTACACGAACTCAAATCAGAAATCCAGCTCCTTTCTTGGTCACAGGTTCCTCAACAAGAGTTTGGTCTCATTTGATGTTCTCTGTTGTGCTTTCGACATCATAATCTAAGATTACCGAAAAAATTCAAGAGAGAGAAGAATTTTACGTTTCACATCTCATCTTGGGGGCCAGATAAGATGTCAACGAGGGCCACGTTTGGCCCCCGAGCCTTGTGTTTGACATATATAGAGAACTTTACTAAGTGGCGTTTCTATGTATGTGAATGTTCCTGTAAAGTGCCCTGAGACAACTTTGTTGTGATTTGGAGCTTTATAAATAAAATGAATTGAAATTGAATCCAACCAGAAGTGCAAAATACAGAATTACAGATAACGTGCATGGAATGAGTACGGAGAATAAGGCCTTCAAATGTGAACATTATATTCAAAATAATCTGATGCTTGCTCAATAATCCAGGTAGAAAAAAAAAAGTTATAAAGTCAGGCCCTCTGGACGGATTCTTGTTGAAACATTTAGTCTTTTGTCAGTTAAAGTCCTCCGTGTCCAACTGGACCCTCTTACAATGCTGTTATTGTTAGAATCACGTGGCCCTCTGTGAATAGCAAGCGGCCATCAGGCACTAACAACATGATCGGTCGTTAGGCTGGTGGTCCTTAATCCCGTGAACAGATAGTTCTGGATGTCATCAGCAAACTGGTTGATCCACCATGAGAAGGTGCTATTTATAAGACTGAGTTTGTTGCAGCTCCTCGGGCTGAAGAAGTTTTGTGGATGAAAGATGAGACGTTTCAACAAGAAGAATCCGTCCAGAGGAGCTGACTTAACGTTTTTAGATCATATATAACAGTTATGGTGGTGATTATAGATGCCATTGTAAAACAGTTATTATGGTGGTCCCATCTGTCCTCAGGACTGCCCAGTGGAGGTCATGGTGATCTTTTAAGGCTACAGGACCAACACGAGTTCTATCATCCTGATGATGCTCATGGTTGTCCAATCTGTCCTTGGGACCACACTGATGGAGATGGTGGTGGTCTTATACACTGGCAGCACGATGGATCAGGTTAGCACTGTTGCCTCACAGCAAAAAGGTCTTGGGTTCAATCCCCAGTTGGACCTGGGGGTCTTTGTGTGGAGTTTGCATGTTCTTCTCGTGCTTGCGTGGGTTTTCTCCAGGTACTCCGGTTTCCTCCCACCTTAAAAAACAACAACAACAAAAAACATATACAGTATGTAGTCTGCGTCCAGGTCCAGGCCGCCTGTGCAAAACAGATCTGTGATCTCAGTGGGATCTCCAACTGGATTTGCCTGGTTAAATAAAGTTAATAAATTATACGTCCACATGGTGGTTCTATTTGTCCACAGGACCACTCTGATGGATCTCATGGTGGTTCTATCTGTCCACAGGACCACCATGTGCTCTATCATCCTGATAATGCTCATGGTAGTCCTATCTGTCCTTAGGAAAACTCTGATGGATCTCATGGTGGTTCTATCTTATCTGTAACATCAAAGACGGCATCAGCTGAGATGAGTGAAGCACGGTGGTGGCAACATCATACTGTGGGAATGTTTTTAATCTGCAGGGACAAGAAAAGTGGTCAGAGATGGACGGAGCAAAAATACCTAAAGCCTCAGAGCAGCATCAGAACTAACCGACAGTTCAGGACAACCAACCCAAACCTAACTATAGGATTATCAAAGTGGACAGTCTTCAGTCTGGTCTTGAAAGTAGACCAGGTGTCAGCCTCACAGACAGAAACTGGAAGTTGATTCCACCAGAAAGGAGCCTGAGAACTCCCAGTTTACTTTTAGAAACTCCAGGAACCACAAGTAAGCCTGCAGTCTGAGACGGTTCTGCTTGAAAACTGTGGAAAAATAAGATCTGTAATAAAAGATGGAGCTAGGTTGTTGAGAGCTTTAGGTTAGAAGGTTTAAATCTGAATTTGACCAGGAGTCAGTGAGAAGCTAAACCTGGTGAGACTTTTAACTTCAGAGACAAAATCCTGAATATTTAATCTACAATCTGTTCCCATCCCTCTGGTTTCCCATCTGCAGCCACACATTTGTCCCTTGCTGTGTCTCCTGGCCTGGACAGACACCCAGACCAGGCAGATGTCCTCCTGCAGGACAATGTGTGCTAAAAGATGCCCAGATCAAACAGGCTGGACCGACTCTGCGCCACTTTTAGCGCAGTCCGGTTTTAATTTGCGCCGCGAAGTGAAAACCTGCGGCTCTTTTCAGATCAAAGTCTGGAAAACAACGCTTTAAAATATTATTATGAATAATAAAAATGTAGTAACTGTGGTGAAAACAGGCTGGATGACAGCAGCTAGCATGCCTGCGGTGTAAACGACCCTCTGGTTCTGGTTCGAGGAAACCAGTCGTTTGTAAAGCACAAAGAACCCGCGCGGCTCGTTCAGCCATTTTTGATTTAAAACATTTATTTTGGATAATTAAGTTTCGTGAAATGAACTTTCGTACACATTTCCGCTGTACGGGCATTTGCGGAAGACTGACAGCCACGAAAGCCAATAGGAAGCCTGGAAACGAAGTGTCAGCCAATAGGAGCGCGAGGGGGTGGACACCAGCGGAGGTTTGTAACAGGGAATGCAGGTAAGTGAGATTTTCTCGATGTTTTCTTAAAATAAATAACTAACAGTTTGCTCGCGAGGGAAAAACCTCTCGTTTAGTAAAGCGTGTGATTGTTTAATTTGGGTAAGCTTCGTTTTTCTGATGACTTTTGTGTCAAACATGTAATTAGTCATTGAGAAGTTTGTGAGATCGGGAAGCAAACAAGCTAACGAGCGTTAGCATCCCTAACGTTAGCTTCTCCAGTTAAACAGCTCCTAAATTTACATTTTAAACAGAAAATCTCCGGCAATGCGCTCACCTACTCCCCACTCAGCAAATACTACTCTGTCCTAACTTACCTTTGTGTTTCTAACCCCAGTGTTGACATTATTCAACATGTAAAACTTTTCTCTTCGTATTCCTTTCTAACGTTAATGTAGTTAGCCCGTTAGCTTTAGCCTGTCAGCTGCAGGGACTCGCATCAAAACAAACTTCGCTGAGAGTTTTGAGTCAAAACGTTTAAAACTTAATCAAACTCGGCTGGAAAATTAAACCAGATTTATTTATTCATTGTTACTCACAAATTGTGATTGGTTAAATGAATGAATTACATTGAATTATGTGAAAGGAACCGACGGTAAAGCTGAGAAAAGAGCTGACGTAAACTGGATAAAAACAGTCACAATAATAAAAAAGCAACAACAAACAGCACAGACACAATACACAATATGTGCAGAACACAAGCTAAAATCCACATAACACGTGCAGGAATGAGCTGAACAAAAGATAAAAAATACACCACTAGCTAAATGATTAGAACAGAAGCTAAAATAAATAAAACAAGCTAAAATTAATAAAACACAAGCAAGAATGAGTAGGAGATGAGCTAAAACAAGTAAATCACAACCTAAAATAAATACAATGCAAGCTAAAATAAGTAGAACACAAGCTGAAACACAGAACACAAGCTAAAATAAATAAATCACAACCTAAAATAAATAAAATGCAAGCTAAAACAAGTAGAACACAAGCTGAAACACAGAACACAAGCTAAAATAAGTAAAATACAAGCTAAAATGAGTAGAACACAAGCTAAAATTAGCAGAACAGAAGCTGAAACAAACAGAACACAAGCTAAAATAAGTAGAATACAAGCTAAAATGAGTAGAACACAAGCTAAAATTTGCAGAACACAAGCTGAAACAAACGGAACACAAGCTTAAGTTTGCACAACACATGCTAAAACATGCAGCTGACAGGCTAAAATGAGCAGAACATAAGCTAAATCTAGCATAACATGAGCTAAAATTATCAGAACAGTCCCTAAGTATTTAAACTAGCCAAACACTAGTTAATAAATAAAATTAGCTGAACAGTAGCTAAAATGTTAACATAATAGAACAGTGGCAAAAGGCCAATCTAGGAAATCGATAAATTTAGCCAAAATAAAGTTTAAAAAAAGGTAGAACAATAACAAAAGGATAAAATTATCAAAGTGGGAATTATTAGCTGAATTTTGCAGAACAGCATAAGAAGCCAAATATAGAACTAATAGCTGAAATTAGTTTAACCAGAATGTTTTTTTTATGAGCTAAAGAGAGCTGTGTGTTTCTACTGTTAACACATTTGTAAATAAATTTAAATGTTTTGAAAAGTATAAAATTTAGAAAGACCAAAAGTCAGAGGTCTTTATTCTGGATGAAGCTGAATGTTTTGATACACGAACGGTTAAAGTAGTACATATAATATAAAACTAGTAGAACGATGTGAACGCTGACTCAGCATTCAACTTATTTTAAATTTAGATTACCGGTAAGCATGTGGCTCTAACAGAATACATGTAATTTAATTTAAACTGAGAGGTTGTTTCATCTATCATCTTAATCTAATATTAAGAAATAAACAAGTTAAATGTCATCAGATTAATATAAACAACTATTTAACATTTTCTAGTCATTTAAAGTGAGCGCCACAACAAACTGGAGCCACAAATCCTTGAATTTTAAAGTAATCTGTATAATTATTGGGGTCAGGAACAGTTTCTGTATTAATTTCTGTCTATGTTTATTTGAGATATTCTGAATGATTTAGTCTAAAAATGATGGTTTCAGTCTCAGACCCATCAAAACTCTTTTAAAGAACAGTTGAGCACTTGCTGACATCTAGTGGTGAAAATGGAGACTGCAGTCTTCCTATACACAATTAGCAAAATATCTTGTGAACCAGTGGATGAATTTTAATGAAACTTTAAAGAAGAAATCCAAGTGACATGAAAAAATAAAAATGTCAGTTTGAAAGAGAATACACAAATAATTAGTTTGGTAGTAGCTGAGAGTGATCCCCAACAACACATAGAACTCGGAGTCAGATTCTTTATTGTCATTCGCACCACGTGGTACGTGATGAAACAAGATTATGTACACAGGGTCCCAGTTACATCCAACAATAAAATGTAAAAGAAAAACAATAAGATCTAGGATATAAACTAAGAAAAACATCAACTAAACTAAAAATACACTAAACACTAATATCATAGAAAAACATTACTCCAACCAGCAGCACGAACATGAGTCTGTATGAGCAGATGAACACAAATGAACACAGCAACATGAAACAGATCAGCAGCAACATGAAACAGATCAGCAGCAACATGAAACAGATCAGCA